>CM075338.1:18599581-19199581 GCA_037788925.1 Mytilus galloprovincialis | reverse complement strand
CATATAATTCAATTTGATCCTTATTCAATGCTGCACTACCCTACTGGAACCTATGACTTCATTTTGAATATAAATATTTTTTGTAAACTTAAAGAAAACCATTTGAAGTGAGGCCTGGACGATTAGACTGACATACTTAATAAATCTTCTGCTTGCATTTTTTCCCTACCCAGCTACTTTTGCATAGGTACTATTTCTGTACTACAATAATGCAGTACTGGAAATTTACTTTTAATATTTAGTACTATTTCTTTACTTTAAAACTATTGTAACATTTAGGTACTTGTAATTTACAGTACTTGATTTGTACTAAATAATTTGTTACAGAAATAATACAATATTCCATGTTTGAAAATCATAACTTTAAGAGATTTGAAATAGAAAAACTTTCAAAATGCTGAAAATGTAACGGTAGTAACCAAAAACCTGTAGTACCTAAATTTCAAGTACAAATAAAGTACTGTAAAATACAGGTACCTAAATATTACAATAATTTTAGAGTGACAAAATAGTACTGAATTTTGAAAGTAGATTTCCAGTACTACAATTTTTTAGTACAGAAATAGTACCTATGCAAAAGTAGCTGTGTAGGATGTCACCAATATATTAGTCAGTATTTATATGTTGACATGAATTATCATTGATATGGTCGAAATTATATGTTAACAGTTTACTAAAACTTTGAATTTTTCGAAACACTAGGGATTTTCAGCTCCAAGAATCCTTTGCTGTATTAGGCAACACCTTTAAGAAATATAATAAATGTTTCTCAATTCCATACATGTTTCAGCTTTTTTAGCTTGTTTTTTTCGAGTGTCACTGGTGAGTGTTTTATAGCCGAAACACACGTCTAGCCTATACAATTTTATTCTTTGTATCTATGATGAGTTTTACTGACAAAGTATAATTGGCTACTAGGATTGAACATTATTTGAAATGCGAATCTGGTTGTCAATATGAATCAATTTTTATATGTTTGATATTTTCCAAACGGTTAGTATACTCGTTTTGTGTAAGTGATAAAAAAGAACAGACGAACAGTCTTAAATTTACTTCCTTGTATAAAATAAAAATGCTATTAGAATTTAAACACTTTAATGCAAATAGCAAAAACAACAGATAATAATATGAAGATAAAATATTAGTTATGTATATTTAAAAAGTACACATATACTTAAACTCTAAGAACTACGGTCCATGATAACATGCTCAATTCCCACACATTTGCATAGCTATAGTGAATGAGTTATGGGTCATTGTCATGTATTTTGACGATTGCTCATATCATCGTATCGTTTTTTTTATGCTTTCCACTGACACCAGTTCGGTTAAAAAATCAACCAAAATCTAAATGGAAAATTTGGGATTTTATTTTGATCAAATATTTTCTGCCTAGGATTTAAAAAAAATAATAACTTCTGAAAATTCAGGCACAATAAGAACGTGACAGGTAAGATACTTCTATAAATGACAGTGCTGTAACAATGAGTTGTAAATGACTTAACTAAATGGATATGTACGAAGCACAAACACAACTAGCAATAAATGCCAACAATAGATACAAAACACAGAAAAAAAACCTAGAAAATACTCAAAAGTTACTCAAAAGTAAATTACAAAATTAGTAATAAATTAATTATTTTTATAACATATTTCAGTATCAAGCAGTACCAATTTAATTGAATCATTTTCAAGACGTCAAAAAATATTATAAACGACTAATTTTGTGAAATGTCGACATATACTATTAGGTTAACGGTATTACTTGGAAAGAGGCTCATAAAAATTTATAACTGTACATGTAAAGCAATATATTATTACATATGATTCAAAATAAAATCATTGTTAAAACCCATAAAACTACTATTAATATTTTATACAGCTAAGTCCATTCTCAAGTTCTTTATGGTGGTACCTAACACTGCAGGGAGATACTTCTGTAAAAACAGCTTACATTTTAATTACGTTGTGTTGTTACAGAAATATTAATCTTCTCAATGATTTAAATTAGTGTCTTACAAACTGATATAACAGCAGTGTAATTTTTCTGATAAAATTATGGTTCATTTTTTTTAATTTTTTTTTTATTTTTATCACAGGGACACAGTGAATACTTTGTCAAAATTTTATGAAAATTAA
Source organism: Mytilus galloprovincialis (assembly GCA_037788925.1). Lineage (NCBI taxonomy): Eukaryota > Metazoa > Mollusca > Bivalvia > Mytilida > Mytilidae > Mytilus > Mytilus galloprovincialis. The sequence goes on along the minus strand of CM075338.1, from coordinate 19,197,442 downwards.
ACGAGCCAAATTAATTCTTGTGATGGTGTTGGGTACCACCTTAAACAAGTTTTAAAATGTATGAAATTAAATTAATAATCTAAAGATTCTAAATTTTAAAATAGTTTATGTTACTTACCATATCATGTCACATTATCAATATTAATTTTAAAATATATAAAGTCATCAAAAATATGATTTAAAACTTATTATCATTTGTAAATTAAAACACTTGTGTGACTACCTGCTAATCTAATTAAGTATATCACTATTTCAAAAGCACTAACATAAATGTATGCGTAAAATTTACGCAGTCATTGTGAGCAAATATAATTACTTCATATATTCTTAGTTTGCACATACTTGCAACTTCTCGTCCTATTAAGTTGCTTGAATTTGCTTTTACAGTTTCATAGTAAACACTTTTAGCGTGTGTTTAGTAGATATGGATAAATGTCCACATGAGAAACATTTCATTATATCGTTATTAAGATGACAAAAACAAACAGTGCAATTTGATATTTTGGCATACAAATGTGTGTCCCAAATATAAAAAAAAAGGTTTGCAATTAGTTATCACAATGCATTTTATATATCCAGTTATTAAAATATTCGTTTAAAAAACGGAATTTGAAACGTTAGATTTCTATCATTGAGATTAAGAAAAAAAATGGGTTTCTTAATACCTTGATATGGGTGCACAACAATATTATCATTGTCGAAATAGAAGCAACTTAATGATTATACAATGTTATAATGAGGAGAAGAACGAGTAAAAGGAGGAGGTGGATAAACAGAAGGAGGAGCAGCAAAATGAAAACGAGCAGGAGGTGGGGGAGAAGAGGAAGAACGATCAGTAGAGAGGACGAACATGAGGAGGAGGATAAACAGGAGGGGCGGAGAAGCAGAAGCAGTAGGATAAGGACGAGCAGGAGAAGGAACAAGAGGAGGATAATGAGGAGCAATACAGAACGAGCTGGTGGACGAACAGGAGTATGATATGAAGGATGAGGATGAGGAGGCGATCAGTTTTAAATGTTCTAACGGAACTTGATCATTTTCCATTGCTACTTGCTAGTCAGCTGGACTACCTTTTACCTAGACCCTTTGTATCTATATTTATCAAATAAATTGAACAAATATTTTCTTGTAGTACGAAATTGAAAAATGTTTTCAAAACTTGTAAAACACCCTCTGCAATTCACTTTGATTACCTGTTTTGTTCAATTATTTTGCAATTTTATCATGTAGAGAATTAGACATCTCTTTATTTCAATAAACATAATTAACCAGGACATGCAGGAGATACTCTTTGTTATTCACAGAGTAGTAATGATAATATCTATAATTTCCAACGACTCTCATTTGTTATCCTCGCTCTCTTTTGACTTTATCGTTGAATAAATATAGACGTGATTCATTAAAACACACAACACAAAGATCCATAGATTTTTAAATGTTTGCGTAACAATTTCACGACAATGTATAAACATTCTATACAATAACTTTCAGACTAGAATAATGTCTTGTGAACCGGGCTCATGAATTAATACTGACGTATAAAGTTACTGTATCTAAGCACTCAAACTTCTTGAATATAAAATGCATTAATAACTTCCGAGTTAACAACTTGGTTAAAACAATGAAAATAGGTTTTAATATTCATATGTCAACCTCCAAATTATACTTATGCTGTTATCTTCGCAATAACATTGACCTCTGACCTTGGAGAGTTTAAAATATATATTTTATTATTAAATGTTTCGTTTTATGAAAACCTAAAATCACAACAGTAATGTTCTAGAGTAAAAAAATATTTCCAAAATTGATTTCTTTGCCTGTACAAAGCAAAACATATAATCTCTAAATATAATTCAAACATATATAATGTTCCAGATGTCCAAAATTAATTGTATACAAAAAAGAATGCTCGATCATTTAGTTTAATTTATAATTTTTAAATAACTTCTCTCTCTTTGTCTCTCGTTGTCTTACTCTTGTGCTTCCTATGAACGGTTTCAATATAGACATTGGTCCTAAGATATTGTCATCGTTAACCAACACTTACAGTGTCTAGCAACACTTGTAACGCCAACAAACTGATTTATCACGTATTTGTCTCTTTCCCTGTCTCTGTTTTTTTTCTCTCTCTCTCTCCGTCTTTCTGTCTGTCTCTCTTTACTTTGTATCTCTCTCTTTGTGTTGTTCTCTCTCTCTGTGTCTATCTGTCTGTCTGTCTGTCTGTCTGTCTTTCTGTCTGTCTTTCTGTCAGTCTGTCTGTCTGTCAATTTGTCTGTCTGTCTGTATGTCTCTCTCTCTCTCTCTCTCTCTCTCTCTCCCTCTCTCTCCATTTCAATATTGACATTTGTTCTAAGATATGTTTCACCAACATTTACAGCATCTTACAATCCTTATTACACGAAAAACTAATGTATCACGTAGCTGCTTACTCATAATAATGTAAACTATAAAGTTCAGAGAGAATCCGAAAATAAGAATAATGCCCGTATATGGTACCAGTACAGAACTAATTTCACTAAAAATATTTAAGTAAGGTGAGTCAAATAAATAAAGCATATACGTGAAAAATTGGACAAAAAGCGCTGACTCGGATAATAAAAAGATGATACAAATAGACAAAACCGTAATTGCTGATATACGGTTTCTTTTCTGAACAATAGGACTATCGGTCCATGGCAGATTTCTTCTCAGGCATGTTAATTTGCATATTATATAAACAGTACATATAGTCACTACAAAAAAAGATACAAGGTAAAAAAAGCTAGTTATAGTGTAATGGTATTCAAGGTTATCATCAGAAAAAGAATCACAACATCTGCCATTGACATTCTTAATGCTGAGAAGATTTTCTACGAGATTTGGTGAATTGATGCAAACGCTGTACCAAGTCAGGAATATGACAGTTCTTGTCCATTCGTTTTTTATGCGTTTTGTTATTTGATTTTGCCATGTGATTATAGACTTTCCGAATTGATTTTCCTCTGAGTTCAGTATTTTTGTGATTTTACTTTTTATAAAAAAGGCAAAAAATGAAAATATAAAACTGACTCTGCTATTCATTGATCGTTTACTCCACATTGGAAAAAGCAGAGCTACAGTTTTCTGGAGACATAAAAGTGTTGTTATTAAGACTGATGTTAAATGGAATACATATACTAAATTGGAGGAAAACCTATAAATTACACATTCTGGAAATTCAAGAAATAGAGGAGACCATTTTTCATAGAAAATAAACAATGGAAGAGTCATCAATAACACTGTAGTAGTATCAGAAACAGCCAGAAACGAAAGAAGAATTGTGACAGGTGTTCGGTTCTCTTTTTGTAGAAATATAAATAGAAAAACGCTATTTACTAATGTTACTTCAACTGACATTACCATTTGTACATAGAATGTTGTGGAACCTGGTAAATATCCGTATATTTCACTCCATATTTCATGAAGATTTTCAGGGCATGGAAAGCGAACATCCAAACAATTACTTTCATTAGAAAAAATATTTATATTACCAACACTGATAAAAGCTTTATCACCAAACGATTTCGCATTCCGATAAACGTATTGATGAAATAACTCCCTACAAGATTTGCCTTTCATTATGAACCCAATACGTTTTCGAATAAATCGGTAAGTATATATATAACCTGAAATGATATTTCCACTACCATTTCTTATTTCGTTCAATTGTACAGTAATTGTTATTTGGTTAGTAAAGGAAGCATATTTCCAGCAGTTTGATCTATTAGTTAGAAAATAATTAACGTGTGCATTTGACAAAATGCTCTTTTTTGATTCAATGAATTTGTTAAAAAGTTCGGTGCAGTTATTAATTCCATCAGCAAAGAAGATACCCACATCGGAAAAGTAGGGTATGACGTCATTAACTAAACTGATATTATATGTCACGGAGGGGTTACATAATAATTTTTGAATAACGGTTCCATTTTCGCAGTCTTGTAACAGTTGTAAGTCTCTTTCTCTGACATATCCAAAGGGTTCCGGCATGAGGTTGGTACAACTGTTGCTGAGAGTAACTGAAATATAGCCTAAGTCATAAAACCATACCCAAAACATACGACTGGATTTTTCAACATGGTATGCTGTGCCCCAGGCAGAAGGAGACACAGTATTAGTTATATTGATAATGTCACATGCCATCTGTCCTCCAATCACTAAAATAAGAAATGATTACAAAAACTGAAATGTATATAATATGTGTGTTGATGCGTTATGGATATTTTGAAATTGTTGGTGTTCTTTTCGTTTTTGTCTATGTAAACGTCTTGTTTGTTTTTTGTTTTTTTATTTGTGTTTTTATTTGTTTGTTTTTTTATCTTTTCTTTAAATCTTAAAAAAGCAAGTAAACCAATTAGAAAATGCAAGAATTATAATAAAAATCGGAACCAATGCAACAGTTTCCTCTTGTTACTAATCTTTATTGACCTATAACTCTATATAACGCATACAAAGGTTAACAAAAACACAATCAGTAATCTACCAAACACAGATAACAGTCTGTAAAACACAATACGTGGGGTGGGGGGGGGGCGGGGGGTGGGTGGGGGGGGGGGTAGTCATATGTGCTCAAAGGAGTGAGCATGTCCAGTTATAATACTTTAATCATATTCCACATACGAATTAAGACGATTAAATGATTCAAACTGGTAATAGTATAGATTTGTAGTAATCGGTAACAACAGACTTAGAGATATTTTACTTTATCAATATTACACAACATAAAGGAGTAAGTGCGTTTAATAATTATCAAAGGTACCCGGATTATAATTAAGCCGCCAGTTGAAGAGCATTGAGGACCAAAAATTCCAAAGGTTGTGCCGAATACGGCTAAAGTAATCTATTCCTGGGATAAGAAAATCCTTAGTTTTTCGAAAAATTCAAAGTTTTGTAAAAGGAAATTTATAGAAAAAAATGACCGTATAATTGATATTCATGTCAACACCGAACCTTGTTTCGAAAAGGAGTAGGTTCAGGAATACCCCTATTTGACCCAAAAATATAGCAGTTTTCAAAATCGTGAAAATGTAATTTTTAAGCTATTTACTGGAAAGTGGAATGCTTCTGCTACATAAATATGGGATGTTTTTGACAATACAATGCACATATATCGGGTACTTGCATCATTAAGTCATGCTAAATTACTGAAATCTTCACAATTTTAGCAGTTTAGTTTTTAGTTAAATTTTAGACGGTTTTCGTCTCAAATGAAAGTGGCCACATTCGTGTTCATTCATAATATTGAAATGTAAGTTGTATTTGATGATAATACATAACATACTTAAAGGTTAAGGATGAACACGGATGATGCCACTTTCATTTTTGACAAAAACCAACTGAAAAGTGACGTTTTTTGGCATATTTGATAGATTTTTCATATTTAAGCTTGAATCGGAGCGTTTTTAATGACTAAATCAGTTAAAATCTTTCACAGAACCTAATTGAATCAATTGAAATAGACACTTTTAAGTGTTTAAAAAGTGTCGAAAATCTTTCCTATGATGAACCTTAAATTTGAGGCAAAAATAGGCCCTTACCGGACCTACTCCTTTATCATATTTTCTTTTTCATACGTTTCCATGTTCTCATTACCTTGAGTGTGTAATAATATACACTTCACAGATCATGATTTAAACATTTAAAAGAAAAGTTATAAAAAAGGTGGTGTAATGTATACAGGTATAGCTAGTAAATTATTTGGAACAACTCAAAACTGATCAAACAAGACAAAAATATTACGGTGAATTAATCATAATTGATCTTCAGGAAATAACAAATAAAATACGTCAAATATATAACTGTAATAACATTATATTTAGAAAAAATGCAAATTAAACAATGATCTTCTTTCATACTTTAGATCGAAATGAAAACTTATCTCTTATTTAGTTTTTGTCATTAGAAAGATTTTGTACTATGTTAATAAACATAAGATTAGTTTTAACAATCTTTATTCATTTTTCTTTTTCAAAAAATTGACAGTAAGAAGCTATACATAAAAACAAATAGTCATGCAAAATACAATATTTACTAATAACATATATTGACTATAGGTACTATTGTGAGATATCGTTTCTGTAAACACTCACCTGTTTTCTCCTCAAGGTTTACACTTATATCTGGCTCTGTTGTAACACCATTATCATACAAATGTTCTGTGGTCCCCTCTGGATATACACTAAAACCATACTTGGAGGTTCTGGTTCCCTTATGGTATAAACTATAGTCATAATTGTATCGTGTGGTCAATTCTGGTAACACACTATTGTCTAATATTGACGTTTTGATTTGCTCTGGATACACACCATAATCAGCCATGAATCTTTTGTTTCGCGTAAGATGCATACCAAGGGCATACTTGTTTTTTGTGGTTTGCCCTAAAAGAATTTTTATATCTATATTATTTTATTTTGGATGTTACGCCTCTTCTGATTGGCTGACGTTATTTTGTTATCAGTCCATATACATAACTTAGTCATGAGACCGTGACGTCATCAACGTTTTTTCATGGTTTTTTACGGTTTAAAATGGAATTTAGAATTAAATTATAAAAAATGACTGTAATATTTTTTCTGTCTATTCGAAATAACATAAAAAATGTGGTGCACACTGTTAAATAACCCACTACGCGCGTTATTCAGTGTGCACCAATTTTTTTTATTTTATTTCTTCACAGACAGAAAAAATATTACAGTCATCCCTTACATAATTATATATATAAAAAAAAGATTACAAAAACAAAGAAATAACTCATTCATGACAAACAGTAAAATTATTCTTCTGGAGCATTTCTTCATTGGTGGAGGTAAATTGGAAACATCTTTTTTTAGTATACTGATCGAGAGTGGAGGTAAATTGGAAAATAAAGGCAACAGAAGTATACCGCTGTTCAAAAATTTATAAATCGATAGACAAAAAAAAAATCCGGGTTACAAACTAAAATTGAGGGAAACGTATAAAATATAAGAGAACTACGACACAACAGAGGTACAACACCGAAATGTAACACACACAGAAATGAACTATAGTATAACAATGACCATTTTCCTGACTTGGTACAATGGTGGGTTGAACCTGGTTGTGTGGCATGCAGGGTTACAATAAATAATAGATTAATGGGAAAAAATATAGGACAGAGAAACAAAGGAATAATAGCCACCAAAAGGTAACAGGTTTAAAAATATTTTTATATTGAGCCCAACAAAAAAATGTGAAAGCGACCATTCCAAAAACGAAGACATTTTGTCTGAATCAAAATTATTTCTTTTGAAATTTTGCATGAAAAAAATATTCCAATGCTTTTCTTATATCAAGATGGTAAAATTAAAGTTGTTTCATTTCAGCAAGCATATTATTATTCGGACATGTTTAAAAGAAAAAAGCTTTGACGACCCAATGTCGTATTTAACCAATTTAAAAGGATTTAAAAAATGGATGGTTGAAAGATTATGTAAAAATAATAAACATTGAAATATATTCATAATGACAAAACAATGCAATCCACCCGTCAAGTCTGCAAATATTTTAATCCATGAAATTATCAATAACAGGCTATCATATCTATTATACAAAGAAAATAGTATTTCTACAGTATCAATTTTACTGTGAATAAAACAATTTATACAATGAAAATATATTATTACAAAAATAAGAATAGATATGATAAGACAAGATACAGGACAATTTTCAAAGACTTATATTTTAATACTTACTGCTTTGGCCCTGTTGATGTATATCTTCACTCGCCTCATAGTCATAAATATATGTTGTAGTACCATCTGGATACACATCATGATCATACTTGGATGCTGTTGTAGTACCATCTGGATACACATCATGATCATACTTGGATGCTGCTGTAGTACCATCTGGATACACATCATGATCATACTTGGATGCTGTTGTAGTATCATCTGGATACACATCATGATCATACTTGGATGTTGTTGTAGTACCATCTGGATACACATCATGATCATACTTTGATGCTGTTGTAGTACCATCTGGATACACATCATGATCATACTGGGATGCTATTGTAGTACCATCTGGATACACATCACGATCATACTTGGATGCTGTTGTAGTACCATCTTGGTACACATCATGATCATACTTGGATGCTGTTGTAGTACCATCTGGATACACATCATGATCATACTTGGATGCTGTTGTAGTATCATTTGGATACACATCATGATCATACTTGGATGCTGTTGTAGTACCATCTGGATACACATCATGATCATACTTGGATGCTGTTGTAGTACCATGTGGATACACATCATGATCATACTTGGATGCTGTTGTAGTACTATCTGGATACACATCATGATCATACTTGGATGCTGTTGTAGTACTATCTGGATACACATCATGATCATACTTGGATGCTGTTGTAGCACCTTCTGGAGACACATCATGATCATACTTGGATGCTGTTGTAGAACCATCTTGATACACATCATGATCATACTTGGATGCTGTTGTAGTACTATCTGGATACACATCATGATCATACTTGGATGCTGTTGTAGTACTATCTGGATACACATCATGATCATACTTAGATGCTGTTGTAGCACCTTCTGGATACACATCATGATCATACTTGGATGCTGTTGTAGTACTATCTGGATACACATCATGATCATACTTGGATGCTGTTGTAGTGCCATCTGGATACACATCATGATCATACTTGGATGCTGTTGTAGTACCATCTGGATACACATCACGATTATACTTGGATGCTGTTGTAGTACCATCTTGATACACATCATGATTATACTTGGATGCTGTTGTCCTAATCGCATTTACACTATTGCTATTGTTGGATGATGTCGCACCTTGTTTGTAAACACCATGATAAAAATTGGATGTGACTACACGATCTGTATTTAAACCATTGCTATACTTTGATGTTGAAATCTTTTCTTGATTGACATACTTGTATGTTTCTGTTCTCTTTGGATTAACACCAGGGTGGTCATACTTAAAGCGTGTAGAACTTACTGGATATACACGCTGGTCATACCCGTAGAATACGGAATCTTTTGAAAATAACCCCTTGTTAAAATTGGATGCTGTGGTCCGCTCTGCATATAAACCATTTTCATACGTGTATGGCGCTGTTTGTCCTGAAGATACCACGTGGTCGGAGTTGGATTTAGTGGACTGCTCTGAATATAAACCATCGTCATCCGTGTATACTGCGGTTTGTCCTGAATACACTCCATGGTCAGAGTTGGATGTTGTTGTCGGCTCTGGATATAAACCATCGTCATACGTCTTTGCTGCTGTTTGTCCGGAAGATACCACGTGGTCAGAGTTGGAATGTGTAGTCCGCTCTGGATATAAACCAACGTCATACGTCTTTGCTGCTGTTTGTCCTGAAGAGACCACAAGGTCAGAGTTGGATGTTGTTTTCCGCTCTAGATATACACCATCGTCATACGTGTTTGCTGATGTTTGTCCTGAAGATACCACGTGGTCAGAGATGGATGTTGTTGTCCGCTCTGGATATACACCATCGTCATACGTGTTTGCTGCTGTTTGTCCTGAAGATATCACGTGTTCAGAGTTGGATCTTGTTGTCCGCTCTGGATATAAACCATCGTCATACGTGTTAACTGCTGTTTGTCCTGAAGATACCATAAGGTCAGAGTTGGATGTTGATGTCCGTCCTGGATATACATCATCGTCGAACGTGTTTGCTGATGTTTGTCCTGAAGATACCACGTGTTCAGAGCTGAATGTTGTAGTCTGCTCTGGATATAAACCATTGTCATACGTGTTTGCTGCTGTTTGTCCTGAAGATATATCAACATTCTTATTAGCTAAATTTTAAAAACTGGAAACTGTATTAAATGTCAAAATTGCAAAGAAAGAGACTGAACGCATTTTATCAAGGCTGACCACGTAACTTGTTCTCCTAAAGCACAATTTAAATGCATATACATTCGACAGAACTAACATTTAAAACAAACCAACATCACATTGATTTAAATGTTATCAGATAATACCATTTGTCTAAATGCCAATGAATTATTTTCTAATCAATGCCAATTCAACATTTATAGTTCCAATACGATTTGCACAGAAAATAAAATGTATGTTTCAGGTTTTGAATATGAATCTCACATAAAAGTTGTAGAGTTCTCAATTATGTCTTGTTTAATAAGAACTTCAAAAACATTGACTTTCACATCCTTTCTTAATAAGTCAATTCAAAATGAAACACATATTATTTTAGTGAAACATCGGAATATTTTGATGTTGATAGTTTTTTGCTGATGATAGACAGTGTTTTGTGGAATCTTTTTTTATTTTATTTTTTGAAATATCAGGGTGTGCTGGTCTGAGGGCAGAGCTTATTGTTTTCTCCTACAGCACTATGGTATTTGAAGCTATATATGTTTGTCAGAATTAACATTTATTACAAACCAACATTACATTGATTTGAATGTTATCAGATAATACCGTTTGTCTACCTGCAAATGAATTATTTTCTAATAAATGTCAATTTAACATTTATAGTTCCAATACGATTTGCACAGAAAAATAAAATGTATGTTTCAGGTTTTGAATATGAATCTCACGTAAAAGTTGTAGCGTTCTCAATAATGTCTTGTTTAATAAGAACTTCAAAAACATCGACTTTCACATCCTTTTTCAATAAGTCAATTCAAAATGATACACATATTATTTTAGTAAAACACCGAAATATTGATAACTTTTTGCTCTGAATGATGTTAGACAATGTTTGGTAGAATCTATTTTTTTATTGAAATATCAAGGTGTGCTGGTCTGAGAGCAAACCTTATTATTTTCTCCTACAGAACCGTGGTATTTGAAGCTATATATGTTTGGCAGAATTAACATTTATAACAAACCAACATTACATTGATTTGATTGTTATCAGATAATTGGGTTTGTCCAAATGCTAATGAATTATTTTTTAATACAGTCCCTGTAACGTAAAAGTTAACACTTTTTTCGTTCGGGGATCGTACGTACAGCGTTCGTGAATCGTTCGTATAGAGTTCGGTCATCGTTCGTACATCATTCGTATAGCGTCCGTACAACGTTCGGTCAGCGTTCGTTCATCGTTCGTTCATCGTATGGTAGATGTCACCGTTTAGGGTTTTGTATATCGTATGGTGCATGGTATCGTTGAGCGTTTTATTTGTCGTATGGTTCATGGTATGGTTAATCGTTTAGCGTTTCGTTTATCGTATGTTATGTGATATCGTTTAGCGTTTCAGCAATCGTATGGTATATCGTGATGTTAAGCGTCTGATATGTATGTTAGGGTTTTATTTCAGAAAGTTGTTTCAATTATTATTTTGAGTTAGAATGATTTATAATAAAAAAAAGTTGCGGGATAAAAAAAAAAACAATAAGTTTGGATTGGATTAAATCTCCAATTAATATCATTAGGGAATATAAATCAGTATAAATCGAACGGGAAACGATTCCTCCCATCACATTTTGACATGAATAACATGAGACCAATTACTGCGATATAAGTCTCGCTCTTTGTCCTCTCTCTCCTCCACCAAATATTTCTCTGATATAAATATTTCCCTGACACTATAAATTATATATAATGTTCTATAAATGAAGCTTTATATGAGATACACGTTTTATATCTAAATGTATTAAAAAAAAATACAAGCCATCCATGGTATTTGTTCCCCTCAATATCAGAGTCTGATATAAACCGAAAATTGTCAGGGATATATAAAAAATTGCTGAAGACATATATGGAACCAGCGTCGCTTGTGATTCATGCTGTCGGTGTTAAAACTGTTATTTTGACTGTAAAAAGTGCTTAATCTTGTGATGTTATGCTATTGTTTTAGAAAAGGGCAGAAGGTTTGGATCCATTAAAACGTTTAATCCCGCTGCAAATGTTTGTACCTGTCCTAAGTCAGGAATCTGATGTATAGTAGTTGTCGTTTGTTTATGTAATTTATACGTGTTTCTCGTTTCTCGTTTTTTTATATAGATTAGACCGTTGGTTTTCCCGTTTGAATGGTTTTACACTAGTAATTTTGGGGCCCTTTATAGTTTGTTGTTCGGTGTTAGCCAAGGCTCCGTGTTGAAGGCCGTGCATTGACCTATAATGGTTTTCTTTTTTTAAATTGTTATTTGGATGGAGAGTTGTCTCATTGGCACTCACACCACATCTTCCTATATCTATTAAGTCCATGTATGAGTAAATACAGAATTAAAAAATAATTCTACCTTTCTTATATTTCTTTAGTTTAGAAGTAAGCTTCTGGCTAAGTTTAACTATTCTAAAGCAAATCATTTAACTTTAAAAATAACCAATCAATTGTATTCTAAAAGATGTTGATTTGTTCAATGTACGAATACATGAAATATTTGTCACTGGATGATCGATGATCACATACAAATCTACAGTATTTATAAACATACTGCAATTATATATATGAAAGAGACTAAATAATATATTTTTTTATTATTATTTTACACATATTTGAACATATTCTACAATCGGTTGCTATTGAAAGACTTTAAATTTTACAAATATCACATGCCTCCATGAAATGTTTTATCGACGCACCAAATGTTTTCCTTTCATCGTGCATAGCTCATTTTCCGATTCACTAAAGGTTTCTAAAGATCTTCTTACTTGTTCATTATATTTTAAAATATTTTAAAATCTTACAAAAATTGCCAAAACTTTTATTCTCCGGCTAGACTGCGTAAAAGATTAATACTGTTTTGTTTGTGTATCTATCCAAGATACACTTTTTTCTTTATTTTTTATATTAATATCTCCAGAGAAATAAGAGCGTCAGAACAAAAACAATGGGATTTCCATTAAAATTTATATTTCCAAGGGTTGTACTTGGTTAAAATTATTTCATCAGGACTCTTTTCGTAAGTGTCAAAGACATTGCTGATGATATAAATTTCACAAAAATCTGGCATAAATTGTACACATGACAGTGCTAACTAGACCGGACAGACGGACGCCCGGTATTTCCATGTCCCCTGCAAGCTTCAAGATAAGTAATCAAAAAAACCTTTGGAAGGCTCAAATTCTGGGAAAAGGAGGGTCAATTCGGTTCCTATATTCCGGGGTTATATATACAGAAGTACCGCTGAAATGGGTCTGATTTTAAATGGTTGAATATTTGATTGGATGTGAAACATCAAATATTTCTGAATTGAATGATGGTAGTAGTTTCGAGAAAACATTAAAATTTTGTTTGAAATAGAAAATATATATTGGTGAATATTTTGAAATTTAACAAAAATCTAGTCTAGGGGCGTACACATGCATACAGGGAAAATGTCCGAAAAATAAAAATTTCTGCATAAAATGTTCCCAAACATTTTTCGTCTCGCTCTGCTCGGCGTCACTTTTGCATTCACATCGTTTTAACCCTGGCTACGCAACTAGGATTGTAGTACACGCTTGTATTTTGTCCTTTAAAGTTAGTCTGTCTGTTTAATATAATTTACAGTTTAAGGAGAATTATTCGTCTTTTGCAAAAAAGATAGAGAACTGTATGAAAATGTGCTTACGATTTCATTTAGGCAGAGGGAAACATTTTTTTATTTTATTTCAGAAGATTATTTAGTACAGATATAAAAGTATTTTTAATCTTTTACAATTTACAAAAATAATTGAGTAGTGTTTTTTTATGCACATGGTAGATGAAACTTGTATGATCTAACTTTTGTCAGAGGTCTGTGAACTATTAAAAATAGGACGTTCTGGAAAACACAAGTCGCTTTATAAAATGCTTGTAAAATTCCGTTACATGTTGTACTCTCATATTTAAATACCTTTCTGTTGAATAAAAAAGTGTAAAAACAGTTATTGAAATTCGCCTGAAAAAGGGAAAACGAATAGTTATTATCCAACTAATTTTTCAAATATCGAATACACAAATTAGTCTCTATCTCTATACACACTTGCAATTTATTTTTACTGACAAGTGTCTGCTGGCATTCGATTGGACATCAGTTTAATGTAGGCGTAACAATCTATCACATTTATCCAATCACCTGTCTAGTGTGCCATGACATACGGTCCACAAAGTTTAGTTTTTTTTATAAGAATTATAAATATGATTGTAATAAAAACTATTCATATACTTTACATACACTAGTAATACAAATGCATAAATAAAAAACAATATCCTGCCCAAAAATTACTTACTTTACGAGATATAAAATTGAGAATGGAAATGGAATCACTATATTATACCAAATAACTATTTACAAATTAAGACAGCGTAAAAATAAAATAATAACATTAATAACAATTACTATTTAACGGGGACTATTATACTATTATATAGATATAGAAATATGTGGTATGAGTGCCAATGAGACAACTCTCCATCCAAATAACAATTTATAAAAGTAAACCATTATATTATGATAGTTCCAGCAGAGACATATAATACATGTCTCTGGTTCCAGCAATTTAAAAAATTTATCATGAAAAGGACGGTGTTGTAATTGAAGGCCAGGGACTTTCCGCTACATGTACGTCTAAAAACCACCTAGGCCGTCATGTTGCACTAAGCTCATGAAACTGCACCAAGACCATGATTGAACACTATAGCGATATTTCCATACTAATGAACAGTCCATGTGTGGGTGGGCTTGTCAGATAAAAATGGGTACGTCTAAACACCGCTCAGGACCTCCTGAGTGCACTCAGGACATACAAAGTGCACTCAGGACCCTTTATAGTCATCGCATTTGCACACAGGATGTATGTATATATTCGTTACTTGCTGCTTATATAAGAATTAAATTTTGGTAGAATTTGGAATCGAACTTACATAGATATGTTAATTTTTGTAAAATAATGAGGGCACGTGTCACTGATTACACAACTACTGAGCCGTGAATTATCCAATCAACAAAATTAATTGGATTATCTTTATCGATGTTTATGAATTGTGTTGTTTGTACAATGTTGCGTTTAAAATAGTTGAGATTGTTTAATGTAGTTAAATTTAAATTATGCGTTGTGAATATATTGAATTGTATGTTTATGGAAAAAAAATAAGATAACCCATTCGATGATCTTTTTCAGTTTATTTTTCATTTTGTCGGCTAAATTTATATTTTGTATTCTGCAGTTTATGAATAAAGAAAATAAAAAAGTCTGTAACAAGTTCTATTTTTCTTTTTCTCGCTCTACATATCAACTTAATAAACAAAAACAATGTTTACTTAATATCAAATTTTATTCTCAATAAACAATACACATAGTTAAAGAGAAGACAATTACATGTATGTACAATATTTACAATGACAATATTTACAATTTTAAAATAAGTCTAATATCTTGGCTGTGTGCGTGCTGTCCTTGGTCTTTTCCTTTGGTTAGGCTTACGAGCAAGCTTCTGGGGTTTTGGCACTTCAAAATCTGAGCACGAAGATTTAGTCGTGGTTTGGATGGATTTTGTGTCGATCAACAGTCTCCGAAATAGTCTTTCTCGCTGTTCTTGTGTTTTCGAAAACCAACATTGGTACGATACGACATGTCTTCTGTACGGACCGAAAAGTTCATAATTTCCCATTCCATACAGGGAACGCTTCAAATCAATTAGTTGTACACGTACAATGTCCATCAGTTTGGTTGCAAGGTCTGGAATTGGTTGTGGTTTCCACTCAACGGCTTTCTTAAATACATGATTCATGGACTCGCAATTGTTGTTTGTCCATAAACGGTCATGTTTAAGCTGCACTTTCGGCTGACGGACATAATCTTCTAGACGGTCTCGGAGATTAGAGTTGAAGTAGTTGGCAAAGGAAGAATATTTCGAGCTCAAATTATCTGCTAAATAATTGTAGTCAGAAATGTCACTGGCATTAACTAAACCTGTAGGACCAAATATTTCTGACATTAAGTTCGACCTCTCTTTGTCATTAATGCCTATCTTGTTTTTCAAATGGTCAGTTACATTGTCCTTGATATGTTTGCTGCAGAGAAGACGCTTTATTCCTGGAAATACATCGTCAATGGCTTTAGTTAACCCAGATTCATCATCGCTACCTATACGAATGTCTAAATTTTGTACTGTTTCGGACAGCCGTGCCTTGACATGGGACAGAAATGTATGGTAGGATAAGAAGGATCCTTCCCAGTGAAGGTACATTGGTCCAACAAATATTGGGTGGTCACCAGTTTCTTTGTTTATAACCTTAATGTTTTTATATACAAAATTGGTAACAAAAACAGCCCCTAAATTAAAAGTTCTGTCAATGCCAAGTATGCGGTCTGGGTCAGTCTTTAAAAACTGCTTCATGTCTTCCAGCTGATCTGAAGTATAGCATATGAAAGATGGTGGCTTGTTGTTTCCCTCAGTGTAAACTACTTCTTTAACAAAGTCTATTTTATTGACCATAGAGATGACTTCAAGGACTTCATCAGCAACATTCCCAATAGCACCTAATCGACTTTTTTTCTTTTCGTTGTGTTTTAAATTTCGAATTTGATGATTGTCACGTGGAGCATTGTCTAAATCATTGAACACAAAGTGTTTGTAAATATCAGCACAGGACTGTTTTTGTTGAATACGGTCTTTTACTTCATCAATGATTTTTGGATCAGTTCTTACATATTCTTGACTAGAATTTTTGGAGTTACCGTGTGGTTCTCCTTGACGGGGACATACACCAGTATATTCAATGATGGCTTTATGTGAAAGAGTTGAGAAGCTATCAGGAAGGTTTTCAAACCAGCTCACTCGCTTTTTGTAGGTCTTTTCACGCTTTAGAGAAGTGTAATACCTATGAATTGTGACAACATGTTTTGGCTGAGGATCATATTGAATGTAGGTTTTTTTGCCCTTTACTTGTCTCTCGAAACAGTACATATCGTTCTTCTGAACGGTCCATTTAAGTGTATTGTCTGACATTATAATAAAGTCTGCTTTTGTTGTTCTGCCACTATGAGTGTTCCATGAACCACAGTCATCTGCAAATCTATTGTGTTTTGAATTTTGTTGCAGATTATGTGAATTGTTAAATACAAAAAATACATTGTCTTTATATCCCCTTGGAATACTGTCTACTGTTGATAATTCAGTATTCATAGCAGATGAAAAAACCTGAGTTGCAGTTAGATTTTGTCCATTAGTCAAGGCGTTAGAATTTGGAAGAGAGTCTGACATTTCGACATCGGTAGATGTGTCTATACAAATAGTTGGTTGAGATTCATGTTTTTTCTGTGGCATTACCGAATTAACCTCTACCGGTGACTTTATTGATGAATTGGAAGAGTTATTTAGCACTGATGTAGCTTGAAGTAACGGAAACTCTTCAAAAGAGTCCAGTGAGGGTGGTATAGCTTCGGTTGGCACTATTATGTCTTTGATCAAAGGTGCGAAATGGTTTGGGGTAAACATTTTTGAAGGATCATGAAGCGATGACCGTGTCCACATTACAGTTATTAAGTCATCTTCATCTTTGCAATTACGTGGAATTGCAGTGATATTAAGGAACCTAAAGCAAAAGTCTTGTACACCATTTAAAGGTGGATACACGGATTTAACTGGTTTACCTATAGCCTCGGCAAGGGCAAATATTGTCCAAATAGACGACCACCCACGCTCACTAGCACAGTCCATAACTGATGTGATGTAATTTGGTGAAACCCATATGACCTTATTTGCAATTGGTAGAGCAGTTATAATGTTCTTTCTTAATACCATTTCTATAAGAGTTCGAACGCGAAGTTCAATAGCCATATCTTGAGACCCACAAAGAGCTAAGGAAACAGAGTTGAAAAGGCAACTGCCATTATCTGCAACACGGAATGGGGCACCTAATTCTTGTAAATGACACTGTTTTAAATAGCTTTCTGATATGTAATCTACCCGGTTTGGAATGCATGTATCAAAAAGTGGTGTAACAAATGACGGTAGTCGTTGCTTTTCTTCTACTACTATGTCTTGCAGATATAGGAACCCAAAGCTGCTAGCCTACAATATAATGAAGATAATTAATAATTAATATAAACAAAAGATTCATCATGGCGATTATTTATATATATATGCATGTGTGCGTGTTTTCAAATATATAAAAAAAAAATATTATAATATACTGGACCATATTTTTTTTCAAACTTATTTTTACGGTAAATTACCAAAATATGATAAATAGCGAGTGTTCAATATACGATAGAACTTATTTAGGAGACAAATTCACTTTTCAGAATTTATTTTCACATTGAAATTCGTTCAAGGCTTGTATTACTGGACAAGAACGATTAAAATGAGAAATAAAATCTTACTAAATGCGGATTTGTTCGAACATTCGTATTACTCAGAATTAAATTAAGACAATTTCTTATCACTTTTTTACAACAAATGATTCTTCAGAATTTACTTTTACATTAATTTTAATACTGGATAAGAACGAGCTCAATTTAAAACCAAATATTACTACATGAAATTGTCTAGAAAAAATACCCAAATATGATAGTTTTCAAAAAACGGAGACAAATTCATTTTTCAGAATTTATTTTCACATCGAAATTCGTTCAAGGCTTGTATTACTGGACAAGAACGACTTTCATGAGAAATAAAATCTTACTAAATGCGGATTTGTTCAAACATTCGTATTACTCGGGAATTAAATTACTGGACAAGTCCGATAAAAATGAGAAATAGAATCCAACTTTATGAGACTTTTATTGTTTGAAAAATTTATTTCGGTCAGTACGGTTTCTATATACAAAACTAATTAATTTCATGAAAAGTAAATTTATTTCCCTTTTTAACCTCGTTCAAGGAATTTATTACTGGACAAGAACGAGTTTCAATAGGGGAATAAATCTTACAAAATGAAATTTTGATTGAATCTTAACGACAAGAAAATAGAGAAAAAATAACACACACACATACATATATATATAAATATTAAAGTATTAAAAAACAAAATAATACCAAATTAAAAAAGAATCAACGCTACTATTCGTAATTGTAACTGTAAGCTTGGAAATAAATTATATATAGATTCTAAAAAGGTGTTTCACATATTCTTTTATATTTTTTTTACTATGGAACAGTGCAATTGAAATCTATTGTAGTATATCTAGAGATATGAAAATACGAAAGAATTATTCATCTTAATTTTTGAACTATTAATGAATAAAACTAAAACTTTTCCGTATAATGAAAGAAATTTGATAAAAAAAAAAATAAACGCCACTTTTTGTGATTACCTGTAATCTTAAAAGTAAATAATATATTCTTTTTTTTTCACTATGGAACAATACCGTTAAAAAGTCTATTGTAGTATATCTAGAGATATGAAAATACGAAAGAATTATTCATCTTGAATTTTGAATTAAGGATTTAACTAACACTTTTCAGTATTGATTTTTTTTTAAATAAAATTCGAAAATCTTTACAAAGAAAATGTTTACGATATTTTTATCTATTAAGTTAATATACCTTGCTCAATCTCTGGAAACACTCCTCGTAGTTGAAACGGGGTTTTGATCCCCAAGGACGCCACATTTTGCAATAAATTTTATCTATATTTTTGAACGTTTTCAAATGAGATGATTTGAATGAAAATTTCCCAACTTTATGTAGATTTCTCATATTTCTCAACTGGCTTCAATTATTACAAACAAAACTAAAAGTTTATTTAACATTTTTTTCCAAAACAATATATCTTCTTTGTTCTATATTTTTCAAAAGACATCTTGGTTTTGTTTGTTTGCCAAGCTTACATGTATGAGGTTAGATCCATCACTAATCACTTCTAATTATTAAAGATCAAACGACCTAATCAACATGATAATTGGTATTCAATATAATCATCGGTCATGCCTGACATATTTCATAAAAACGGCGCGTGCCGATGAAAACTCAAATAACTTCTTAAATATAAAATTGATTTTATCGAAACCAAAACTATAAAATGAAGAATTAAATTATCTATCGAATGCATACCTTCACCACCCACTTAAACATAGATTTCATGTCCTGAGTGCACTTTGTATGTCCTGAGTGCACTCAGGAGGTCCTGAGCGGTGTTTAGACGTACCGGATAAAAATAGACAACGCTTATATTTAAAAATAAAAAAAGTGAAGAAAAGAAATATTACTATACATTTTACGGACGTTTAGACTAAGTCGTTAAATCCCGTATTTTAAAATCACGAAGTAATTGAAATCGGATTTAGGTTAGATTTGTGATCATTAATTGGAATTAATTAAGACTTTTTAAAATAACTTTTCTTTATCTTTATCAAGAATTTGTATAGTGAGATACACTATACAAATCCTTGTGTTAATAGTATTTTTTTTAGATCGAAATTAATGAGACACGTTTGCAAAGCTCATTTTCCGTTCACTTTGATGGTCTTTTTTTTTTCATTTATAACCTGCAAAAATTGTTTAAACTTTAATTCTCTGACTAGACAGTATGAAAAACCAAAACACTTTTATAAGTCAGTATACACACGGTGTTTTCCAAACCGGTAATTCCTTCGCCCAGGGATATGAATTTGACATTAAAAGTCCCTCAATAGCTTTACAATACCCGGCCGTGTCATTTCCGTATATTGTAGATGGAACGAGTGACATACATACATGTACACCAGACATACATGTTCCAATACAGGTAAATTTTACCTTTTTGGGGGACTCCAAAGAGGGGGTGTGTTGCATGTGCGCTAATTTATTTAAAAAAATCCAATCTTATATTTTTCTAAACTACGTTACATGCAAATGCGAAATAATTAGTGTTGTTCGTTCAGTCCAATTTATTTATAAATATTAATTTATTCTTTT
Organism: Mytilus galloprovincialis; assembly: GCA_037788925.1. Taxonomy (NCBI): domain Eukaryota; kingdom Metazoa; phylum Mollusca; class Bivalvia; order Mytilida; family Mytilidae; genus Mytilus; species Mytilus galloprovincialis. Next base: position 19,176,608 of record CM075338.1, on the reverse strand, counting down.
GAATGAAAGAAAAAAAAAAACTACGCATGTCAACTTCAATGAATAAAATAGTATTTACTACTAGTAGCCTAAATGTAAAAACTTTTGCAGCAAGATTTGAGGTTAAAGTGGCTCGATCAAAACGTGAAGAGATGAGAAATTGTCATCATTTTTCTAATTAATTACAAAGTATTATATGAGAAAAAACACTTTTATATTAGTCGCCCAGCATTCTCTTTTCTCGGCTTTAGAAGATACGTAAAAACGTTGAAAAAAACTTTTACATTTCTACGTTTTATAATCTCCTGACATACATGTATTCATATATAATTATACACAATCACAAAACGGCAGAATTTAAGAACCATGATAGTAAAGAAGTATTTGAAAAAGCTATAATTGTTCAGTTTTGTGGTCAATTGCTCAAAATAACATGAAAATGTTTGAACTATTATTCAGTGATTAAAATTGATATTAAAGCATTTTACAAGATCATGTCGTGTACTATTTAAATGGAATCATTTTTGATGTTGCTTCATTGTTGTTTGCCTCACCTCCAGTGGCAAATATTTCATTCATGTTCATGACGAGAACACATTAATCTTAAATATATTAGAAAGAACTTCCAACAGTCGTTCGACAGTAAGATTGGACGTAAACTTAAAATACCACTGGATAATGGGGGTAGATTTAATAAGGATAGAAATTTAGCATTGCAACAGCTCGTTAGCCTACAGTGGGACCACTAAAATAATTAAAACAAGTGTTTTCAATTTGCAGAGAGTGATGGTCCTCTCAATCTACTCTGGTGTCGGCCATCTTTATGTATACGTGTAGTTTCCAATATCACATAACACATCTAATTCAGATAAGATCATGACTTTAAAATCACATTTATTTAGTAACGGTGAAAATTACGGAAGCGTATTAGCGCCACACATTTTTTTTCTTATTTTTCTTCCTATGTTTGCGTTTAACGCAAACCTTTGCGTTAGTAACGCAAACCTTTGCGTTATAACGCAACCTTTGCGATATAACGCAAACCTTTGCGTTAAACGCAAACCTTTGCGTTACAACGCAAACATTTTGTTTTATCTTATTTCTTATTTAAGATTCAAAGGAAACAGTAGTTATTATATAATGGAGGAGGCTGTATATATTAAAATTTATCACCTTTGTAGTCATTGAAAAGTAAAATGCTTGAATAATTAAATCATAGCAATGACTAATAATGAGCAGAATAATATAAGAAGATGTGGTATGAGTGCCAATAAGAAAACTCTCCATCTAAGTCACTATTCGTAAAAGTAAACCATCATAGACCGAAGTACGGTCTTCAACACGGAGCATTGGCTCACACTGAACAACAAACTATAAAGGTCCCCAAAAACGATATCCATGTTACTACTAGTATATATATTACAAAGAAAATTGAGTAAATTGAGGTTAATTATACCTAAGAAAAAAATCAACCCTGCTAATATAGCTATAACCGAATATAAATATACTTCCAAAGTAAGCTCTCGTTTGAGAACTGTGTAAAGTAGGTTAGATTCAAACAAGCTACCCTTTGGCAATAAATGTATAGAATGAAGATGTTTTATTAATAAAATTATGTTCTCTCTATTCAAGTTGCTACCCAAGCATCTTAAAAATACTTCATTATATTGAAATGAAAATTCAATGACTTTCTATCAAAGAATCCTGATCATATTCTGAGATTTAAAAAAAATGTTTCCTTATTAATAATTCATTTTAAAGCAGAAAGATCATTTTATCTATTTGACTTGGATGTTTCACAATTGTATGACATTATTTTTGATCTTTCAATTTAAATATGACTATATACTAAACTATATCTATTTTCTTGTTAAATTATATACTTTTCTGATGCACAAATCAGTCTTAATTTATGTATAATTGCACTTAAAGTATTCCGTTATTCCTATGCATATTCATTATAATGATTTGGCCTTGTATGTATGTTTCTTTTTTTATCTCTTAGTAAATCACATCCGAAATGAATGACAGACGGACATATATACAAAACTTAATGAATTATTGAAATCAAGATATTTGCGTTCACGGTAACGCAAAGGTTTGCGTTGTATCGCAAAGATTTGCGTTATAACGCAAATGTTTGCGTTATATCGCAAAGGTTTGCGTTATTTACAACGTAAAGGTTTGCGTTTGCGTTATAACGCAAAGGTTAGCGTTGTACATAACGCAAACATAGGAAGAAAAATAGAAAAAAAGAATGTGTGGCGCTAATACGCTTCCGTAGAAAATTCTGTTAAACTGTATTGTTTATTATGCTCGAGTTTGATATTCTACACTATGCGACCGCTCTCCTGGTTGGTCTCGTGAGAATAAGTTCGCCTCGAGAGCGAGAGGACTTTAGTCCGAATCCCAAACGGGTCTAACAAAAGTCTTATTTTCCTACGAACTGTTAGCTTGTGAACCTACACGTTAAAAATCCATCTCAGTGTGTCGGTTTAATACTAAGTAGGTTTAATTTTCATATTATATTTCCATTCCATAGTTTTGTCCTTAATATTCATTTAATTTTCCACTGGACGTCATCCGTGATAATCATAATTATTTTACCGTTACTTTACAGTTAAGTGTTTTTCTTCTACTGATTTATATTACACCTGCTATAATTTTCAACGATCGAAATAAAAAAGGGCACGTGAAATTTTTCTACCAAACACTTGTCTAAATAGTCACTGATCCCGTATTATTTAGTCTTGTTGCGGTTTCGGCTTTTTATTCTGTATAGGTTTCTTTCTATTACAAAAATCTGTATGTTGACTCTTAATGTTTTGATTTATATGGGTCGTTGGGTTGTTGTCGTATTAATTAATGTATACCTTTAAAATTGTTTTCAAAACCAAAGGATTGATTGGGTATAGAAATATTCACATCGCTTGACTTCGCCCGTTCGACAGCATATCTTTGCTAAAATTGGGTGCGGACGTTTGGTTGTTCGGTTGTAAAAATATGCAGCCTTGTTTGGTCGAAATACAAATAGTCTAAGCATGGTGTAGTGAAAGTTTCGCGCTATCTATACGTTAAAAAAACATTGAATAAATCGTTGAAGGGATATACGAACTTCGATTGAAATTTCTGAACAACAAAAAAGGTCACCTGAAACTCGAAGTAAGCCAGTCGCATGGTTGAATTTAACACTTTAGAAGAAACGAAACGTCCAAAATAAGTTTAGTCTTATTATAAATTGTAGCCAACTTTTTTCGTCTGTTTTTGCTTTTATGACAACTTTACCAGATATATATATAAAGATTTGACACAGTAATTGGTCCACAAAAACTAGCCTAACTGCATGTCGTTGTTTTACGATTTAACATATGAGTTTTTGCATGTACACAATGGAGATTGTTTTCTGTTCTACTGCCCTTCTCCTAAAATGGCTGTATACAATGTAACCCCTGATATGGACTACTTTATTAAATGTCAACAAACAAATAAATTCCAAGAGAAAGATTCGGAAAGAAATTCTAAAATTTACGCTAAAAAATAAAATACTTAAAAATGGAAAACAATTTTAGACAATTATAATTTTAAAACTATATATAATTAGCATGCATCACTAAATGAAACTGATAAATTGATGACTCCCGTAATGTCCAGTGGCAAATATATCACGCATATTCACGACAAGATGTGAAATTGATCGACCTGAATCAAATGATTGATACATCACTAAGATAGAGAGTTCGCTAGAGGTAAAACGTATGCTTTACTAGAATAAAGTTGAATATGACCAACATCTCTAGGTAGGCCCCCCTTTTCTCCACAGAAGACGCACGCCAAAAAAATTGACCTACCAATTATAAGATATAGGTTAGAATAGAATAGACAGGAAACTAATAACTAATAACTTATAATAATAGGACGTACGCCAATTCATGACCCCATTCACGAGGGCGTGCCAAATTGTAACGAATGTCCATCAGAATTTTCTATTGTTCAAAGTTTGACGGCGGTTATGTTTGAACAGTGTTGAGTGTATTTTACATTTGTCATTTCAGAGTCTTTAATATCTTACTGTGCTGTATGGATTTTGCTCATTGTTGAAGACCGTACAGTGATCTTTGATTGGTCATTTCTACGTTATCCAGTCTCTGGTTAAATTCTCTTAGTAGACATTATCCCATCATTGATGATCAAGTGTGATATAAAAAAAAAGAAAACTACATTATCATATCTCGGATATATATCTATTAAATATAATTAAGAAAACTTTTATTAGTAAGATTGAGTATAACCAAAAGCTTTGTAAAATCTTTGATGCTGTCTCCTTCAAATACTGTCACCCTAATTGTTAACATGGTATTATATGTGATAACTTGCTGTAAATAATAGTAAATTGAGTATTTATTCACAGTTCCTATGTTAGTTTTGGTGATATAAATCCTAATATCATTGATACACAGTTGAGAATTATGGTGCAGTTCTTCAAATGCAGATTTAATCCTTATTAATATTAAACCCAGCTCCGCATGCAGCTGTGGTCATCCTGTTGAGGATATTATTCATTATTTTTTAAGTGCCCTTTTATCAACGAAGCAAGAGAAATAATTGTTTGGCTGGTGACGGTGACCTTTCATTTCAGCAAAACAAAGACATTTTTGAGTCTGTACAATCATATATCAGACATACACTAAGATTTAGAACATTCAATTAAAATTTGGAATTCCTACTTCCCAACTCTTCTCTCTAGTCCAGTTTTATATATATTACTCCTATACGTTTTATTTTTGAGACAAGTCCATATTTTGTTACCCTAAAGCAAATTGTTAGAAGTAGTTTCGTTTTTCGTTATAGAAGCAAAATTCTAATAGTCTATGTAGAATAACGACTTCCATACGGTGTCGCGTTAAAATATTTTTAATACATTGGTGCAATTGGATGCAAAAAATATCGACCATAAAATATCAGGTTTGCGAGATCAGACAGTAACCTAACAACTAAACAATTGAAAACCTAGGGATCAATGTTTAACCTTCGTCAGCAATGGGCAATTTTCTTAAATAAAACATGATTTAGTCGAATACTAAAAATGCGAGTAAAGAAAAAGAGACTATACCATAGATTTGTTATTCACCACATATACTTAAGAGGTACAAATCAGTATTCAGAAGTTACCTTTTTAACATTGCACCACAATTCAACAGAAATTAGAAAATAGAGGGTCTCAGACATTGTTGTTTTCCTGTTCTATGTAGCTTTCTTTCTGGCAAACACGGTGTTAGATTTTATAAATTGTGACAGGCACCGACCATTGAAAAACAATTGATCTGTTTAAGATAAGAAATGAAAATAATTGTTTGGTTTTTTTTGTTTTTTTTTTTTTTTACCGCAAAAAAGAAAACGACCGTTTGATTTAAAATTGTTTAAACTTATTTAGAAATAGATTTATGAAAATAATGCATTTTAATGCGAAAAGGCTAGACTTTATTTAGTGCCAAAAGGATGTGATTAAGTGGGGTTTTTTTACAATTATTTCCCATTATTTCCGTAGTGAAAATCTGCAATAATTATTGTTTCATCATGTTGTTTGATTTTCACATAATAACACAACTAAGTATATGACGGATGAATTTATAGTTAGCTGTTTAATGTCCAGTGGTAACTATTAGATGTATCATTAGGGAACATTTAGAATGTTATAATTTCATTAGATTTATGTTTCATTATAATATGTTAGACCATGTTATTCTATAGATATCATATGTATATCTAGGATGGGTTGCACCGAATAAAGGAGGTATAGATACAGGAATATAAAGGAAAAAAAAAATATAAATTTAGAATAGAGTGAAACGGGCAAAATAAAGATCAGAGGAAAAGGGTATAAGAAAATTAAAGAATCGAGGGAAATGGTCTATTTTTTTGCCGGACAATTGTTGATGATTGTTTGAAGTCAAATGCATTTATAGGTTAAATAATGCACAATCGTTTGTACATTGGTAGGGATTTATGTTTGGAGTTGATGAGGCACATACTAGTAATTAGTAATTGTTTTTATTTGAATTTTTCTCGTCTGATTTTAAAGTGAATAAAAAACTCTATCATCTAAAAAAAATATGGTTTAATTACGACAAATATATAGTTAAAACTGCTATTCAGTCGATTTTAAAATACATGCTATAAAAGAGAAAACATAAAAATATTTAGCAAAACTTTTGAACAAAAAGTCAACCTTAAGACCCCGAATATACTTTTTTAAGAACGTTAGACTGTAGTTTACTCGCAAATTCACCAAGAACTTATTTCTACGGCTAAAAAAATCATAATTGTATATTTTAAATTGTTTACATTTATTTCAGTGTTTATTTTTCAAACTTTTGATGTAAATAACGTTGGATTAACATCGAGTCAGCTTAAATAATAATCTACTAAATTATTAATTAAAAACTAAAACATGCAGCCAATCTAAATTTTACGCATATTATCACCTATATAAAAAGATTTAACAGAACACCATTCATATTTTATATTTAAAAAAACAACATATACGCTAAACGAAACCATTCACGCCAAGAAACGATGTACGCTAAACGATACGATATATACGCTAAACGATACGATGTACGCTACAGGATACGGTATACGCTAAATGAAACGATGTACGCAAAACCATACGATGTACGATTAAAGGGCGCTAATGTTATCGTTTATGGTATGGTTTATGGTACATGGTTTCGTTCGTACATCATTCGTTCAGCGTCCGTACAACGTTCGGTCAGCGTTTCGTTTGCATTCGTACACCGTTCGGGAAGCGTACGTACATGGTTCGGGCATCGTTCGTACATGGTTCGGGCATCGTTCGTATTGTTAACTTTTACGTTACACGGACTGTAAATGTCAATTTAACATTTACAGTTCCAGTACGATTTTCACAGAAAAATAAAATGTATGTTTCAGGTTTTGAATATGAATCTAACGTAAAAGTTGAAGCGTTCTCAATTATGTCTTGTTCAATAAGAACTTCAAAAACATTGACTTTCAAATCCTTTCTTAATAAGTCAATTCAAAATGAAACACATATTATTTTAGTGAAACATCGGAATATTTTGATAATGATAGTTTTTTGCTGATGATAGACAGTGTTTTGTGGAATCTTTTTTCTTTTCTTTTTTTGAAATATCAAGGTGTGCTGGTCTGCGAGCAAACCTTATTATTTTCTCCTAAAACATTGTGGTGTTCGGAGCTTTATATGTGCAGCAGAATTAACATTTATAACAAACCAACATTACATTGATTAACATGTTATCAGATAATACCGTTTTTCTAAATGCCAATGAATTATTTTCTAATAAATGCCAATTCAACATTTATAGTTCCAATACGATTTGCACAGAAAAATAAAATATATGTTTCAGGTTTTGAATAAGAATCTCATGAAAAAGTAACGCAGAGAAGATTTGGTCACGTGACAAATACATATTGAAACATTCTCAATATCTCTAGTATTTTACTGATATATGGACTAAGTTTATTTTTGCAGCTTACACTTACACTCAGTCTGGGATAAAAAAAAAAAAGTTTAAAAGAGTTATTGGCAAGGAATCGCATTTACGTTAAACCATTATTGAGTGAAATTGAAGCTTGGGTTGTTGATATATTAGGCGTTATGAATTAAGGAAAAACACAAAGTTTCAAAATCTTAAGCGTTACCCATTTCAATCAGATTTGTTTCTTCTTTCCCAAACCTCCTATTAGATATCACATCACCTTCAAAACATATTGATTCTTGGAAATGGTCAATCGGACAGTTACAATAAAAAGAAGAAAAATATGGAAACACATAATAAATGGTTTATTCATCCTTATCTTTTACAATACTTGTTATGCTATTTAAAAACCTGTACATTTTTCAATAATTAAGAACTTGTCCTCAGAATTGATGTTAATTTTCTAGTTATCGTAAAAAATTTATTGGAGATATTTTCAAAAGAAACCTAAAAACAGATCACTAAGTGATCTATATGGAAATAAATGAAACTCAGATTCATCAATTTAAAACAAGTATAGATTTTTAAGAAAAATATTACTGCTATTAGAGACAGTAAAGGGGAAATATCCGAAGATCAAGGTAAAATATTAGAAACGGGGATAAATTATGTAAATTTGTATACGTCAACTAAGCCAGAATTAAGAGAAATTGAAAATTATATTGAAATACGAAAATAAACTATAAACTTACTAAACACTAAGGAAATGAAAGTGAAGGAAAGCTGACAATAGAGGAATGTACAAAATCTGTCTTTAAAATGGAACTTAAAAGAACACGGTATTGATGGTCTTCCAATTGAATTATATAGATCTTTCTGGGAACCTAATACGATATATTATATGGGGTCAGTAAATTCCATAAGGGTTGAGAGCGAAGCTCGAATCCCCATATAGAATTTACTGACCCCATATATTCGTATAAGGTCACTAACACACAATGTAACGAATTTATCTTACCGACTAGTTTAACATGTGATATTTAGACTAGTGGCCTATGAAAGTTAGTAAGTCATCAATGCCTTTAGTATTAGGAACCTACTGTCATTGTTATATTTTGATCTGAGCGTCAGTGATGACGAAACGCACGTATGGCATATAAAATTATAATCCCGGTAATTTTGATAACTATTTACACCACTGGGTCGATGCCACTGCTGGTGGACGTTTCGTCTCCGAGGGTATCACCAGCCCAGTAGTCAGCACTTCGGTGTTGACATGAATATCAATTATATGGTCTTTTTTTTTATTTTCTGTTTACAAAACTTTGAATTTTTCGAAATACTAAGGATTTTCTTACCCCAGGAGTAGATTACCTTAGCCGTATTTGGCACAATTTTTTGGAATTTTGGATCCTCAATGCTCTTCAACTTTGTATTTATTTGGCTTTTTAACTATTTTGATCTGAGCGTCACTGATGAGTCTTATGTAGACGAAACGCGCGTCTGGCGTATAAAATTATAATCCTGGTACTTTTGATAACTAATTATATACAAAAAACAATTCCCAATAACAACAACATGTTAGCTTTAATGTGTTTTATGAATTGATTTCAATCGTTCATTATCAATTTCATCGTCTGTTGAAACCTTCAACATTTTCCCTCTTTATATAAAGGGACATAACACCACTACTAACCGTGTATTGCAATACGCCATGCTAACTAACCTTATATGGAATATACACGGTATCCACGCAGATGCTTTTAACCAATCATATTCCTATAAATGTATAGGAGGTAAGATAATAAATAATGGCTGAATTTCAAGACCCTTCAGCCTTGAACGCGGAATCCGTCAAGAGTGTCCCGCGAGTTCTATAGTTTTCGTTATTGCTGTTGAAATAATGGCATGTAGATTAAGACAAGATAACAAAAATTAAAGGTTTTCTAATTAAACTAAATAATAGAACCTATACTTTAAAGTTAAGCCAGCTTGCAGATGACCCTGTGTTATTTTTTTAATTCAAAACAGGAAGTTTCATTTACTTTGAATATTATCGAAATTTTCGGATCACTTTCAGGGCTAAAGCTTAATCGAAATATAACAGAGGGATAATGGCTCGGTCATTTATTGTCCTTTAAAGATAAAGTTAAAAACATTTAGTGGACACACGCGCCGATAAAAGTATTGGGAATATATTTTGGAATTAATAAAAATGAGTGTAAAAAATTAGACTTGCAATGACAATACGAAAATTCTGAAAAAATAATTAAAAACTGGATTAAAAGAAAATTAACTATGTTAGGTAAGATAACTCTTGTTGAATCATTAATCCTACCAAATATCACATAGGTTGCATCAGTTACCGAAATTGATAATGAATACCTCGCAAAAGTTAAAACAAAATATATAAGTTTATATGGAACAATAAGCAAGAAAAAGTTAAAAGAGTTATAATAATTAAAAATTACCATGCTGGCGGGCTCAAAATGATAGATAATAGATAAATATATAGAAGCCATTCAAATTAATTGGGTAAAAAAAGCTCATTGATAACAAAGACAAATCACTCAATTGGAAAGTCTTACCAAAATTTTACCTTAAATTTGGACAATAAATTCTTAGATTTAAAATGAACTTTAACAATATTAATTTTAGTGATAAATTTAAAGATATAATTCCACAATTTTCTTAAAAATAATCATATTATGGATAAATTCAAAATCTAGAAAAAGAATCAGATTAACCAGCATAAAAACCTTTTAGACATCAAAGTATAAGGTGCAAAACATATATCAAGTCAAATGGTAAATGTCTATTTTCAAAAACTGGATCAACAGTAAAATTGTATTTGTAAATGACATAATTGATAATAAAGGAAAACTTAATTAAAATATGATTTTAGATAAACTATTTTTCCATGCAAATGCAACCGGAAGTGACTTTGGTGGTATAACATCTATTGGAACAAATAAAAAATGACCCACGGAATAACAGTAGATTAGGATAAGTAAAACAATTTATTTACGAACATTTATCTAAAAAATAAATAAATTGAAAAAAAAGACTTGTAATGCAAGCAAGCTGTATTTATGTTTTAAATAAATACTGCCTGCTTCTATACCGTATATAATAAACAGTAAAAGAATCTACAATGTATAGACAGAAAATATCGAAAAAGGATGAAAATGAAAAAATATTTAAAAGATAGAAATGAAAAAATATCCCCAAAAAATAAAAATGGAAAAAACAGTATTGCAAACAAGTGTATTTATATTAAACTAGAGGCTCTTAAGAGCCTGTGTCGCTCACATTGGTCTATGTGCATACATGTATTAAAAAAAGGACACAGATGGATTCATGACAAAATTGTGTTTTGATGATGGTGATGTGTTTGTAGATCTTACTTTCCTGAACATTCTTGCTACTTACAATTTTCTCTATCTATAATGGACTTGGCCCTTTAGTTACAGAGGAAAATATTTTGTATACATTTTCAAAAATTAACCAAATTAATGAAATTGTTAAAATTTGACAATAAAGGGCAAAAAGATCCTTAAGGGGTCAACTGACCATTTTGGTCATGTTGACTTATTTGTAGATCTCACTTTGCTGAACATTATTGCTGTTTACAGTTTATCTCTATCTATAATCTATACTATTAAACGAGAAGACCTCATTTTGTGTGTCGCTTCTCTTCCTTCCACAATAAATCAATCACCATGCCTCTGTGTCCTATAGGTAACATGCATAGTGGCATTTGTCATCCATTCTTATGATTATTCAGATTGAATTATTTTGGGAGAAAAACGACAAAAAAGGAGTCCGGATATGATTCCGTCATTGGACTAACTTTTAGTCATAGATAAGACTTCCGGTTTGAAAAATTCACAAATACAACCAATCGTATGATAGATACATGTAACAAAAATGAAAAAAAAACAAGCCAATCAGAGCGTTCTCATTATCATGGTGCTTAGATCGTAAGAACCACAACTATTATACCTCCTTATAGAGGACAATTATTTTTCGCGTTTATCTACATGTAAACTACGATTATACTACTTTAATATATAGAGACTCTCTGTATTCTGTCAGGGACTTTCTATGTTAGTATAACATGCTGAACTTCAACTACTTCGACCAAAAACTTTAACCTGAAGAGGGACAGACGGACATACGGACGGACGGACGCGGACAGACGAACGAACGAACGAACGAACGCACGGATGCACAGACTAGAAAACATAATGGGGCATACACATTTATTGTTGAAAGGGAAAATAGTGATTTGGCAAAAATGAAAGTAAGGTAGAGATTAAAGGGAGGCAGGACCTATTTCGGGGTGTCGGGATTGGGTGTTTTTAAGCTCGGGATTTGGGGATTGATTCTTACGGGATCCGGGGATATATTTTTGATTTCGGGATCTCGGGATATGAATTTCTTTAAATTCTGCATCTCGGAATTTCGGGATCAGGACCCTTCTGACCACTCCTCAAATAAGCCTTAGTCGGTCTTAGTCATTTATAAATGATTCATATCCTACCATTGGCATGTTAATAAGGCTCTCAAAAGAAAAAGCACTGATGGATTGTCCTAGAAGCATATTTTATTAGACTAAATGGTCTATATATAAGCAGTTACATTTATTTCATGTTTGAAACGGTCATATCTGCCAACTTTTCAAAATGCCCATGGGGGTTTTACGTGAAAGATGGTTCTTATAGTCCTACAAAACCTTCAAGGGGGCCTTCAAATATATTCTAATGTGTTTTTTTGGTTTCTTCGTGCTTTAACAAGCTCATAGCCATTGTTAAATTAATTGTTTTCTTTAAAATAGTGGACAAAATTGCTCTTACAAAATTTCCACTTGGGAGCCTCCATGGGGGAAATCCCCCGCAAATAGTGACAGTTGGCGGGTATGAACGGTGCAAATTTTTAATTTGATTTTACTTTTACCAAAAGAAGCATTGTAGCAAAGGAGAAGAATAATTGTGGTCTGAGGCCAGACACACGAAAATAATTGAATTTTAATAACAGAAAGGAAACACATATCGGACTTTGGAAAAAGAGAGAGGGCTTTTGATAGCTTTATGAACTTCTCCATAATATCCTTTACAAAAAGCAGACACATTTTAAAACTAGATACCCCAATGATGATTGTGGCCTACTTTGGTTAAATTTGGCCCAGTAGTTTCAGAGGAGAAGATTTTTGTAAAAGTTAACGACGACGACTGACGACGGACGACGGACGACGGACGCTAAGTGATGAGAAAAAAATACTAGTAGCCCGAGGCATTACAGTAGATAAGGAATAGTAAAACAATCTATACACGGAAGAATATTCAAAAGATACACATTTAAAATAAATCAGTACCGCAAACACGCTGTCAAAAGATGTATATTGTAAAACAAATCAGTATTGAAAGACAAAGCAACTACAGCTATAAATATTAAAAACTCACTTGTTTTCTTCTCAGTATGTCCATCTTTAACTGGCTCCGATATTACAGCATTATCATACTTATAAGTTTGTGTACCCTCTGGATATAAATCGTGGTCAAACTTGTATGTCGTGGTACCCTTTGGATAAAAAACATTCCCATACTTTGATGTTGTAGTCCGCCCTGGATGTACATAGTCGTCATACTTGTGGACAAGGTTCCCAAAACCAAATACTCCATCGCTACATGTTGCTAAAATAACCAACACAAAGAATGGACCTATCTTCTCCATGACTAACAATGTTCTGGATAATTGATACATTACTAGCTAGGCTAGGTGGCAGAAATAACATTTAGATCAGTTCTGCATTGAAATAATGATGATCTTATCATTATTAGTGTTAATGTCAACAAATTGTATTCATCCTATAACAAATGCCAAGTTAACATTTATAGTACTAGTCCGCATCTGATTTTATGAGCAAAATAGAATATAAGTTTTGTAGGTTTTGAATATGAGGTATACTTGTAATGCGCACAATGTGTCAATCGGCAATCCTCGGGTGAATCCGCTACTCTGAAGGTACGGAATCGGCCGAGTTCTGACGAATGCACCATGTCTCAATCGGCAATCCTCGGGTGAATCCGCTACTCTGAATGTACAGAATCATCCGAGTTGTAACGAATGCACCATGTGTCAATCTTCAATCCTCGGGTGAATCCGCTACTCTGAAGGTACGGAATCGGCCGAGTTTTGACGAATGCACCATGTGTCAATCGGCAATCCTCGGGTGAATCCGCTAATCTGAAGGTACGGAATCGGTCGAGTTGTGACGAATGCACCATATGTCTGATATATTATATCTATTTATTGTCTATTTGACCTTAGATGGATTTGGCTATATATTTTAAAGTCCCTTTCGGTCGTATTGCACTCCACGTGTTTAGGTACTTATACTTCCTTGGCTTTAAAACTTTTGGTTTTGATCGTTCCTGATGAAGGTAAATTCCAGAAAACGCGGTTCATACCCATACAATTTATAAAGTGTTACATTTTCATTTTTCAACAAAATTTCGTACTTTGTTATACTGTATTTACATTGTTACATTAAAGACGAATAATGATTAAAAGTTAACACTTGAGTTTTAAGATACTTACTCATGCATGGTTAAAAAGTTTCCACGCGATTTTTGTGTTACTTACACATTTATGGTAAAAAGTTTCCACGTGATTTTTTAGTTACATACAACTTTATGGTTAAAAGTTGCCATGTGAATTTTGAGTTGCTTAGATTTGCTATATTAGACTCGATTCATTCAATTAAACACGATATAAAAATATAGATTGCGGTTTCTCATTGGGATGGAAATTGTAGTTCTGGTTGATTTAGATTTCTGTTCTGAATAAACATGGGTTTGTTTGTTTTTTTGTGATGAAAAGTATATAAAGTTATTTATCATAATCTATTGAAATTACTGAAATATAATTGATCCTGGCTCGTATAGTGAAAATGTGTTGAATGAGGCCCCTCATGGGGGGGGGGGGGGGTCCTAGTAATCACATAATCACCATTTTTTTGCCAATATAATCACATAATCATTAAATATTTGCTTATCTTTAGTAATCAAATAATCATAAACTAAAAATACAGTCCTAGGTAATCAAATAATCATGAAATATTTGGCTTAATAATCAAATAATCATTAAAAAAACGGCCAAGTAATCACATAATCAAAAACCCCATGAGGGCCCTCACTTGCGAATTCATGTTTTCTCTCCTTAATCATTTACAGATAACATAAAATGTCAAGAAGGTGGGGTTCAAACAATTTGGAAAGGAATATATCCCCCCTTTTTCCAAAGATAATCACAACAAGTTTGAGCTTTCTAAAAAGCATCGCTCTATCCTAATTTAAGATAATATGTGTACATTGTCACTACATGTGGTTGTTGATATAGTATTGGAAATGTGGTATCTTTAGATATTGATTAATATTATTTTAAGAGTGTGCGTTATACACTCATGCTTTAAAAAAATCATTTACTTGTTAAAAAGTGAGGCCCCTCATGGGGGGGTCCTAGTAATCACATAATCACCATTTTTTTGCCAATATAATCACATAATCATTAAATATTTGCTTATCTTTAGTAATCAAATAATCATAAACTAAAAATACAGTCCTAGGTAATCAAATAATCATGAAATATTTGGCTTAATAATCAAATAATCATTAAAAAAACGGCCAAGTAATCACATAATCAAAAACCCCATGAGGGCCCTCAAAAGTAACACATTTACAAATTGACACGACTCTGGAGGTGTGCCTAGATTGGAATAAGTTATAAAATACAGATGTGGCATGTTCAGCAAAACAAATGGTGCATATGTTACAGTGAATTTGTATAATTAGGGATTATGTAGAATCCCTAAAATTTTCAGGGATAATGTATAATCACTGGTTAGTTTAGGGATTATATATAATCACTAAAACTTTCAGGGATTATGTATAATCACTAGAAAAAAACGTCAGGGATTATACAGAATAACTGAAATGATACTAAAATATATAACATATTGACATATCTTAAAAGTTAACCTTATCATAATAATAACCTTAATATGGTAAAATGTTAGGCATAATTTATGAATAGGAAAGACACAAAAATATTGAAATGTTAAACACAAAATAATTAAATGATAAGCACAATATAATTAAATGATAAGCACAATATATATAGAATAATTGATGTTTTGTTTTTAATACTGACTTTATCAGTAATAATAACAAGCGAGCCCTTTTTGATATTGACTGCATTAGTATTAATAATATCAAGGGATAAGTTGATGAAGTCAGTATGAAAATATTAAATGGCATAATGATTATTTTTTTATCGTATTGTTTTAGCAATTGTTTTTAGGTTGAGAATATGAAATAAATGAAATTGTCATTAAAACTATTTTTATGCGAACAGTCGTTTTGATAAATGTTAATGTTATGTATAATATTTTAATATTAAACATTTTATTTACAAACTAAATTTGGATGGCATCGACTATTACACATTTGCCTTGATTTTCTACAGGCATATCTATCAAATTCACCTCTGTCTTACCACGATATCAACATTAAAAAAAAACCTTGTCCTCCACATCAAATCAGATTTTACGGCTCGTCTCAGAGAAATAGAGTTTTCAGCACAAACATCTGAAGGAACAAATTGTACCAATGAAGGGAAATCAGCAACCTCAAAATTGATTTCTTGTATTAAAGATCCGAGCAGGATTACATGCTATATAGCAAGGCGATATCCTTCTTCAGCCTTTTCGTAAATATTGACTATTAGTTTTTTGGGATCTCCCTTTCCTGGAACCAAGTATTTGTATATTAAGACAATACAAATCCTTGCTGGAACCACTAGTGTAATTGGTTTGAGATATCATCTTTAAAGCTTTTAATTATTGATAATCCCTGAAATCATATTAGGGAATTTGTAGAATAATAATTAAAATAATCAGTGATTATATAAAATCACTGGTCATTTTCAGGGAATCTATATAATCACTAATGTTTTTAGTGATTCTACATAATCCCTAAAAAATCAGAAATTCTACATAATCCCTGATTATACAAATTCACTGTAACACATATATATTGCTGATAAAAAGGGGAATAAACACGTATTGATAATTTATATGTCAATATTGAATTTCAGTGTGTAATATATACATAGTAAATCGAACATGAAATTATGATAGTGAGGGCCCTCATGGGGTTTTTGATTATGTGATTACTTGGCCGTTTTTTTAATGATTATTTGATTATTAAGCCAAATATTTCATGATTATTTGATTACCTAGGACTGTATTTTTAGTTTATGATTATTTGATTACTAAAGATCAGCAAATATTTAATGATTATGTGATTATATTGGCAAAAAAATGGTGATTATGTGATTACTAGGACCCCCCCCCCCCATGAGGGGCCTCGATAGTTGATCCTTCATTTCAGTATTCATTAATCTTTTAGACCAGTGGCGGATCCAGAAATTTTCAGAAGTGGGGGCCCACTGACTGACCTAAGAGGGGGCCCGCTCCAGTCACGCTTCAGTGATTCCCTATATAAGCAACCAAATTTTTTCCCATAAAGGGGGGGGGTCGGGCCCCCTGGCCCCCCCTAAATCCGCCTCTGTAGACCATTTGTCTCTTTTCTTTATACTTTTTGCCCATTATTGTCTATTCTTCATATTTTTATTGATGTACCCATATTTTGACTATTATATTTATTGTGTCTGTTTATTTAACGCATCAATGTAAAAATATCGGAAATTGATGAGACTGTCATTAAAGTGAGAGGGTTAGCGCTATAGAACCAGGTTTAATCCACCATTTTCTGCATTAGAAAATGCCTGTACCAAGTCAGGAATATGACAGTTTTTGTCCATTCGTTTTTGATGCGTTTTGTTATTTGATTTTGCCATGTGATTATGGACTTTCCCAATTGATCTTCCTCTAAGTTCAGTATTTTTGTGATTTTACTTTTTTTTTTATCATCTTACCATTCATTATTACTTACTTACTTAGGTTTACTTAGGTTCTTTTACTGATACTGAAACTAAAGTTCCTCTTCATTAGTATCCCTTTATATTTTTGGTCCATTTTTCTTTATTCTTTATATTTTTGGTCCATTTTTCTTTATTCGTTATATTTTTTGTCCATTATTCTCTATTCTACAAACCCCCATCCACAATCTCATATATCTATTCTTCTTATTCTGAAAACCTTTTTTTTCAGATATATTATTTACATTTATTTAGTCTTTTTTACGTTCTATATTTTAATCTTGGTATGACCGATATAAAAGTGTTATGAAAACTTGTATGAAAGTCTCGATTGATCCACACCAGTATGGGATAGTTTATATTTTACTTTAAGTTGGTATATGCAAGGCAGATAAACTTTTACAGTTTTAATAATATTTTCATATTTGTCTGTAATCAGATTTCAGCATAGCTTATTGTCTTGCTTTGAGTTTTACCAGATTTTGTACTATTTGTGAAATTAAGACTTAAGGAGTCAAATATAGTTTTTATCTTCAGATTCCAGTATGTGAAGTATAGAAAACGTCATGTGATTTTATAAGGGAGCGCAGCTTAGCCCCTATATTGCATACACGGTAAGCTGTGTTTTATTGATATGAATATAATTATAGTCACCGTTTTGAGTAAGTATGTATGTTTTTGAAGTTGCTAGTTATTTGTTTGAGATGCCTATAATAAACCCTAGACCCCACTCAGAGCAATTATCTCCCAAAATGACGAGTCTACATCAGATCGTTTTCAACTTATGAGTTTGACGAGTCCTTGGGTTTTTTTCCGCCTCTCTTGAAATTTCTTCACAAAAGTCTCTAGTTAAAATAGTCAGATTTTGTGTTAACATTAAAAATTATTAGTTATGGACCTCTATGGAACATACCAAGTGTGTTTGTATGGATTCATTAGTTCTTTCGGGAAAGATTTCAAAATTTGAAGAAATCGACATTTGTTTGATCCTTTCAGCCATATTGGGTTTTTCAATGTTAAAACAACACGAATTAAGTACCTTTTACAGAATATTTCTGCACGTTTTTTTTTTTTTTTTTCATTTGATATTTTCTCACCAACAACTTCAGGTGGTATTGGTGTCTTCCGCCATCTTGGATTGGTAAAAAACACAATAGTTCTAGTTTTTTTTTTTAAATAAGTCAGCAAATTTCAATCCAGGAGTACAATGTAATAAGAAGAATTTCCATTTAAATGAACAAATTCATGTGATTCTAAGTTATAATATATTATTCTTTAACAAATGTAGAATAGTTTACCTTGATTTTTATTTATTTTTACATTACGAATTAAGGGGAGGTAATTCATAAATAGTACTATTTATAAAGGAATCCACCGATGTTTGTCCATTGAATGTGTAGTTCCTTATGTTTGATTTAATTCAAGAGGATAACCAAATGTACAGTGTGAGCGGACGGACGACGACAGATGCGTATTACGCAACCAGATCACAATATATTACATGAATACTGATTAATGGTAACCAATTTGATCTTTGTCAAACCTTCCGGACGTAACTTCGTAGTTAAAGAAAAGCCGATGATCACAAAGTGATATTTAAGTCATAAATCGAAAACCATCTAACAACGCTATGACAAAGAAACGGAAAACGACGAAAACATAAAAAAAAGTCTATAAAACACAACATAAAAAACTGCAGGCTGAGCAATAAGAACCAAACAAAAACCAGGAGTGATCTCAGGTGCTCCGGAAGGGATAATGCTTCACATGTAACACACGTCGTGTAATAACACCATAAATGTTGAGATAAGTCGCAACCATAAGCTAACATTAGGTCGCATTATCAACAATATATGGGTAATATGCTAAATGAATATGCTAAGTATAATATATTTTCCATTATTGACGACATGTGTTTATGATTATATAGTTCTCGTTTGCATTGCTTGCATTTTATCATATCGTTGACTTTTATAGCTTAATAGGTAGACCTTGGTTCACGGAAGATAACTCTTTAAATCAGTCAAGCGTTTGTAAAAGTCAAGTTCATCAATGTATTTTAAGCATTTACCTGAAACAGATTGAAAATAATCTATGTAACCTAGAAGCTTAGAATATGTTTTTGAAAATGGTTGACACAAACGTCCTGAAGATTTTAAGAGTTATTTCCCTCAACCTCGGTCTACCTCCTTAACATAAGGTTTAGATTTTGCGCATTGTTGAAAGCAGTATGATGACCTAAAGTTGATGTCTCTCCGGCCTAGAACATATTCTGACAGTTTCATCCTAGAACATACTCTGACAGTATCAGCCTAGACAGATTCTGGCAGTTCCATCCTAGAACAGATTCTGGCAATTCCACCCTAGAACAGATTCTAACAGTTCCACCCAACAACATATTCTGACAGTTCCATTCTAGAACATACTTTGACAGTATCATCCTAGAACAGATTCTGGCAGTTCCACCCTAGAACAGATTCTAACAGTTCCACCCAACAACAGTTTCTGGCATTTCAAATCTGGAACAGATTTTGACAGTTTCACCCTAGAACAGATTCTTACAGTTCCAACCTACAACAAATTCTGACAGTTACACCCTACAACAGATTCTGGCAGTTCCAGACTAGCACAGATTCTGGCAGTTCCACACTGTCACAGATTCTGGCAGTTCGAACCTAGAATAGATTCAAACAGTTCCACCCTATAACAGGTTCTGACAGTTCTACTCTGGAACAGATTCTTAAAGTTCCACCCTAGAATAGATTCTGACATTTCCACGCTAGAACAGATTCTGACAGTTCCAATCTAGAACAGATTCTGACCGTTCCACCCTAGAACAGATTCTGACAGTTCCGAACTAGAACAGATTCTGGCAGTTCCACCCTAAAACATATTCTGATTGTTCTACTCTGGAACAGATTCTTAAAGTTCTTCCCTAGAATAGATTCTGACATTTCCACCCTAGGACAGATTCTGACATTTCCAACCTAGAACAGATTCTGACAGTTCCACCCTAGAACAGATTCTGACAGTTCCCACGTAGAACAGATTCTGAAAGTTCCAGCCTACAACAGATTCTAAAAGTTCAAACCTAGAACAGATTCAGACAGTACCACCCTAGAACAGATTCTGACAGTTCCACACTAGAATAGATTCTGACAGTTCTACCCTAGAACAGATTCTAAAAGTTCAACTCTAGAAAAGATTCTGACAGTTCAGCCCTAGGACAGATTCTGATAGTTCCATCCTACAACAGATTCTTGCAGTCCCTACCTAGAACAGATTCTGACATTTCTACTCTAGAACAGATTCGTAAAGTTCCACCCTTGAATAGACTCTGACATTTTCAACCTAGAACAGATTCTGAATGTTCCAACCTAGAACAGATTCTGACAGTTCCAGCCTACAACAGATTCTGGCAGTTCCAACCTATAATAGATTCTGACAGTTCCACCCTAGAACAGATTCTGACAGTTCCACCCTAGAATAGATTCTGACAGTTTTACCCTAGAACAGATTCTAAAAGTTCCATCCTAGAATAGATTATGACAGTTCCACCCTAGAACAGATTCTGACAGTTTCAACCTAGAACAGATTCTGACAGTTTCAACCTAGAACAGATTCTGACAGTTCCACCTTAGAACAGATTCTGACAGTTCCACCCTAGAACAGATTCTGAAAGTTCCGCCCTTGAACAGATTCTGACAGTTTTGCGCCAGAACGGTTCTTAATTATATATAGTTGTCCTAAGATAAAACTGGTCAAGAAATGTTCTATGAAAGAATGTTTCTGGCGTTTTTGAAGAGACTTAAGAATTGAACACAACTGTAGTTATGAAGTAAGATAAATTCATAGTTGCTCTCGTATTTTAATTTATGATTATACAATTCTATACATACCAAACGTAATACAATAGTTTACATTTTTTAAGGTATAATTACAAAGTATTACATGTACACTTGCAGTTAAAAAATGTATATTTGCCCTCTCATCATGTATATCGTATTAAGTCTAGCAAATCTTACAAGAATCCTCTCTGCCGACAACTGTCAACCGTCTGTAAAAAAAAAGGAAATGTTTTAAAATATCTCAATTTTTATTTCACAAATATATTCCAACCATTTAATTTTCGACCGGAAGTGGAGAATAATTGTATGTATTCAAAGTGTTGTACTCATAATACAGAGATCAATATTTTAAGGATCAGGGTGGGATTTACAGAAAAGAGATTAACGGACAGAACATGCAGAATAAAGGGCTATAATAATAAAGAATAAAAATGAAATAGACCCAAAAAAATAAAAGGAATAATGTGGTGCTACAATACAAAGAATAAAGAATAAAAGGCCAAAAATATAAAGAATAGAGAAAAAAAAGGGCCAAAAATATAAAGAATAGAGAATAAAGGGCCAAAAATATAAAGAATAGAGAATAATTAAGTTAAAAAAATAAATACAGAAATGAAGGATCCAATACACACTCTCATCTATGATTATTTAAAAATCCGGGTATTTATAACTATTGTTCATTGTGAAATCTTTGTTATTGTTTTAAAATCAAAATTGGAATAGTCGTAAGATTTTTGTTTATTTGTTTGTTTTTGTTTTTGTTTTTTGTTTTTTTTGTCTTCATTATCAATAATTATTATTCCCTTCCAGGAATGTTCGGTCACCTACTTAAAATCAACTTTGAACGGACGTCGTCGTCAAAATGAGTCAACAACCCAACAACAAAGTGCTTTAAACCGGAAAAGCAATGAACATTGTGTTGTTTAAACCTTCCAAGGTCTATATCATAAACATTTATGTAATGAGGATTTTTCTTTGACAGAGTTATTTTCGAACTTCTCTACTCTATACGTACCAACAATACAAAGTGGCGTCTTGTTGTATAGAACAATACATATTTTACCAGTGGAGCAGGTTTTTCCTGCGCATGGATCGTTTTGTCCCTAAAACAAACAAAAAAAAAACAACCGTGATCACATCCGCATTCAACTTATCAAAAATATTTGCATTCTCAAAATTGTTTGCTGGATTTTTCGCCGTCGATCATTACAGATAGTATATATTTTTTTTAATTTTGGTCGCATATTTATTATGCTCCTTTTTTACGGGTAAAGGTGTCGTCTGCCATATCGGCGGACTTTCGTCTGTTTGTACGGCAATATTGTTGTCTGCTCTTTTTGGCGGACTTTTGTCTGTTTGTACGGCAATAATGTCGTCTGCTCTTTTTGGCGGACTTTTGTCTGTTTGTATGGCAATATTGTTGTCTGCTCTTTTTGGGTTTTTAAGCGGAGTGCGTCCGTCGAAATAAAACGGCCATTCCCGAAAAATGGACCAAAAATTATTTTAGGCCATGAAATTAAAATGTCTTAAATAATATTCGTGGATTATGTTTTATTTACGGTTGCGCCCCCGTTTATCCTAAAATTATGTGCGAACTGCATTTGCTCTACTTTTACGTCGTTCTGTCTTTTCCAATGAATTAAAATATTCAAACTGCAGAGAAAATTGTTAATTTTAAAACTTGTTGATTTTTCATACTTTCAACTTTTTATAAGTATGCTTATTTTCACACTTTAAAAATATTACCAAATAAGTGAAGTGAAACCTGGCATAACCGAACACTGCATAAACCGAAAGAGGTTCGGTTTAAACAGGTTTCACTGTATAACCAACAAACAACTTACGCCTCTCTCTGATCTTACATCCTTATAGTAGTAACCCGTGGCATATCTCTCGGATGATGTATTGTAACAAAGTTCGCACATGCCCGACTCCCATTTAAAGTTGAAAAACGCACAGTCTGCTCGTCTAATACACTCGTTGAAACATGCTTGTGGTCCTAGAGAATACAAAGTTTTATAAAATGGCGTCAACTGTTTTCCTTGAACTGTATCGTTGATTACTTTCCGTTCAATTTTACAATTTTTTCCGTAGTTAGTTTGAAATGTTGATAAAGCAATAATTAAGAATATCGCTTTTGAAATTCCCATTTTCATATGGTTCTTTTCTTGATTTCTTTTTTCAAGTTATTAAACTCCAGTCCTTTTAATTAAAACTTAAAAGAAGCAACTGTCACTTAACGATAATAAATGATAACTTGAAGTGACGTTTTACGCAAAGACAAATATCACGCATTCATTTTTCTCAATATACCTTCGCTTGTTTTTTGTGATAATTAATGCAAGTCTCTCGAAAATCAGAGATTTATGTATGATGCAGATTTTGTAAAACTGTCGCTTATCGTACTTGTAAATTGATTTTAAAAATTATACATTAACTAAATAATTCAAGTGTTGACGTAGACATTTTAAGTGTTCTTTTTATGTAAACACATGGATCTCTTACACAAAAGCTTCCCTAACAACATGTCCGTATCATTGTTTTATATTTCAGATGCTTTGCGGTAATAATTCGTTTACTTAATAAAAAGCATAAAATAACACCAAATGCACTTTCAAAACTTTTTCCCTGTCTGAGCAGATGCTTTTCGTATGTTGTATCCTTATAGTTCATGACTAAACGATCATGTTTAACTAAATTCTCCTATTACGAAACTGTTTTTATCTATATTTCACTGAATATTTCATTAATATGTTATTTCAATTGAATTCTAGATTTCAAACGTTAAACTCTATCGCATATTCGTTCATTTTGTTAAAGTGTTTAATACCATTTCAATTTATGATGATATATTTAGTATTTTAATAATTTCAATTTTGTACTTTAACGACAGAAATGTAACTTAGTTTCTAAACAATTCATCAATTAACCAAAAGAGCGTTGTATGAGAGACTAAGGGTGCTACCATTTGATTTTTATGGGGGGGCTAGGATGAAAAATTTTGTCCTGCATTTTTTATAGCTGTAATCTCTGTCCTGCCTTTTTATTTTTCACTCTGTTCGGTCCTGCCTTTGTTTTTTACTAGTTCATCCTGACTTTTTTTACACAAATTGTCATCCTGACTTTTTTTTTTTGCAAGTGTCTCATCCTGCCTTTTTTTTTACTCAAAACTCCTATCCTGCCTATTTTTTTCAAATTTCATCCTAGCCCCCCCCCCCCCCCCCCCCCCCATAAAAATCAAATGGTAGCTCCCTAAGTTTGGTATAATGAATTTACCCGGGGAGGGCACATAAATATGTTTGATGTCTCGTTATTTTTGTCTCTGGAGAAGGGTTAACTGTTGTTCCATTCGAACATGTTCTTTTTTATTCCTTTAATTGTTTCCCTTGAGGACGTTCACTGCTCTTGTTTTTTTTTTTACTATTTTTTCAGAATTCCGCATTCTCTGGTTTTACCCATACAGTGTCATTAAAAGTTTTGCCCTCTAAGCCCTACTTTTCTTTTCGTCATTGTGATACATATAGTTCAAAACGCTTTTTTCAAAATCTTATAAAATCCTCGTTATTTTTTCGTAGTATTCGAAAGAAAAAAGGAACATTACATTATGAAAAATCTAAAGAGAATCATTTCCGAAAAATGATCCATATCTGACAAAAACAAGGACACTGACTTTTCATGTTTTCCTCTTTTTAGCTGAATCATTTATATAAAATTAATATGTAAAAGTCTTTTAAACAGCTTGTTATTTTAAAAAAGAGTATCGAACATTTTTAACTTCCTTTTTAATTATTTTTTTTGTTACAATATTTGAATATCCTTTTAGCATCCTGTCTCATCGATTTTTATTGTATATACTTAAACTTAAACATGCGAATCAATGTTTTCAATATAACTTGAGAGAAATTAAATGAAATATTAAAAAGAATATTACTAAAAATCAATATCTATTATATGCATGCTACAAAATAACTATTAAAAATAGGATACGATTACTTGAACAGCATTCAAAAGTATATCATTTAACAATATGGATTCCGAATAAAGCTAGCTAGCCGGTTAAAAAAGAGGCGAAAGATACCAGAGGGACAGTCAAACTCATAGATTGAAAATACACTGACAACGCCATGGCTAAAAAAAAAAAAAAAAAAGACAGACAGACAGACAGACAGACAGACAGACAGACAATTAATAGTACAGAAGACACGAAATAGAAAACTGAAGACTAAGCAACACGAACCCCATCAAAAACTAGGGGGTCATCTCAGGTGCTCCGGAAGGGTAAGCAGATTCTGCTCCACACGTGGCACCCGTCGTGTTGCTTTTGTAATTACAAATCCGACAAAAATCTAATTTGGTAGGTCACATTCGTGAAAAGGGAAGGGGATGTAGTTACAACATAAGTAACATGTCCGATATCATCTGTGAAACACATTTTCCATAACGATCAACCAACTCGTGATTCCGTCCGTAAGATTTGAAGCATGCGTATCTAAAATGTCCGCCTTTATCTCTTCGTATTAGTTGGTTATAGTTATAGGTCGTAATTTTACAGGGGACACACGCTTTTGGGATTACTTAATTTGATATAGGGGTTAAAAAAGTGGAATATCGGATATAGGGTTAAAAAGGTGACAAGTCGAAATAGGGGAAACAAAAAATTATATAAAACTTGTTTCTGATTTTCATATTTGACTGCTATGCAACATTGTACCTGTTTTATTCTGTTTTTCATTTTTAAATAATATTTATGATACTATAAAAGAGGGACGAAAGATACCAAAGGGACAGTCAAACTCATAAATCGACAATAAACTGACAACGCCATGGCTAAAAATGAAAAGGACAAACAGACAAACAATAGTACACATAACACAACATAGAAAACTAAAGAATAAACAACACGAACCCCACCAAAAACTAGGGGTGATCTACGGTGCTCCGGAAGGGTAAGCAGATCCTGCTCCACATGTGGCACCCGTCGTGTTGCTCATGAGATAACGAATCCGGTAAATAGTCTAATTCGGTAGGTCACATTTATGAAAGGGAAGGGGACTGTAGTTACGACGTAAGGAACATATCCGATATCATTTGTGAAACGATTATTCCATAACGGTCAACCAACTCGTGATGGCGTCCGTAAAATTTACGAAGAGATGATTTCAACTTCACCATTTGGAACTCTTGATTTAATAGCTTCCTTGTGAGCAACAACCCTCTATCAAGAAAATGATGATAGGAAATGCAAGCACGAGAATATCGTATCAATTGGGAGATATATACACCGTATGAAGGTGCTGCTGGAATGTTGCTACTTAGAAATGGAAAGTTCACAATTGGAAAGCTGAAATCATCTCTTTTGTCGTAAAGTTTTGTTTTCAATCGACCCTCATTGTCAATTTCTAGATGTAAGTCAAGGTATGAGGCCGATTAACTGTATCTGTTGTATCCTTTATCTCTAGTTCAATGGGATAGATGCATTCGACATAATCACCAAATTTTGAATTATCTAGTGAAAGAACATCATCTATATAGCGGAAAGTAGAGTTAAAGGATATTGCTAACTTCTTATTTTTCTTCCTAAGAAGTTCCTGTATGAAGTCAGCCTCATAATAATAAAGAAAAAAGTCGGCAAGAAGAGGGGCACAATTCGTTCCCATTGAAATGCCGATACTCTGTTAAAAAACACGTCCTCAGAACGTAACAAATATGTTGTCAATCAAGAAATCAAGCATCTTTATAATGTCAGTTTCAGAGAATTTTTTGTTTGAATCAGAGTGATCCTTCACAAAGTAGCATTTCTTCCTTCCTAAGACAAGATACTTGAATCTTCGTTGGCCATTCTTTTTTATGAAACAAAGCAATACCAACTCTTTCAATTTGTCTTTTAGTTTGGAATGTGGAATACTTGTATAAAGTGAAGAAAAGTCAAATGTTTTAATACTGTTACAAGATGAAAGAGAGTTAGATTGTATGTACTCTAAAGATCTGTGGAATTTTTAAGTATCCACATATATAAAAAAAAAAATAAGGAGATTTGGTATGATTACCAAAGAGAAAACTATCCAAATAAAGTGGACGTTAGCACTTATAGGCAAACCGTACGGACTTCAACAATGAGATCAACTCATGTCGACTATGACAGTGTATGAAAGGTCCAGTCATGAAAAATACGAAACAGTTCAATTAAGAAAACTTACGGCCTTAATCATAACAAATTTTCTTACACAAAACTAATATATTTGACAAACATGAACCAACTACAACCACTGATATACAGGCTTCTGACATTGACAAGAAGGTGGCGGGGCTGAACATGTTTGTAAGCGTCCAATCCTCCCCTAAACAGGGTTAGTTGTGTACAGCGCGCACAACATACGAACAAACTATAAAAATCAGTTGAAAAGGCTCAACTCATCAGATTGAAACTTTGAACAATATCAAACAAAAACACAAATACGACGTAGCAGGATATACAATGTATATATCCATCCTTCATTCCCAACAACAAAAAAGTCACTAAGTACAGGTCTGAGTGCACTCTCAGTTTACGACAGCTAGTTCAACGCCAAAAACAACTTATAAAAAATCATATTTTAAGACTAGAATACCAGTCTTCACACATCCAGCATCCATTTGGGTTGTATTATTTTAGAAGTTTAAACTAAAACGAAGGGGGAAAAATAAAAGTGTGTATAAATATTACAAAACAAAAATTGAGATTCGGGAAATGAACATTTTCGTGTCACTCCCCCATTCTCTCGTCCAGGAAAGGAATTGGAGAGAAATCAAATGGGGTTTAAATAACAAAACTAGTTAAAATCAATTGCTTATCATCATGTTTCGCTTAAATCAAATTACACAAGAATAGCATTACCTCCATGTATTTGGGTTTTAAAGTATCATTTATAATTGGTATTCCGAATCTTGAGAAACATGATATTTGAGGCTCCCGCAGGGTAAAAAACGACCTGCGACCTCTGGGCTTTTTAGAGGCGACTTCCGAGCTGAGGGCCTTCTAAAAACGACCTGCGACCTGTAAGATTTGGAAAAACGACCTCCGACCGACTTCCGTCCTCTGTGTTGGGAAAAAACGACCTGCGACCTGTACATTTACTTTTAAAACGACCTCTCGACGAATTTAAAAGCGACCTTGCGACATGAGGGGGTACCCTGTGGGAGCCTCATATTTCTATGTGGTTTTTTTTTCTTTGTTTAATTTTGTTTGTCGTTTCGTTGTTGTTTTTTTTAGTTGATATACTATGTACACATCCAACCTTTGGATCCCGAAATGCTCTTTTCAACGACGAAAAACATTCACAAAAGCGGGCTACAAAACATTTCAGACCAAACTTTTCAAATTACTCATGACTACAAAAATATAAACATATACGTCAATAAGTTTTTACAAAAAATACATATAAACGGTAACTGCATGTTTATGTCAGAAGTGTGTTTTTTATGTTAAACAATATCTTTTCTGTGAATTGTAGAATTGAACTCAGGACCAACTAAAATGTATTCGAGGTAACAACAATTTGTAAAAACACGACGTAAAATATCAACGCTGACATCATTCACAGGACCTTCACAAAAACGTAAAATTAGCATGTGCAGATTTTTGCATAATTCTGATATCCCAATAAGTGCTTCTGGTTTCAAATTATAACAATATGAGAGATTGACGTTCCTAAGCTTTGAATATTTCTGCTTCCCTTCTTCGTCTGGTTCCCTTACAATAACTCGATCTTTTTCACGTTGCGCATGTTCGTGGCTAACAACTTCCGTGACGGTTACCTTTGGTGGCATCTCACAGAAATTTGTAATCCCATCGCAGACCATACAACTTATATTCTCCATACCGAGGCAGCAGGTCAACAGGATTCTAACGCCGTCCAATGTAATTTCTGGACACTGGCTGAAATCTGCAGAAAGCAGGACCGGACAGTTTTGTCCAATTACTCCCAAAGACATGTCTGACAGATCGCAACAATAATTAAAACTGATTGAGGTCAATATTCGACATGAATGCGTCAAGGCGGTTAAAGTAGCAATATCGAAAGTTGGTAAATTTTGCGCCGACAAAATTTTCAGTGATGTACATATTGGAGAGATAGCACCTAGAGATAAATTGGAAGAAAAAGGGCTATCGGTTGCCGTTGAGTTCCGAATGTTAAGTCTTTCTAACGTCTTGCAGGATTTTGTTAACATGGCAACTCCTTTATCAGTAATTCTGCTACAACATTTTAATGACAAATATTTTAAATGTTTTGCATTTTCAGCTATATCATTTAAACTTTGGTCAGTGATATTTGAAAAATCTAAATACAGTTCGGTTATGTTTGTTTCAGAAAGGAGAATCGTGTGTATTGTGCTATCTTTTATGAAATTTCCAAACGCCGTCAGACGGGTCAGATTTGACAAATTCAATTCCAAGACTGGTGCTAAAAAATCGCTCGAAAACGATTGGAGCTCAATTCTTTTGGTTTTCCTGATTTCATTTGCCTTTTCCTTTAATAATTTGGCGACGGTTTCCATCTCACGACTAATTATGTCACGTGTGTTTCCTATGTTCTGTTCGTGAATTAAGGTCACATTTTCTAAATTAAGATCAAAAACTTGCCTTAAAACAGAAAGAGACTCTGATAAAAATTTCAAGTGCAGAGATTTAAGATTTGGACATTTCGCACTTAGGCCTTTAAAAAGTTCTTTTGAGCTAAGGTAGAAAGAGTCTATTGTAGGTACCAGATCAATTCGTCGAATATTTCTCAAAGTGTCTTTACTTTTTATCAGAAGAGGAAGCAGACGATCTGGGGATGACTTCACATACTGAACGTGAATTAAAATCGAGAGAAGATACTTTAACAATGCATCCTGTTTTCCGTGGTTTTCGATAATGAGGCGGTTAATATCTAGATCTGTCCATAAATTCCCGGCTTGTGCTAAGTGTCGCCAATACGTACACACATTGTGTATCGTCCATATAAGATCTTCTTTGCTGAGTTGTTGAAAAATTGTAACAAGTAGTTCCGGTGGAAGGTCGTTTATCTCCATTTCTGAAAGTTAAAAAATATACATAGAAAAAATATAAAATTAAAAACAGATTATTTCCTACAACAAATGTAAGAATTGCTGTAAGTCAATATGTAGCCAAAATGTTTGTTCAAATTTACTGTTTGCAATACTAGTAGCATGAATCGTTCTATATAAAAGTGTTCTTATCCCGGGCATAAAAACAATGCCGTATTTGGCAAAACCTTTTCAACTTTTGATCTTCAATGCTGTACAACTTTGTACTTTTTTCAATTTCGATCTTTTATATCTGGGCGTTATGTATTCGGGTTTAGTTTTCTGTAATTAGTTAATACTTTAGTTTCATTATGTATATCTCTTTCATATTCATTTGATAAAATTTACTGTTTGCAATAGCATGAATTGTTCTATATAATAAGAATGTTCTTATCCCGGTCATACAAACAATGCCGTATTTGGCAAAACCTTTTCAACTTTTGATCTTCAGTGCTGTACAACTTTGTACTTTTTTCACTTTCGATCTTTTATATCTGGGCGTCACTATTGAGTCTTGTGTGGACTAGACGCGTTTTTGGCGTATTGAATTTTAAACCTGATGCTTTTTGTTATCTATTAATCATGCTTTTCTTTGTCTAATATGGTCTCCTTTTTATTTGTATTGTAGTCCTGTAATATTATGTTGTCATTTCAATGTTATATTTAACTTTGCCATTAAAGTGCGAGGTTTGGCATGCCATAAAACCAGGTTCAACCCACCACTTTTATTCCCCTTTAAAAGTGTCCTGTACCAAGTCAGGAAGATGGCCATTGTTATAATATTGTTCGTTTCTGTGTGTGTGTTGCATTTTAACGTTGAGTCGTTTGTGTTTTCTCTTATTTTTTAGATAAGACGTGGCACGGTACTTGTCTAGCCCAAATTCATGTATTTGGTTTTGATGTTATATTTGTTATTCTCGTGGTGTTTTGTCTATTGCTTGGTCCGTTTCTGTGTCGTTGTTCTCCTCTTATATTTAATGCGTTTCCCTCGGTTTTAGTTTGTTGCCCCGATTTTGTTTTTTGTCCATGGATTTATGAGTTTTGAACAGCGGTATACTACTGTTGCCTTTATTTATCAATTATAGACTTTGACGAGGTCAATACGTTATATATGGACCTGTTCAGATTATATTATTGTATTGACTGAGTGAAAGTCCTTAATCTATATATAATTATTCATCTCACTATTATTCCATACATGTAACATATATTAGAAACAAGTTGCTTTCTTTAAAAAAAGAAAAGCAATACATAAACCTAAGACCGCTGACTGCCGGGTCACCAAAAGATTGTTGCTGAATTTGTGTTTGCTTTTGAATTGAAATAATTGACTGTGAAAAGAAGAAGCCAGTTGAAAGTATATATTTACAGCTTCTATTTGAATAGCTATTTTAAAGCTATTTTAAAGCTCGACTATTATATTTATCACTTGGGAATGCACATATTTTTTTTTCGATTATAACCCTTTGGCAATCCTAATAACCAGATGACTTATGCAAATTGCACAAACCTATCGCAATATTTTATGCACTCAGTTTGCTTTATAATCTGGAATTCAGGATTTATTTATTTTATCTATCATATCCGACTCGTATTTGAAGCTGTCTTTACTCATGTTAGATGTTGTATGCGGTGAAACCTGTGGCATGCAATTGATTGGGACCTCTTATGAAGAGACTTATTTTGGTCTCATAAAACATCTCAAACTTTATGGATTTCCTGATTTTACTTAAATCAATTCAAACATTCTACAGGAAAACTTAGTTTTGCCGAAGAATTTCTTAATTCAGAAGTTTATAAACCTGTGCACACTTTAAAAAAATATATATAAAAAGGTATGTAGATATAAAAAGATACCAGAAATAAAATGATGTACGCCAGACACGAGTTAAGTCTACAAAAAAGCATCAGTGACGCTCGAATGAAAAAAGTTAAAAGGCTAAATACATTACAAAGTTAAGGAATCTATTCCTTGGGTAGACAATCCTTAGCTTTTCGAAAAGGTCAAAGTTTATAATAGGACAGTGAATCAAAAAAGAAACAAAAGAGAAACAACTCGAGGTTAGAATACCGTTAGTAATGATCGTGCTTGAAAGCCATATGTGAAGCTCTTTCTGTCGTGTCCTGAATTTAGATAACAAAAACGAAAATAAGCTTTCACGAGTGAATTTAATAGTATTGCATGCAAGTAGTATTTTAGCGCACGAAATAGTAAATAGAAAGCTCAGGAAAAGAATACACATTTGTGTCATCACATATCTTAATCTAATAGTTGAATTCGAATGTCAAACGGCCTACACTAAATGTTTTGACTCAGGATTCATTGACATTTTATCCGGAATTTGTGAGAACGCAAACCGATAGTGTGCTTTTGAAATGTGATCTATAATGTGAATGAATCAAGACGTGTAGGATAGTTGGTCAACACAATGAATACAATTTTCAAAACCGTACCATAGTACAAATATGTAGATGCTATAAGGTTAAACTATTAAAACAAACAAACAAAAATTGAATTAAAATTTTATAATAAACTAACATTCCGGTCAGTAATTTTTTTTTTCAAATTCTTTTGAATATATATAATATCAATAAACACGAACGTCAAGTATTTACGGATGGACATTTTATTTATCGAATGAATCTACTTTTAAATTCTAACATTCCACTATGTGAAAATACAAAATATAAGCAAAGACTTCTAAATCCATACTAAAACAGTATAAAATAATCAACATTATGGTTGTAATTAAATTTTATTGTGATTATTGTAAATTATGTTTGCGGTTGTTGTGAGCTGCAAGGATTTAAAATCATGCTTTATGAATTGAAAACACACAAGTATTTTTGTTCACGACCGTTTAAAATTTAAATATTTAATAAATTTATTTTACTTTCCGTTTTATGGATATATTATAATACAAAAAAATAAATAATAATTACTCATAAAACCCGGCTAAATACTAAAATGGTATGAAATAATTTACGTAGAAATATAATGATTATTGTTTATAAAAATTTTTTGTAGGATGCAAGAATTTATTTGGATTTAATTTTTATGTTTCCTTTACAAATGAATATTTAAAAATACCAAAGCAGAGTATCTTGTCATATAATTTGAAAATACTTATTTCTTAATTGAAACTCTGAAAATATTCTGATTTCAATCATTGTTAGTTTCTTCAGAAACATAAATAAAGTATTATATATTTTTTATATATTTCTTTGATTCCGATTGAATTAAATTCTTTTGATAAGAATATTATCAGTCTGTTTTCCGATCTAAAATTAACATTTTAAACAGAATGTTCTATCCCGTAAGTCTATGATGAAATACACAGTATCCCGTGGTTAAATCTTCAAACATAATTTGTTTACATGTTATCGAGACAACAGACAATACCACGTTATAATTGACCCAGATACACACAGTGTACAGTGGTCGTTTTAAAACAAATATAATTGCGTCGTCAAGGGCCATCAAGGGACCATATCAAAGACGTAGATAACAACCTGTGAAGACCTGTATAGATGACCGAAAACTTTCGAGACGTTCCGAGAATTTTATTCTGACTTCCAGCCGAGAGATATCGAGTGGCCCATAGACACATCCAAAACTCGCCAATATATAAACATGAACCCCTCAGGGGGTTCATGCAAAAATCTGACAAGGCTGCGTGTTTCAGCACACTCCCTACAGGGTATTCCTCGACACGATAGAACTTGTCCCAGATGCTCAAGTTCTGAAATTGAAGATGAGTTACATTTTCTTCTTAATTGTACCTCATTAAATAATGAGAGAAATAAATTAATACTTTGTGCGAGGAAATATTGTGCTAATTTTGATATGTTGACAATTAAAGACCAGTTTATTTGGTTAATGAGTAATGAGAACAAGGATATCTTGTATGAAATGTGTGATTTTATAAAACAAAATGAAAAATACTCATGATTCATACTATTGTTTGTATATTTTGTATGTTCTCTTTTTTCTCTTAGAGCATTGGGACAGGTTGTACTAGAGGCTGCATCCAAATCCAAATATTTTTACACAGAAATTTTACACAATATATTACTATGTCCTTTAAGCACTTGCCCTTGGTGTCTCCTGTATTTGGATAACTACATATTAATCTTATTTATGTGCTTCAGCCAAAAGGAGGACTATAATATAGTATTCTTTTTTAAGTATTAGTTTATGCTTGTGTTGTAAAATGTTTAAATTTTTCAGATTTCTGTGAAGAGACTTGAGTGTCCTTCAAGCACCTACCCTTGGTGACTCCTGCATATGAACAACAATACTATTTGCTCATATGCATCAGCCACGAGAAAGGACTTAACTCAAAGTTGGTTTTTTTTTTTGTTGTTTTTTTTTTTTTCTATAATGGATATGATGCTGCTTCTGTTGCATGGTCAATAATCACTAAACCATGATACAGGTTTTGATATGTGACTACATGTATTATTAACTCGATTTATATTTCATGTTTTTTTCTCACACGTTCATGTATTTCTATTTTTATTCTTGTTTATTGTCTATTGCAATTGTGTGATAAAAAATCAATGTACTGATTATGCCCGTAATGGGTCCACTATTGGAAATGACATATATCTATCTATATTGACCTAATGTTCATGTTGTTTATGATACATATTGAAAAACAGATCAAAAGACAAACCATGAACATTCGCCAATGAACCACGAAAGTGAGATCAAGATCAGATGAAACCTTCTAGACAAATGCAGATAAACATTTTTATCCTGCAATTGGGTGTCCTACTATACAGATACAGCCCTACAGATATCGCTATGCTGTATCTGTATATTATACAGATATCGCTTTAAAGCTCCGCCCACTGCCGAATTGAGTATTGTTTGAACCTGTGTGACCTCAGAATGTGTATTCCAGTTACATTCTAATGACGATGACAATTGTCGATTTCTCAAAACTTAAATGTGTATGATTGTGTTACAAAATCAACCATGTCAATTTCAGCATGCATGTTTAGTGAATGGCAAGTCTGAAGCGGAGGACAACTCGTACACTTCTGTTTCAAATTTGACAATGTTTTGTTATTTGTTTCTATGTATTATTGTTGACCATTCCAGATTCTTTTTTTGCGAACCCGTCTTCAGCGTAATGTGTGATTTTGATATTACTACGCGGGCCTCAAGGGATTACAAATCGAAAATAAATGCTAAATATGTTAGTTTTTGTGTCTTTAAAAACACAAACAATATACAGAATTAATTGCAGGATAAAGACAATAACTGTTTAGTGTCTTTAAATATCAGCTGTATTTGTACTCGGCTCGAAACAGGTGTAGTAGCTCGCTAAAAGCTCGCATACACCTTGTTTCCTAGCCTCGTACAAATACAGCTGATATTTAAAGACACTAAACAGTTATTGTCTATCAATTTTACACCTTATTATCGTTCCGTATACCCAAAAAATATATAGTAGTTGACATAGTGCTAAAAGTATCTTATACACAAACCTAATCAAATAATCTTAACCTCGATTTTGTGGTCCTAAAAATGAGGTGGTCGCTGTCAGTTGAACCCTGTCTGACGGACATGTAGACGGTGCAAGGAACCTAAATGCCAAATAAACGTATCCTATAACTCACAATAAGTTAGAAATTTACATGACAAATAAACTACTAGAATTTTTTTTAATCAGTCGCTAAACCATGAAAATGAGGTCACGGTCTAGACATATAACAGAGGGTACATTCGTAACATAATAGGTATCTGCTGACTACATACGGGTACTAATCATAAGAAAATACTATCGTCCTAGTTTATGACAATGCGATTTTGACGAAAAACATATATGATAGACACGAACCAACAACAACTAATCAGGTACATACTCCTCACTTGGAACAGACATATAAGTGCGGGTTTAAACACGTTTTGAGTGCTCACCCCACCCCACCTCCCCTA
The DNA here is from genome assembly GCA_037788925.1 of Mytilus galloprovincialis. Taxonomy (NCBI): domain Eukaryota; kingdom Metazoa; phylum Mollusca; class Bivalvia; order Mytilida; family Mytilidae; genus Mytilus; species Mytilus galloprovincialis. The sequence continues at coordinate 19,140,279 of CM075338.1, read as the reverse complement.
ACCCGAGGGAGACGGATTTATATAAAAGCACTGCTCTGATTTCCTAATCCCAATTATTGAATCATTGTATATTTCGTATTAATGTCTATAGTTACCCTTTGGCTATATGTATAACGATTGCTTTAATGAAATATGTTTACAGTTATCTGAGACGTCACAATGGTATAAAAGCACAACATAAAGTCAATCTGTAATAAAGAAAAAAAAGTGCTAAAGACTCGACTTCACAAATCAGTACCAAGTACAAAAATAGTTAACCTTTTGATCCTGTCGACCCCAATTACAAAGACGTAATGTAAATTTGTTCTCGTCATGAATATGCATGTACTATTTGCCAGTGAACGTCAAACACACAACTCAAACCTCGTCTTCTTGAAATATTTTTTTCATCGAGTTATTCATTGTCTTACAACATGAAAAACTGTCAAAGTAGGAATGTCTTTGTCGCATGAAAAAGCCTAAAAGGACGGTAGTCATCGTAGTGAGCGTTATGTTTTAAGGTGATTTTTTATGTGTGCTTATTATAAACCTTGTAAAATTAAACGATTTTTATGTTTTTTATATGTCAAATCATTTCAAACCCGCCTCACCCACACCCCACCCCCTCCGCGGAAATTGCACTGATTTAAGGTTCAATTTCACTTCATGCAGCTGATTGAACCAGTAACAGTGTTCAGATTTGTCTAAATTTAAGCGGACTAGACAACCTGTCGAATTTAATCAAATATGCCATGTTACATGTATACTCTCGAGTCAAAAGACATTTATATGAAAATATGCTGTGGAGTTGAATGTATAAGGATCTTAAGCAATTGATTTGAAAAACTCAACGCGGCTTAAACGAGGGTGGTAAAGTATTTTTATGCAACATGTTTTGCCATTTTCATTTCAAGTGTAGCCGTGAAAAAGGTTCGTTATTCAGCTTGTTACGTAAAATCGGTATAAAAAAAGCAAACTGCAGATCACTTGTATCCGGGACTTGTATTCATGAAGTTAATTCCAAAAATAAATATGTGATGTAGTTATTCTGTAAACACACTTATTTCATGCATTTGAATGTTTTACTTGTGTACAACCGTTATCTAAAAATAAATCTTACGATAAAAGAAAAATATTTACAGACAGATACGGTTTTACAAGTTGAAGTTCTATCGCGGAACAAAGTTTGCTACTTCTAGTGTCACAACTTATTTTCTCTATTTATAGTATGAGAGTGAAAAGTAACTATCATAGGTATTGAATTCCTGATAAATTTGTTATTGTAAATTTGTAATTGTACACACATAAATTCTTACCTTGTCGATTTTGTTTACACTATGTTTACATTACGATTACTTCCCCTTATCAAAATACTACAGAGTTGGATAAGGTACACTTCTTATTATACTCGAATCAAGGTGTTTAAATGAAAACATAATAAATTGTAATAAATAAAATCTAAAAACTGCGTTTTTTACTTGTTTGATGGATACATAAATAAATGCGCGTTTTTTATGCTAATAATATTATCAAATAAATTGCATAAGATCCGAGCTTAAAAATGTATCTTTTTTTCCTCCTGAACTTCGATGAAAATAATAAGATAAACGAACATGTGTTATTACAGATGTCTATAGCTAAATATTTTGATAGATAATGGAGCTCTTTTTTGTGATTTTTATAAATGGATTCTCTATAAATATCAGCCATGTATCAGATAAAGGGTTTAAAAAAAAAATAGCGACGTCTGACTTGGATTTTTGCCTTATTTTTGGCATTGGTATTATTTGAGTTTCAAATTGACAGAAAAGAAATCCAGAATGACCTTGAATGAGATATTGAAGTCTTACATGAAAAGAAATAAAGTGTGTTCTTGGGCAAAATATTATATCTTGCATCGTAGGAAAATACTAAGGAGTTCGAATATTTCAGAAAAAATCACTAACCTCACCTTAATTCAATCATAAAGCAAAATTCTGGAATTGATCATCTGATTATCAGTTTCTCGTCTTTCATTTTCCATATATTTCTTGGAACATATTTTTATAAATGCTTACATTTAGCAATATTTTGCAGAGTCCTGAAGGGAAACAACTTAAAGTGTTTGTAATTTGTTTTTCCATTACTTGTAGCACTGATATATTTTTGATTCCCATATCAAATGTTATTATGTTGCACAAAGAACAATATAATGTTTGACATGTTGGGTCAGAAAAAAAAATCACAAATATTCTGAACTCCCAGGAAAATTCAATCGGAAAGTCCCCAACCATATGGCAAAATCAAATGACAAAACACATCAAATGAATAGACAACAACTGTCATATTCCTGACTTGGTACAGGCATTTTCAAATGTAGAGAATGGTGGATTGAACCTGGTTTCCCATTAATTCCTTTTCTGTTCGATTTTGCTTCATACAGTTTATCTCGACCTTATATAGTTTTGAATCAATGGTAATAAAATATTTTGAGATGCTATGAATAACAAAGAAGCTAAATTCATTCAAGTATGGACATCACAATATGGAAACTAATTACATAACAATCAATTATGTAATAATTATGTCATAATGAAATTATCACAATTTGAAAGATTAATCCTTCTTCTTTCTTTTGGTACCTCATTTATAAAACTTAAAGAAAGATGAGTGGAATTACATCAGTTTAAAGATGTCTGATTGGGGATGAAAAATCTTTGTATTGTGCTACCTTAAACGGCAATACAGAGTAATGCAATAGTTTTTAGTTCTACAAAACCTTTAGGTAGATTTTGAATTGCTTATTGCTTTTTCGCTAATATCTTTAATTCTTCAATGATAGTTACAAACCAAAAACAAAAGCTCATTTGGAAAATGCCTGTACTAAGTTAGGTATATCACAATTGTTATCCATTTGTTTGATGTGTTAGTACGTTTGATTTTGCATTTTGACTAGGGAACTGCCTTCGTGAATTTTCTTCGGAGTTCGTTAATTTTGTTATTTTACTTTTCTAAAAATTATAATTTGTTTATTAAGCTCTAAGTCATTTATATGAAAAATTCTGAAATGATTTTGCGTATCAGAACGTTTCATAAAAAAAGATGGAACACGTCTTTTACATTTGTGCTTACCTTTTTCTCATTACATTTTCTTCAGTTTTTGCGATGTACATGCGGTTACTGAATTTCAAATGAGATATGTCATTCGTAAGGATACTGCATCCGCAAAAGCTATCGTTGAAGAATGATATGAGAACACAATATGCTTTTTTCTACAAAAAGATTTCGTGCGCAAAATACAACCAACAAAAAAGAATGTTGTTTTGTTTTCTATTTGTATCTAATGTATTGTCCAACAGCCATACTATAGTGTTTTGTAATAAGTATTCGTCACCTGTTTTTTGATATAAATTTTTGATCATATGACTCTCAGCTGTTTCGATTCCTATACATTCCTGATATTCGGTTTTGAGTTTCCTGATGAAGGTAAATCCAGAAAAAACGAATGCAATTTATAATGTGCCGATTTCATTTTTGAAAATGAACTCCTGAAAATTTCTCTGAAACAAATCAAACCACTCTTCTTTACTAAGAACACCAAGCACTGGTCACGGATACAAATACAGTGGGCAAATTCCCAACCTCATAGTTTCTTAAAGGCGTATTACATGTATCGCATCAAGTAACAAGACAGATTGAATATTTATTTAGATCACTGTAAATTGATTAATAGTTATTCTCCAACTTCACAACGATATAACCTCATTCCTTGAAGAACTTCTGAATTATTCGAAATTTAAATGAAAAAAATAATCGTTCTCAAAAGTAACAATTTGTGTAATGCTAAAACTATAGCTTGTTTCCGAAAACAGACGTTTTGTAGAACTAATTAAAATTCAAAATATGTGTTCCACTCATCAAATATCAGGTATCGCTTGCTTAAGAAATAGTTTTGTGAAAATAATGAGAAATCAAAATATTGCTCATTATCTATTTGCACATATTTCAATGAGCAATTTTTTGATTTGGAGTTGCCTTTATACGACAAGTGGTTTGTTTGGACGATTTTGTTGTAACCAAATTTACTATACGGTTTTGGTTTAACATGTTTGACACCCTTATTCAATGTTGTAGTGGGGCGACTTACGTATTGATGAATAGTTGTCAAATTGAACATCATACCACATCTCTTTTCTTATATCAATTATAATATGAAAAAGTTAAACATTCTAACTGAAGAGTTGCAGAAAATTCCAAAGTCAAAAATAAATAATATTTGAATTTGATAAATAAGGTAAAGTATTAATTTTCATTGACTGGTTTGTTTATTATTATATGCATAGAAAGTATACAAGTTTCAGATTTTGAAATATATAATTCTTAAAAATTAATATTCAAAAAAATTCTTCTGTCAAGAAAAACAATTTGTCATGCCACATTCATGTAAAATGTCCAAGAGAACACTAATTAAACATCCTCAACTGCTGAGACCATCGACAAGTTAGTTCTGGTTGTGTTGGTCGAATTGCGTCCACCATTTCTGTTTGTGTTTGAAATGTCTGCAACTTTGGATCCCATGCAACATTTTCGTGATCCACCACAACACAATTTGGATTCATGAAAACAATTGTTGCCTTTGCAACACATTTCAAAGCAATCCCGACAACATATACGAAGTTTGTACAGTCCGAAAATGAACATATTCATAAATGGAACTCCCACGACAATACCTAGGGTTACTTTTACTGACGTCATCACTGTCTCTTCCCAATCTAATGGTGGATATATAGGATCATTTTTAAATCCAAGTTGGTAAATTAGTGAAAACATTGCATATATAGCTCCAAAGATCATTGTATACGTCACATGGGGTAGACGAATTTCTTTTGCACACACAAACATATTCAAAACTACGTATGCGGAATTTATTGCATGAAACTCGATTCCTGATGGAGTTAAAGCTGAAAAAATAAAAACACTGATTGACAACATATTTGTAATGTTTGGAGGACGTGTTTCTTAACAGACAGTCGGAATTCCAATGGGAAATAATTGTGCCCCTCTTCTTGTCGACTTGTTTCTTAATTATTATGGGTCTGACTTCACACATAACTCCTAATGACTAAAGATAAGAATATCCTTTAACTTTAAGTTCCGTTATATAGATGATGTTCTCTCACTGAATAATACAACATTTTGTGACTATGTTGAACGAATCTATCCCATCGAACTGGGAATAAAGGATACTACAGATACCGCTAAGTCTGCCTCATATCTTGACTTACATGTAGAAAGTGATAATGAGGGTCGGTTGAAAACAAAACTTTACGACAAAAGAGATGATTTCAGCTTCCAAATTGTGAACTTGCCATTTCTTTAAAGCAACATTCCAGCAGCGCCTGCAGATGGAGTATATATCTCCCAATTAATACGATATGCCCGTGCTTGTATTTCCTAGAGTTTCAAATGGTGAAGTTGAAATCATCCCTTTGTAAATTTTACGGACTTCATCACGAGTTGGTTGACCGTTACGGAATAACCGTTTGACAGATGATATCGAAAATGTACTTTATGTCGTAACTACAATATCCTTCCTTTTTCACGAATGTTTCATAAAGTATTAGACTATATATCGGATTTGTAATAACATAAGCAGCACGACGGTTGCCACATGTGGTACAGTATCTGCTTACCCTTCCGGAACACCTGAGATCACCCCCAGTTTGTGGTGAGGTTCGTGTTGCTTAGTCTTCAGTTTTCTATGTTGTGTCTTCTGTACTATTATTTGTCTGTCTGTCTTTTTATTTTTAGCCATGGCGTTGTCAGTTTATTTTCTATCTATGTGTTTGACTCTCCCTCTGGTATCTATCGTCCCTCTTTTTAGTTAGCTCCCCTTAATTGTTAATTTCTAGTGCATTTCAACCAATCATATCTTGAAATACCAGAACCGGAAAAGGAACCGAGTATTATATACGTGCACCATTACACATGTTGAACATAAATGATGTCAACTTGAGCGGGTTTTTGTTTGTCAAGTTTTCACCATAGCTTGATTCATAGATAGATTGGTACTTAAAAATCACCAAATCCATGGCATATGATGACATGAGTAAATATCACCATCTAAATAACAATATAGCGATGGGCAAAATTTGTTCATATAGAGAGGTGAGTGATACCAAAGTGAGAATCAAATTCACAACGCGAAAATAAACATAAACCGCAGTAGCTTAAGGATGTACTTAGGTGAGGTTTTTAAATTTGTGTCAAATGTTCGGACTCCTTGGTGTTTTTCCATACAATACAATGTAAAATATTTTGTCCATAACACCAATTTATTTTTTCATATAAGACTTACTAATAATAGCTCATGAAAGGTCATTTACCAAAATTTTAGAAAATTCTTGATTTTCTTTCTTTTGTTTTGAGACCAAATAATAACATTGCAAATATAAGGTAAAATTCTGAGTCATCCTTTTCCCGCCATATTTTAAATCTCAAATATCTCGATAAGCAGCTCCATGACCTATCAATTTTTTTAGCTTATTTTTGTTCTGAATTGATGCTCTACCAGCTTATAGTATCAATATTAACTTCTTAATTTATTAATTTTCACCTAACCTCACCTAAGTACATCCTTAAAAGAAAAAAGAAAAAGAAACGACAGAACGCAAATCACAACATATAAAACCAATGAGTCTTTATGACTGACAAAAAACATAACATTATTCCATCTTACGTTTAATTGATAAAGAATGTTAAAGAATACAATCTACAAACTTCTTAAATTAGACGGAGTCATTAAAACGTGGAGTCAAAACATCGATAAAGAGTTGCCAAATAATGTCAATTGTCATAGAATAACACAGGGAAGCTTTTCTCGTAGATACTTACATAATTCCATCTCATCAGAAAGTCCTGCTGCTAGATAATACCCAGGTGTAATGCAAAACGCAGCTGTATGACTGGTATTCAACAATACCCAAGACAACTTCAAATACCATGGCATCTTCATATCTACAACGATGAATTCATATTTTTAATTCCTTTACAATATAAATCGGTATGTTGCTAATACTTTTTCCTTGCTATCGCATTCCCCTTAGAAATGTTATAGTATAAAGTATGGGTGAATTTTACAAAACTTACAGAATCAACAGCATATAAAGGTACCTGCCATTTATATTTTGCATACTCAAGAAGTGATTTATCAGATTTGTTTTTGTATATTGGATATTTAAAGGTTATGATATCATAATCTCTCTTGGAGTAACCAGTCAGGACTCTACTTCGTCAAAATTATCTCCCCATTACGCCAGTTAATTTTCACAATCGTAGAAATGGAAGCCATTGTAGGGATGACGCGCTGCCAATTTTGCTCTTGGAAACCGATAAATTTATCCGCATAGCAGCATTACGATCCTTATATGTCAGTTGTATTATAAAAGACAAATATATCTACTTGCTAATGAGCATCAGTTAATGATCTTGTCTGCATTAATTCAACTTAATCTTATTGTCTAATCGGTTGTCAGGTGGAATTTTTAAAATTTCATAAACATTTAAAAAAAATTCTAATTAAATATTTCGTGGAAGGGCAGACTACATTTTTTTAGTGGTTGAAGACTATAAACCTTAGTTATCAAACACATCGAAGATATGCATTTTCATCATCCAACTTGAAAGACTGTCGTCAAGTACTTTTAGTTAAAAAAAAATAGCTATTCTAACACACATACTCTGTTTTTATGATTCATTAGATAGGTATTTCACTTGACCCATATATTTCATCTTTTAGTACTGTGATTTTTTTATGTTATAAAGTCAACCTGTAGCTTTAATATATTAAAATATTAGAATCTGAAGCGAGATGATGTATCAAATATTCTTGCTTTGTACGTTTTCAAGACAAAATATTCAACTCAAACACACCCTAACATAAAAAGGTGCACTATTTTCTCTTTTCGATACAATTGTTACCCATTTTTTAGAATTTTTTCTTGAGTCACATAATGGAAGGACAGACACGAAAACTAATGAACTAATAGATTAATATGTTCTCCGTCCGTGTTAATTTTTTCAAAGAAATCGGAGGTTATGCATTTTCTACATCCAACTTGATAGATACCCATGTCGTTGATTTGCTCTGCTTAACTATGTAATAGATAAATTGAAACCTTATGCAAATGGTGTTTTTAAAAAAAGAACACTTCGTAATTGAGAAGAAAATTGTCATTGTATTTGTTTCAATTAACTTTTAAATTTTTTGTTACTATAGTAAACATAACAGTAAGCATTTATCGCCTTCTCTAACAAAGAGCTTCGATTCTTTTGTTCTGTTTCAACCGGGTTTCCGCCTGTAACATGTGTAATCATATTGCTATTCCACAACAAGCAGTTTGGAAGGGATGTGAAAAGATATAACATTCAGTGTTGTGCCAAACACATTGACTAAAATTAATTTGGCTCGTTTAATGTTAGACAAAATATTTACTTTGACCCTTACACTAATTTTGATAATTGAGAAGCTTAATATTTCATTCACTATAGAAGTGATTAAAACGTTCAACTGATTTTTACAGAGCTATCTCCCTGTAGTGTTTTGTACCACCTTAATACTGATAACTGATTTTTGTCTGTTCGTTTCTTAACGTAATGTATATTTGTCGGAAAAGATAGGACTATTGAGTTATTTGGATGGTTTATGGTTTAATAATTTAATTTTGGATGTAACGCGTCTTCTGATTGGCTGACGTTATTTTGTTATGAGCCCATAGACATAATTTAGTCATTTGACTGTGACGTCATCAACGTTTTTTCATGGTTTTCATGGTTTAAAATGGAATTTAGAATTAGAAAATAAGAAATGACTGTAATATTTTTTCTGTCTATTAGAAATAACATAAAAAATGTGGTGACGTTACGCACGGTAATGCGTTCGGATTAAAATTACGTTATTATATGATTTTAGAACAGCAACCATTTGCCTATAAAGAAATAAAATCACCAACATCCATATAGCTACAGAAAGGCCCGGACATGTTTTTCTTATTTTAAGTTAATTCTATAAATTTTTGCACCATACATTTATTTTATTGAACTCGCAAATCTTACTTTTACGTTAAAAATTGCATGTCCGGCGTAACATTTCAGATTAAATAAAATGCATTTCTCTATGTTCCGTTGTAATTTTGCACATAAAATATGCGAAATTTAGTATATCACCTTCCTACTAGATTTATATTATAACATCATACTCGTTTTTTGGTATTGGCTCAAATTTGAAGCAAGCCTTCAACGAAATATTCAGCAGAGGAACCTGTCTTAATGAGTTTTGAGGAAAGTTTATCAAAATTTCAGTTTTATTATTATCCCTATAAAATAATCAAATCATATTAAAACTATACTCAATAGAAAGTTCAGAAAAAGATAAACATTTTCAAAGTTTCAAATGTAAAAAAAAAACTTTTTTTTGAAGCAGAATGTTTAAAAATCGAATGTCTAGCCACAATGTCCAAACGTTATTTTTGTCTATTCCTTATGTGAAACATGTTGTATAAATACTAAATGTGCATTTATAATACAAAACTAACATATTTATAAGATACAAACTATAAGTTCCTACAAATGGCTAAATGAGTCGGGTGTTTTCACAAACATTATGACCTTACATTTTTTTTCGGAAAGCATTCCCTATGTCTAGCCATTATGTCCAATGGTGTCATTTTGACGTTTCTGCACAGTGGCGTCTTTTATACAAATACACACTAGTTACGAACTGTTTAGGCAGTTAAAATGATGCCGGGAAATGTTCATTCCAAAATGGTCTTCTGAATCAAAATAACACTCAGATTAGAAAAACATACACACATAAGGAATAAACCCTTTATAGACACACGGGAAAAGGGGGGATGGGCCGAGGGATAATTTCTTATGGACAAACGTTTTCACGCAAATCTAAAATACCTTTATAGATTAGAAACCGATTACAATCCGAGGTACAATGGTCTTATAAATTTTAAACAACTATATAAATACGTATTTGTAAAATGAAACCATCAGTGCTAAAAAGATAGAGAAATAGTCGGAAAACTCGCACAGACACATACAGATATTGGACAAAAGTGAGTTCAACAAAAAAAAATCATTTCAACTAAAATCATTATAAAAAGAAATATTGCTAAATCATTATATGACCGATTTTAATGAAATAAATACCATAAATTTTTATGTAAATTTGTCAAAAAAATGTTCAGGCTAAATTTATCTTCTCATGTGTCCCTCCGGAAGCAAGATTTTTTTTTAAAGGTTGCTATGTTTTCTATCCAAAATAAAATTGGAAAAATTTGCATTTGTTTTCATCTAATCGCAGATCAGAAAATAAAAACGATCCTTACGTAATTTATTGCCTTATACATGATAAATTTTGAAACATTTCTTCAGCTTATGGTATTTATTTGATAAAAGTCGACCGAGTAGGTACTCCGCTCTTGATAACAAAATGTGAAAGTTAGTTTATGGCGTCAAATTTGTCAATTATACATGTTACGTCTTGCGACGCAATACCGTGCGTAACGTCGGTGCACACTGTTAAATAACTCGCTACGCGCGTTATACAGTGTGCACCAAATTTTTTATGTTATTTCTTCATAGACAGAAAAAATATTACAGTCATTCCTTAAATGTATCGAGTATCGTTTTTTGTGTGTTTTATTTGTATATTATTTTTGATTTTTCCGTATCTTTATAGTTATCAAAGGTACCAAGCTTATGATTAAATACGCTAGACGCGCGTTTCGTTTACATAAGACTCATCAGTGACGATCAGATCAAAATATGTAGAATACCAAAGAAGTACAAAGTTGAAGAACATTGAAGGCTAAAATTTCAAAACGCTGTGCCAACTACGACTAAGGTAATCCTTGTTTTGTTTTACATCTAAAAATTCCCTTTGTCAATGATTACAAAGATTTTGCCATACACCCGATTAATCTCTAAGAATATGACACTTGCCTTCAACTTGCAAACTCTCCTTCTGTTTACAGGGCGCGATCCAAGTTACAACGCAGTCTACGAAGTTATAGATTATAAGCAGCAAATATCCCCAGTGTGTTAAATAAGTGAAATACGAATTCTGCTTCTCTGTTTCTTTTATCGAAAAGTCAACTATCATCCATACTAGAGCATGATACAGTAACCAAAATGTAGCCCAAAACGGATAAAAGGCATTACATCCACATTTACAACACTAAATTAAGATTAAAATGTTATTAGCCATTATATATGAAAAATTTAGCGCATACTTATTGTTAAACAAACGTCATATCCACTATGAGGTTAGTCAAAATAATAGGCCACGAGTATTAATTGAAATAATGCATCTTCATATAATACCAGTCATATACTGTGATCACTAAAAATATTAGTCGTTAATAAAAAAAAATATGCATACTTTAGATTTCAGGGCATTTCTCGGAAATAATCTACAAAACTGTAAGATATTCGTATGACAGTTGTTGTATGCTTAATGTAATATTCTGACACGGGCGAAGATTCTGCTTTCATGTCATTTGAAGTTTCCTTTGTTTCTTGGTACAATTTTTCTGTTTACATCTTGACTTGCCATATCATAATATTAATTTAATTTGGCGGCTTGAACCTTTATGGAACTGCAAAAATGCTATAGTGTCGAGCACTCTCAAGCTGTCAATATTTCAACAGACATCGGTAAAACATCGTTCCGCTGTTTCACCGCTAATTTTTTCCACTAAGGTTTATACTTTTAAAATGAATTGGTGTACATTAGAATGAAATTCAAAACAGTGTGACTGTGGCCATTGATTGACACATTAAATTCATCATAAATGTGTCAATCAATGGCCACAGCCACACTGTTTTGAATTTCATTCTAATTCAAAGAAAATTCATGTTGCAACAACACAATGATCTAAAAAAAAATCTATGAGTTGTATTGACAGATCTAATGATCTCTTACTCACATAAGGTGACAGATACCAAGGGGATATTGAAAATCATAACGTAAAGTCAAAAACAAACTTGGAATGTCAAGCCGAAACACGAAAAACGACGAAAAGACAGTGAACAAAACACAACAAAAAAACTAAAGACTAATCTCTGTTGTCGTAAAGTTTTGTTCTCAACCTATTTTTAATGTCTGTTTCTAGCTGTAAGTCAAAATGTGAGTCGAATGTATTGGTTGGATCCTTTATTTCATGTTCGATGGGATAGATAAGTTAAATATAGTCACCAAATCTTTTGAATCTTGAAGTATCACGCCGCCACTAGAGTAGGTATTTTTCAAATAAACTCATCATAGATACTAGCACTGAAATGTTGTACCGCATTCTAAACAAGACTCATCAGTTTGAAAATAAGAAGTTAATATTCTTAACAGATACGATAATATATTCTTGGGGTAGAAAATTGGTAGTATTTCGCAAATATTCAAATTTTGTAAACAGTTGATTTATGATTATGATCATATATTAAACGATATTTCATGTCTATACAGAAGTGCAGACTACTAGGCTGGTTACTTTACATTCCTTCGACTTTATGTGGTTAAAGATCTGAACGTTTTATACAGAAGTTGTTTAGTGTGTTTGTTTGGTTTTTTATTCTTTTCTTTTTTTTAATTATTGTGATGTTGAATAGTGATATTTTGTTTGTTTGTCCTACATGTATGGAAGCGCATATGGTACACCCCTTGTAAAGTTATTTTGTTGCTAATAAGTCGGAATTATTAGTTAAGTTGTGTGTTATAAGCTGGAATCTTATCATCAAGTTGAAGTCCAGTTGTCGGAATGATGTAGAAAAATTGTTTTACAATGTCGACTTGCTGATATAAATATAATGGCATAGTAATAAGAAGTCGACACGTTGAATTCAACTTATTAATTGATTAAGTCGACAACTTGTTTATTTGATATTAAATCATCATGTTGAAGTCAACTTGTCGGAATGATAAAGAAAAAGTTTTTGTCGACTTGTTAATATAAATGTAAATGACATAAAATAAGAAGTCGACTTGTTTATTAATTAAGTCAACTTGCTTATTTGATGTTAACTTTATTCGTTCTCACGGTCAGATTCCCACGGTCCGTATTTTACTTCCTGCGCTGACACATTAAAGATGGAGATCGACAGCAACAACATCAGCGGGAGCAGTGGAAACGAGTCATAAGTAAGTTTATATTTGTTTTCTTTGGAGACTTAGCGTTATATTTTAATATGAAGCAATACTGAACACAAAATGAAAAAGATCATAGGGAGAAAAAACGTTATTGTTTGAATGAAAGGGCATTGAAAAGTTACAGTTTAACGTGACCTGTGATAAGATCTAGAGTAAGACGTCTGCTATTATTAAAGATATATTCTACTTAAAGGGTTTCACCCCTCTCCCCACCATCCCATCACAAGTACACTACCCGCTCTGTACGACTGTCAATGAAAAATGGAAAAAAAACTGAATGGTCCCTCTCTTTCGCCTTTCAGAGTCCTTTGTAGATCAATCTCCATGACTCATTTAATTCATAACAGCTAAGCAAAAAAAAATTAGTAATCTAAACAAATAATTTGATTCACAACTAGCAGGGTGGATCTTGTCATTTATAAGGGTTGGGTATGGGGATCCTAGCCCACGATAAAGGGGAGTTCCAACTATATGTCCCCATTCAATTGCATTGATCTTCCAAATAAATGTAAAAGAGGGTTCCAACCCCGGACCCCCTGCTTTCGCCACTAATGCCAGGTAGAAAAGATTGATGCGAAACGAAATATGTGTTCACTTTATTTTGATATTGACCGATTAGAAGATTTTGCTATTCATTAAACATTTCAATTGAAAGAATATCGTCTATTTCAGCTGCTTGGTCACCTGCCCGTCTAATAAATGGTCAAAGACTATGGAAGCAAGCAATATTTTAAAGGTAATGTTGAAAGTAAAACAAAGAAATATGTTGCTGACATCGAACATCAAATCAACACACTTTGGCTTAAAAACAAACAAAATTTGTCAAAACTTTCTTGTATGGTTTTTATAATGTTTTTCTTCATTTAGACTAATCAGCTCCATCTTCGTGGAAAGTATGAAAAAGGTTTAATACTGTATTATGATTTATTTTGTAAAAACTGCACCTTAAACGGCCAAAAATTACAAAAAATAAAGGATTACCAAAATAGGAAAAATGAACACACATTTACCCGGCTCTAGCGAAAAATATAGTGAACCATGATATAAAGTTTTCTTCATATTTTGTCTAGCATGCGCAGTAAAAGCGAGACATGTAGGTACGGTTTTACAGGCGACGGTGAATATATGGCGTTAACATTGCAACCAAGTTTGCTGCTCATGTCTTTATCTCGTGAAGCATAACGAGTAAGGTTCTTATATTTAGGATGCAGATTTCCTACATATTGTTCTTGCCAGTCAGTCATGCGCCATTTATCTTTGACCTATTTTAAATGCTTGAATGACCCTGAAGAAATTTAATAGTCAATTTTGCAACCGAGTTTACTGCTTAAGTCCATATCTCAAGAAATAGAAGTCTAAGGTTGATAATATTTGGCATTAACGTCTCCAACTACAAGGGGATGATAGTCTGAAGTGTAATTTTAGCTTTGACTTAGGTTGATGATATTAGACAAGGAGGTTCCCCACTACCAGGGGATGTCATTTTGATACCTGTAATTTGATCTTGGCCTTGTTTTTATGGTTGATTGACTTTGACAATATGCGACCAAATTTTATAAATTAGTCAATGATTGATAAAGAACTAGATATCATGTTTAAGGAGGCATGATGTTACAACAAATTTAGCAAAAATTGAAACATATTTTTTTCATAACAAATTTTATTCATTAGGTACACTATTCGTTGTTTCTTTAAGATATGGTACAAAAATCAACCAAACAAAATAAATTCGTTTAGGCATCAGATGACTTTTAAAATGTTTATTCGATTGCAATATGCTGGAAGAAGATATGTCCTCTTGTTTGAAAATGAAAACATGTTCAAATGTAAAAATATCATATGCTTATACCTGATACCTATAACGGGTAAATTTAAAAATGAAATATGTTATAAATATCGCCATGAAGATTTATTTTGGATTGTCAAAACTTACTGTGTATTTTTCCATTTCGTATTCCATTAAATGTGAAGGCGCAGCGCATTTCCTAGTAGTTTTATAGTAAGCTGATGACGTCACAGTGAACACCATATTTAGATATCAAGCCAATCGGATTTTTCATTTTATCATTACATCATACGTGTAATTTCTATCTTTATATTTCAGTTACTCTGTTGTCTCCTTTGTGTTGCTGATCATGACGTTACAGGAATACCTTACCCAGGCGATGATGCTTCTGTGCCTGAACTAGTCCAATACTATCATCAATTATGCTACACGTCCCTTCAAATATGTGGATTTCTTTTGTTTGTTCACGGAACATTCATGAGTTGTTCCATGTTAAAAAGACTTAAGAGAAGATTAAATATCAGACGGCGTAACAACCAGTCGCCATTACCTACAGTTGTAAGGACAATCCTGGCTTTACACCGTAATGGCCTGTCTAATGTTGGATACAGGTATATGTGGAGGACTCTGAACATAGGCTTTGGACTTTGCGTCACACAATCAAGAGCAAGGCTTTGCTTAAGAACAATAGACCAACAGGGTGTACTCAACAGATCGCGTCGAGTTCTTCGAAGGAGAGTGTACCACAATAGAGGACCAAACTATCTGATTCATGTCGATGGTTACGATAAATTAAAACCCTACGGCATAGCTATACATGGGGCAATCGATGGATACTCTCGTAAACTTTTATGGTTGATAGCAAGTCCCTCCAACAATAACCCCAGATATGTCGGTTACTGGTATCTTAATTGGATCAAACAAAGAAAGATGCTTCCAAGGGTTGTTCGATCGGATGCAGGAACAGAAAACGTCATAATGAGGGATTTACAAAGATCGTTGCGACATAATCAAAACGATGAAATGTCGGGACAAAATTCTTTTCTCGTCGGCAGATCTGTTGCAAATCAAAGAATAGAAAGGCTTTGGGGTACACTTAAAACGAGTTTCACCCAGTTTTGGAGAAACCGTTTCCAGGATTTCCAAGACACTGGACTTCTTAATGTATCGTGTCCAGTACATAAAGAATGTGTTCGATTTTGTTTCCTCCCCGTTATCCAACATCAATTGGACATGTTTGCTGAGAACTGGAACTCACATAGAATAAGAAGACAACGTGCTGAAGTTGCAACACCAAGTGGTATTCCAAATATGTTATACTATCAGCCAGAGATCTTTGGTGGAAGAGACTGTTCATTTCCTTTACCATGTAACTTACAAACAATTGACAATCTCATAGAGGAATATACAGAGAACTTTCCAGAGCATGGCTGTAGCAATGAATTTATTAACATTGTCGAGTTGCTTACTGGAAACAGACGAGATCAGTTTCCCATCATCACATCATACGATGACGCAGAGCTATTGTTTCGGACATTGATTGCTGCCTTACCGAATTGAACATTTGCTATACATTTTTTATACAATAATGATTTTTCAAACATATTTTTAGAAATTAATTATATATATAATATAAGTAGGTTTGATATTTGGTTTTACCATACAAGAATTAAATCAAACAAAATTACTATGAGTTACTATATACTGTTTCTTGGTCCAGATTTTTTGTTGTTGATTATGGTAAATATAAAAGAAAATACTCTCTACGCCTAGTGCAGCATGATACGATCACATTTATCAAGGGAACAAACAGTAGGGCAAGTGTTGACACAAAGCTCATGCCTGATTTGTAACGCCTGGTCTCGGCACAAAAAAGTTTGCCAATGGGATATGATATTCCTATGTTGATCGCATTCGTTTGAATGGTTTTGTTTCTACTTTCTTGTACTCAAGGATCTAGTTTAATGACAAACTTTTTGTGCCAATACTTTAGGATATGAAACAAAAGACTTTTAAGAGGCTGTATCGCTCACATCAACCGTGGCTACATAAGCCAGCCCAATTTAGACCCCGATATAATAGGTATGTTCCCCGTTATTGCCCATCAAGGATGGATATAGCACTGCTTGAAAAGTGTTCATACAAAAACAAATGTTATCAAGTTTGGTCTCAGTAGTTTTGTTTAAGATCTTTGATCCCCCTGGCCCTCAGCTCAGGGTCCAATGTTAAACTATGTTGTTAGTAATTCCTGCAATCTTGGGTTATAGTCTTGAACCTACCAGACATAGTTTGCCTGTGCATTTTAAAAGATCATTGTGACCAAGTTTCATTGTAATTTGCACGGTACTTTTAGAAAATATCTTTCAATAAATTTCGCCATATGGTATAATCTCAACTACGTTCGTCACTGGCAATCAAGTTGGATTGTACCCTGTCCTGCCGAACACAATTTTGCTAGAAGGCCATCCAATGATAAGTTTTGCTTCAATTTGCTTAGTAGTTTCTAAGTAGAAGATCTTTCTATGCATTTCCAAATAAGATGCACTTACACTACGTTTTCCGCGGGCGGCCATCTACGATTGGAGACATACCTGACAGAGATATTTATTGTAAGGATTTACTAGTAGTTTGTTTGCAATTAGTTCTATAAATTCTTTGTAAAAATGTGCTCCGTAGAGCGTAGCAAGTAACGACCGTATAAAGGGTACATTCGGGTAAGTGTTGACACAAAGTAAATGTAGACATATTAAATTGCTAGACTCCATCCAATTCAATCGCCCCGAAAGGGCCAATCACATCTCTAGACCCGATTTGGGCCTCTTGTTTGTTGGAAACGATAAACAAAAAACTTAAAAAATTAAGTAAAACACAATGTATGAAATCTACAAAATAAAAATATAAATCTATAAAGTATACACATGTCGAACAACATTTTTCGTTTCATCAAGTTGAAGCATTTTCAGTCTAGATCCTTTTTGGTACTCTTCTCAGTTTTCAAAACCGCCAACAAATTACATAATCCATTAAAATACCTTCATATGATTTCTGTTCCAAACATCTTCATCAAAATCGGACAAAAAAAAATTGATTTCCAATTTGTTCTTGGTTCACCCCTTTTGGCCTTGTGTTTCTCAAAAACGGTAATTTCAACATCAAATATTTAAAACTATCTCCTACAGGGTCCAATGTGAAATCGTTGTTCCCCTCGGAGGCCTTGGATCAAACCAAAACCGGCCGGAAACAATTTGCAAAGGGAACTAGGTTTTGTTCCAATTGGTTGTTTTGAGCAACTGTTAAACTATGTTCCCGCTATGCCAGATCGTTTAAAAAGAATCAATACAAGAACCAATGTAAACAAGTTTGGTTCCTATAATTGTTAATGTTTGTGTCATTTTGGTCTTTTGTGGATAGTTGTCTCATTGGCAATCATACCACATCTTCTTTTTTATAAGTAAGTTCAGAGAAGATATTTGAATGCATTTCATACAAGTGTGGCAGTTAGGATTATTATGTCATCATTATTTCCCTTGTTTAAAACTATAAATTTCATATTTCTTTATTTGATAATTTAGATGAAGCTTATTCGCTATATATTTGTTAAATAGCATAGCTTTTGCTATTTGAATTCATTGGTAAAGGATATCTATTTATATTGTAAAGTTTAATATTTGCACCGTCGCAAAACCTTTGAGAAAGTTATATATTTTAAAGAACTCGTTAACCGGATTTTAGGGACAAAAATGTCGGTTATTGATTGGGGATGTACGGCGACAGGGCGGGCGGCAATCAAATGTTGTCCGTGCATTAACTCATGAACCGTTCAACCAAGGCTTTTAAAATACTGATAACTAAATGGGGGTCAAGTTCAATAATGGCGAATTTGACTTTTACCGTTCAGGAGTTATGGTTCTTAAATGATGGAAAAATGGAGTTTCCAGTCGTGTCCGTGCATTAACTCATGAACAGTTCAACCAAAGCTTTTAAAATTTTAATATGTTGTTACTGACAACTAAATGAAGGTCAAGTTCAATAATGGCGATTTTGACTTTTACTGTTCAGGAGTTATGGTTCTTGAAAGATACAATATTGAAGTTTCCAGTCGTGTCCATGCATTTACACATGAACTGTTCTACCAAATCTTCCCAAATTTTAATATGTTATTATTGATGACAAAATGAAGGTCAAGTTCAATAATGACGATTTTGACTTTTACCGTTTAGGAGTTATGGTTCTTGAAAGAATGTGAAATGGCATTTCCATTCAAGTGGTTGCATCTAAGCTTTTCAAATTTTAATATGTTGATACTGATGACAAAGTGGAGGTCAAATTTGATACTGACAATTTTCACTTTCACCGTCCATCAGTTATGGTTCTTGTGATATTGGCAGGACAAAAATAAATGATAATAAATCCGGTTTGCTGTCGTTGTGACAGCCAGCTTCTTGTTTTAGATTATTATCTTGAATTCTCTAAGGATTGATATTCAGTCCAACCAAGGAAAGCCAAGCTCTCAAAACAGAATTTAGGTTAGTGCATTTGCTACATGCCTCCATAGTACATTAGTGCATTTGCTACATGCTTTCTAAGTACGAGTTTGAAGATATTGAATGCTCCATTTCTGATTACCTTTGGCATGTGATAATAAAAGTTGTACTTTGTTAATTAAATTATATATTGTTTTCAGTTTTTGGTTTTCATTCACTTAGATATATTTTAGCGCATCACATTTGGCATCAGTCATTTCTATTACATCAGTTTACAAACTAGAACTAGTATCTCAATTGTTTGTAAAACAATTGAAAGGTCTTTCCTGTTAAAGTGATGTTTTCATAATGTACTTTGTACGACCTTTCGTTTGATATACGACAAGCATACCTTCTAAAACTTTTCGCTTATAACACTTAATGGTCTCATCCGCCTAATTTTTTTTAGATCGGAAGTATGATATATGTAACATAGAGTATATGAGCTTTCATTTTATATGCGACAACTCCATGTTCTAGAAAGTTTGATTTTTGCACTTAATAACCCTATTCAACTTATTTTTGGAGGTCGGGAATTTGATATTTCATATGTTCATATCATGACCTTTCATTTGATATACAACAACCCTATCTTAAAAGAAAATGTATTGTTTGCACTCAATAACCCCATTGGCCAAGTAATTTCAGAGGAAAAGATTCTTCAATGTTAAGGTCCTGTTATGTTTTGATATGTTACATGTATGTTGTCAACAATATTTGTTTAGAAACGAACTTACTGGACTAACATTTTAAAGCAAGTGATCCAAGGACCATTGTGACTAAGTTTCAGAAAAGATCTTTGAAGTATTTTTCCTTATTAAAGGTCCATTGTTAAACTAAGTTCCATGATGTATGATATGTACTGGAACGGACCTTGACCTGTCGAACACAATTTTCAAAAGGGTACCATTTAAGAGTCGTTGAGACCAAGTATGGTTCTAATTGACCATTTAGTTCCAGAGGGAAACAATTGTGAAAGTTTTACCATAGGTTTAAATGTTAAACTCTGTTAACAGCTGTTGGTCATCTTGGAAAATATCTTTGAATGTTTCCTATAGGGTCGAATGTTTTAATGTTTCCCTCTTGCGGTAATCTTGGATGGTACCATAAACTGCTGACATAATTTAATCAAAGCACCGTAAGCGCTGTAGGCAGTTAACCAAAAACCAAGCCAAACATAATTATAAAAACTGTGGCAATGTTGCTTCAATTTTTTTAAAGATTTTTTTAAAATGAACAAACATTAGACAGTCATATATTGTACATTTATGTTCATTTAATGAATTAATCATTACGGCAAATAATTCATATTTTGTCAAAGTTTTAAAAGCATCGCATATATCAAGTATATTTTTTTCATGGTAATGAGTCTGCAGTGGTACAAGTTTGCAATGATTGTAGTTCTTCTAGTTGACAGTTAACGTTGGTATAAGTTGACTGTTAGTAGTTCAAGTTGCCTTTAGTAAGAGCTTGTAAAAGTATGAATGGACTTGCTTCCCTGGAAAGAAAACTGAGTTTGTGTTCAACAGTACAAAAGTTATGAGACACAAATCAGACAAATGTTTACTACTACAAGGATCAAAGGTGAGGTCTGACTAACCTGTCCATAGTAAATGTTAATGTCCCCCACCTTCACCCCAAGTTTATGATGTCTGAGTTTGGAATAAAATGGCAGGTAATTATAAAAACAGTTGGTCAAACATTCTTGGGCTTGAAAGATATGTTTTCTTTATAATGAGCCATATGAAAATGCAAATTTTTATAGGACCAGTAATAATTCAAATTATAATTAAGGGAAATTCTTTAAACCTACTAATTATTTTCCATCAATAAAATTTTACAATTATCAAAAAAAAATATTGTTACATAATGCTGTTATGAAGTCTTTCAAACAAAACTTCAATAATTATTCATTCCTATGGTCACCGAAAATTGGGCAAGATCTAGTACACGTTGGTTAGGTCTATCAAAGTGACATAGATATAGGACGATATGGTGTGACTGCTAATGAGACAACGCTCCATCCAAATAACAATTTCAAAAAAGTAAATCAGTATAGGTCAATGTACGGCCTTCAACACGGATCCTTGGCTCACACCAAACAACAAGTTATAAAGGGCCCCAAAATTACTAGTGTTAAACCATTCAAACGGGAAAACCAACGGTCTAACCTATAAAAAAAAAACGAGAAACGAGAAACACGTATAAATTACATAAACAAACGGCAACTACTGTACATCAGATTCCTGACTTAGGACAGGTGCAAACATTTGCAGCGGGATTAAACGTTTTAATGGATCCAAACCTTCTCCCTTTTACAGAAACAATAGCATAACATCACAACATAGAAAGACATGCATATGTGACGCCTATGAGATTGACATTGTATGTCATTCAATCTTTTTGAAATGACAAACAGGAATGAATATGATTTAGTTTAGGAGTTGGTTTTTCAATCTTTTACAAGTTCTCAAAACACACACAAGAGGGGATGGGGTGACCCTAGGGACTGCCCTAATATTTCATTTAATGTTTTTGTATCTTGTCCCATACATGCATATATATGGTTTGGGGTGGGGATCTCAATCGTTATCAAGTTTTCAAACAGGAGGGGTGGGATGATCCTAGTATATTTCATTTGATTTGTTATGTTGTCCAATACATGGATATATATGGTTGAGGAAGTATTATTTGAAACATCAGTGACTAGCAGACTTATAATCCAGATGAAATAAAGTGGAAAATTTTGGATATAAATTTCTGTTTCTAAGTTATCAAACAGGAGTTTGTAGGGTGACCCTAAGGACTCTCCCTATATTTCATTTGATTAGTTCTCAATCATGAATATATATGGTTTAATTTAAAGGTGGGGATCTCGACTGTTTCGACTCGGGGGATTATAAACAACATAAGGAATCCTAATGTGCTCTACTTCCTATGTGCAACTTCAAAACTTTAGGGAAAATCGATCATTTAAGGTTTTTCTGGTCATATCTTTTGTAATCCAGAACGAAAAGTATGAAAAAACTATCCTTTAAGTTATAAATAGCAAAGTTACCAGCTAGATAAGAACAATGGCAAGTATTTCAGCATTTATTGGGTAGAACACAAATCCAGGGTGCTTGCATAAAGCAGCTTAACTGCATAAAAAGGTTACATTCCAAGGACCACCATGATCAATTTTGATCCTTATTGGTCAAATACTTTCAACTATCTTAGATTGTGTTTCCCTTTTAAGTTCAAATGTTCAATTAAGATCTGTGGCATGTTGTTAACCATCTTGGATCGGACCCGAACCTTCTGGATACCCATTTTGACCATGTTTGGTTACAATTTGGCAAGTAGTTTCAAAGACTTTCCTTATGGTCCAATGTTTAACTATGTTTCATGCTGGCAGTAATCTTATAGATTGAACCTACCAGACACAATTTTTAAAGGACGCCATCCGTGAATACTTGTGATAGAGTTTGGTTCTAATTGACATAGGAAGGAACAGATCTCACAATTCATGCCATACCAATATGCAACCACAAAAACTGTTTGAGGCCATATAAAATGAAGTCCACGATAAAGAGGAAGTGAATGTTTAATTGCTCTCTGATTGCACCCAGGGTATGGCATTAATACATAATGAATTGTCCATCAGGATTCAAAGATGGGTAGTTGCTGAGAAAAATGTGATTAATATTCGGTGAAGTCATCACTTTATTAATTCCACCCAAACTATGAATTTACCAAGTCAAACTGAACTGCTATCGTTAGCTAATAGCTGTTATTTACCAGTTCTTCATATTTTTGGCATTATTTTAGCTGTTCTTAGCATTCCATATAATACCAGTTTGAAAAAACTGTCTAATTTGACCATTTCTTAGCAGTCATGGTACCTTTTAAAGTGTTGTCAATTGGACAACAGTTATGACAGCAGTTCCATAGCAGTTAGATAGCTGATTGGATTTTAATCTTTGTTATAAAAATGCCAGAGGCGGATTTAGGGGGGGGGCCAGGGGGCCCGGGCCCCCCTTTTTGGGAAAAAAATTGGTTGCTTATATAGGGAATCATTGAAGCGTGACTGGAGCGGGCCCCCTCTTAGGTCAGTCAGTGGGCCCCCACTTATGAAAATTTCTGGATCCGCCACTGAATGCTTGGACCTGACTTGTGTTTTCAGCTTGAAAGTAAACCTTCATTTGAATGATCAAATGTGCATTTTTGGCTCCAAACTGTGTGTAAATTCTTGCTAGTGAAAAACTATTTTTGTCAATTATAAATTATAATTTAGGCTAAATGGAATGCATTCACAAACCCACAGTACAGTAAGTTGAAGTTACAGTTAATGCATGTGTATATTCTGACATAAATTTGTAGGGGAAAACAGAAATCACACAGACAGCCCAAAAAGGGGGGATACTGGTTTATTCAAATAGAATAGTTAATGTTGGCAGGAATGTAATAAACTAATATCATATACTTGCAGTGCAAGATGTTATTTGAAAATGAAGATACGACTATTTTAATATGATTTTGTTAAAAAACAAAAATACATCATATTCATTATTCAAGACTTGAAAAACGGGGAGGGAGTATTAGGTAAACATAGGCTGCAAATAGCCGATTGGTTATGGCAGAGACATATAATACATTATATGTCTCTGGTTATGGTTAATATTGACCAAACAATCCATTTTATGAGTTTGACTGTCCCTCTGGTATCTTTCGTCCCTCTTTTAATGAAGTTGATGTATGTTACTGAAGTTTGTTTCCAAAATTGGAAACATAATTTTGGAAACATAATACAATGTTTTACATATTACATAACATTATTATTACGTGTATTATTTTTTTTGGTTTAAATCCAAAAGAGAAAGAGAATTAATATAGTTTCACCACTGCAACAAGTGTGTTGCAATATTTCTCCACTGGAGACAGTCAATTTTCAATATTTTAAGTGCTAGGCTTTCTTAGTTTTTTTAAATTTTACTGTGGAGAATGGAGAAATATTGTAATACACGAGTTATTAGTGGTGAAATCTGTTTCTCTGATGTACAGCTTAGAAAATCAACTTAGCACTTTGTATGAATATGCATTATTGATAGCTGTTAGTATACCAGTTCTCATGAATATTCAGTGCTGACATCAGTTTTTTGGGGTACATGTTTCTCATTTAAAATTTTCGTCACAAAAACCTGCTAATAATTGTGAAGGCTAAATAAACTGCTATGAAATGCCTATTATGCAAACTAGCCATTGCCTTGAATTTGTCAACTGTGAATGCTAATGAACTGCTGTCATTAGTTAGAACTGTGAATGCTAATAAACTGCTGTCCACTTTGACTTGGGTTATCAAAACATTCAAGTATTCATTTTAAAAAGTTGAATATACTTGACTTTATACTTCATCTGGGCACTGATTGAGTCAAAATTAACAATGAAACAGATGTTATTATGGCACCCTCAACGGAGTTGGGGTGACATATTGTTATTGTTCGATTCTTTTTTTCTGCTTATTATTATTATATTTATTCTTCCACACTTTTTTGTCCATTCTATTTCTCAGAATTGACTTGAACAATATTGATGGAACTATACCATAATGTTGACCACCACATTCTATAGTGCAGTGGGGTATGGCATCATCAAGATGGCTGCCGTTACCATGGAAACGAAACAAATGTGAAAAAATCCTGTTTTTTGTTTTGGTGAACTGTTTTGATATGCTTAAACTCAGAAACATTATATTTTGATACAATGTAGGTGCCGGCCATATACAGGTGTTGGATGATTTTGGCACTCATTGGAACTGCTATGTTGCCATGGAAACTACACCAAAAATTTTAAAAATATTGAAATGCTCCAAACTTCATGAAACTTCACAGTAACGATGAGCAACATTGGAAGATGTGGAATTTGGCTTTGGAATTTCCAAAATATCTGTTGTTACCATGGAAACAATGCAAAAAGGTCAAAACTTTGAATTTTCACAGAACATTCCAGAACATCAATGTTAAATTTATTCTAGAGACATTAAATGGTATATGATTATGGAGCGCAAAAATTGCAGCGGGGGTTTGACTTTGGAATATTCAAAATGGCCGCCGTTACCAGGGGAACAGCAAAATCATGAAAAACTTTAAAATGCTTTAAATTTAATGAAACTTATAACAAATTTTGCCTAGCTAATGTAGACTTAACTTTTGAGTTTCGAATTTTCAAAATGGCTGCCGCTGGCCAGGCAATGGGAAAAGGGTGCCATCCGCTATTGCTTGCAATGGCAAATCTAGTTAGTATCTGTTATTCTTGTATCTTTCTTTGTAAACGCATTTTGTATGTTCAGTTATGTATTGGTTTATTAGGACCCAGCTACAAAATGTGGCTGATGCCTTATAGTGATCAGGTCGTCCAGACATAACACAGTGTCCAGGCTGTGCCTCTTTATATAATTGGCATTACAGTACTGCAACTGATCTCAAAAGAGACGCTTAGTTAACAGTTTAAATTTCATTTTTTTTTTACATAAATAAGGCCGTTAGTTTTCTCGTTTGAATTGTTTTACCGGTCTTATCGTGGCCTTTTATAGCTGACTATGCGGTATGGGCTTTGCTCATTGTTGAAGGCCGTACGATGACCTATAGTTGTTAATGTTTGGGTCATTTTTGTGGATATTTATAGTTGCCTCATTGGCAATCATACCACATCTTCTTTTTTATAATATAACAGTTCCGGAATAAAACACGGCTGCAAATTGTTTTAAATGATAGACTAGTATATAGATTTAAATTTCTTTCTGTTCATAAAAAGTTTTGTGGTCACATTTTTGTATTTTAGCACTTTTAATTGGGTATACACCTCAATTTACGGTGTTAGTAGTCACCTTTAAATCCCAAAACCAAAATCATTTTGTTATTTATTGACTCTTTTTATTAAAATTTTCGATGCACATATAATCAAGGATCATTGGACTGATGAAGACATAAATTTAATACCATCCTCGAGTAAAACTCTCAAACTTAAAGTTGGCAGTTTCTAAGATGGAAATTTAACGCATTTGTTTTTGGAAAACAAGAAAATATATGATTCAAAAGTAATATTTGACGTTTCAGAGGACAAATCATTATTATTGTGGTACTGCATGCAAAATTTGTTGGGCAAATTCCAAAGTTTTGTAAAAAAAAAATAAAAAAAATAAAATAAATTAAAACATCATTTAAAGGGAAACCGGTACTACAATATATTACATTTCCCCAACATTAGGTTGGCCTTTTGTGTACCCAAGGCAGATGAAGGAAGTCAACTTAGAAACGCCGTGATTGGATGCAAGAGTACAATATATTTTTTTTACTGATCTATGAATATTAAACTGCAGTGTGTATATTTACAATAAAAATTTAAAAACCCATTGAAGATTTTCTATAGAATATTCGAAAAGACTTCCAAAATTTCATAAATTTGGTGTAAAATGACGGCGGACATGGATAACACTCAGCAATGATGATCTAGTTTTAAAATTGTTTTCATCCTACTTTCCAGATATGCCAGACCTAAATCAGAAACTCGCTGCAAATGTTTGCACCTGTCCTAAGTCAGGAATCTGATGTACAGTAGTTGTCGTTTGTTTATGTAATATATACGTGTTTCTCGTTTTGTTTATATAGATTAGACCGTTGGTTTTCCCGTTTGAATGGTTTTACACTAGTAATTTTGGGGCCCTTTATAGCTTGTTGTTCGGTGTGAGCCAAGGCTCCGTGTTGAAGGCCGTACTTTAACCTATAATGGTTTACTTTTTAAATTGTTATTTGGATGGAGAGTTGTCTCATTGGCACTCACACCACATCTTCCTATATCTATTGATGTCTTGGTACCTTAGACCATACTGTCTATTGATTACAGCTTCTTATTTTTGGTGCAGCTTTATATAAAAAGTATGTATAGGCTGAACATTAGTCTCAAAATGGAAGCAAAACAAAACAGTACTATACATATGATATTAAATTTTATTGCAATCAAATTATTCCTGAGTAAAACAAAAAGTAAATATCACAGTACTGCCTGTACAAATCTTGTATTATAACTAAAAGTTACAGTGTTCAATGGGCATACAAAAACCCATACCTGTATCAAAACAAAGATACGTAAAATGCCTTTCTGAGGCTAGCGTACCAAAATCCACATCTGTATCAAAAACAACGATACTGAAAGGCCTTTCTGAGGCTAGCATAATCAAATTTGTATCTATATAACATGTATAAACTTCAAAACCTTTCTTTTGGCTGTTTGCAATGAACAAGGCAACGGCCTGCCTATCGGTACATCCCCTTAAACAGAATTCAATAAAAAATAAAGTCAAAACAAGTGAGAACACTAAATGATTGACAGAAATGGTACAAATACAGAAAATGCATACTTCATGTACTTGATGTACATGAAGTAGGTAAAATCAATTTAGCAAAAATCAATAGGTTTCCAATTCTACATATTTCATGATGTTTAAAGGAATGGAGAAAAAATACAGTTTATAAAGCGTTTACAAGAATTAAATCAGAATTATTAAGAAAATGTAAAATGATCTTGACCTAAACCAGAAGACAGATAAGGCATAAAGGCCTACATAAATTAATGAGTGTATGTACCATCTAAATTAAAAATCAAAACATTTCAGCAATCAGTCGTATAAAAGAACAATTCATCGAAAACTTTTCTTTAATGTGTAAGAGTTTATACATATGGAGAAAAAATAAGCACACAATATACACTGCTAAAAATTAATCATGCAATTAAATTCTCCTTACAGGTAAAAATTAAACTAGATGTTTCAACGACATGAATGGCCCCTTCTTTAAAAGTTGTAAACTATGCAATTTCACACAAACATGATGGTAGTCTCACATATCAATTTTTTTTGTCTATGGTTACATCATGTTATTGTTTGTAGTATTGTAGATTTGTTTGTCTGTCAGTTGTATATAAATAGACAATCTTAAAAAAGCAAGGAAATTTCATGCATTTAGAGATATACAACAAAATATTTATATTCAATTGATATAAACAGTACAGCGAGTGGTCCATTTATTTTTTAAGATTGGCAATTTCTACATATATATATCAAAACAAGCACTTTCAACTGAAAAAAACCCATTGTAACACTTCTATCAAACAAAGTTGAAGCCTGTTGTGGAACTAAACAGTTAAAGGTACACTGGCAATATCTTTTTAAATTCAAATTTACTTTAGATAAAAACTTGCACTAACACACAGTGTAGATGCAAATTTTTCAATGAAGGTTTCTGACTGACAAAAAAAATCCTTTCGATCTACCCATCAACTAAAAATCTGGGTAGGGTGAGTTGAAACAAAGATCTTTTGAAAATATTTGGGCACAAAAAAGTGTACTTCTGTTTCCTGCTACCTCAACAAACCTTTTTTTTTTTTTTTTACATCCGACAACTAACCATTTTTGGACATTTCAGAAAAAAAAGACTAATCAAAGGAAAGTTGATTCACTTGAAGATTGGACTCTTACTGTGTTTATTAAAACTAGAGACTTTTAAACGCCTGTGTTGTTCACATTTGCCTACTTTTTTAAAAAAAATAGCCCTCATAATAATTTAAATTAGTTATCAGTTGTGACCATTTGATTTTGATTTTTTTTACTATTTTACCTTCGATTTTTAAATGCTTTAATGACCTAATTTTAGCCACGACGGCTATCTTAATTGGTTTGTAGGGTCATCTTTTTTTTGAATCAAGATACCCTTTTGAAAATTGTGGCTAAGTTTAATTCTATTTAGCCCAGTAAATTAAGTGGAGAAGAATTTTGTAAACGATTGCAAAAAATCAGAAAAAAATGACTACCCGGTATAAAGTGCAATAATTCCTAAATGGGTCAATTGTACTTATTTCTAGATCATACTTTGTTAAACATTTTTGCCAGTCAGGATGAACTGTAAAATCTACAGGCCCTGAGAGCTCAATTTTGGATTTTTTTTTGTTAGTTTCTGTTGGCCTGTAGATATGATTTTTACAGGCCCAAGAGCAATTTTACATGTTAGGCTGCCACTCAGCGTAAAGACTATATATTTGCTGTTTACAGGTCATTTCTATCTATTAAAAAAATAATATTTAAGATAATAATTAACCAAAAACTGAAAGATTTTCTTAAAATTACCAATTCAGGAGCAGCAACTCAACAGCAGGTTAAAGGATTCGCTTAGTAGTCTCAGGGTAGCTCTTGACCTGATGATCATTTTAACTTAAGATTTGCTCTTAATGCTATTGTTTCAGAGAAATAAGCCAAAACAAGAATGTGTCCGTAGTACACGGATGCCCCACTCGCACTATAATTTTCTATGTTCAGTACACCGTGAAAATGGGGTCAAAACTTTAATTTTGAATTAAAACTAGAAAGATCATATCATAGGAAACATGTGTACTAAGTTTCAAGTTGATTGGACTTTTTAACTCCATCAAAAACTACCTTGACCAAAAACTTGAACCTGAACTTCACACTATCATTTTCTATGTTCAGTGGACCATAAAATTGGGGTCAAAACTATAATTTGGCATTAAAATTAGAAAGATCATATCATGGGGAACATGTGTACTAAGTTTCAAGTTGATTGGACTTCAACTTCTTTAAAAACTACCTTGACCAAAAACTTTAACCTGAAGCGAACGGACGCACAGACGGACAGACCAGAAAACATAATGCCACTCTACTTTCGTAGGTGGGGCATAAAAATGCATTTTTAAGTAACCCGTATGTTCTATTTTTATCCATCTCTGCCATGTGAGTTGGCAGGAAGGGTTATCAGACACTTGTTTTAAACTAGATACCCTCATGATCTGATGGTTGTGGCAAAGTTTTGTTAAATTTGGCACATTAGTTTTAGAGAAGATTTCTGTAAATTACAAGTTAAGGACGATGACAGAGCCAATCGATGAGAAAAATTTATACAAACAAATGTCTGAGGGGCTCTAAATCATGTTAAAAACATCTCCATTTAGGTCACACTAGTGCAAATGGCCCTTTTTAGGATTATGAAAATGAAATCAGATAAGGAGTAATCATGAATTTAACCGAGATACATCAGCTGTCAAAAATAAATAAATAAAATGGAATGCCGAACCACCGACTCTATTTTTTAAAGTGAGGTAGCAGGAAACACATTTTTTTGGACATGCAACGATACAAAACATACAATATCAATTTTAATGAAAAAGTGTATGACATCCTTTCATACAGTACAATCATTATCATTGTTACTCTTCACTGCTTACTAATGATGCCACCAAGTGAGCTTAAGACGATATCAATTCCTCATGAAAACATGTATGGCATCCTACCATACACAATCCTACAACAGTAAACTATCATCATTTTTACATGTCACTGCTTACTAGTGATCCCACATTTGTAATGTCAGTTCTGCATATTGGGCAGGGCTGTCCTGTAGTCTTGACTCTTGTGGCACAAGGAAAACAAAACTTATGAGCACAAGGAACTAAAAATGCATTTATGTCCATATCATAGCATACGCAACATTTATTCCTTGAATTTAAGCATACCTGAAAGTGGAAAAAATAGTGTCAATATACAATTATTTTTTTTTTAAAGTATCTTCTTTTGTTTTAATGTCATGTTATTCAACACACAGAAATTTGGATGACTTTGTTTACATTTTCTGATTGTTGATTTTTTTGGTGTAATAGTTGGATGTGAAAACCAACCTGGGCATGTTTCACTGGAAACTTTTTTGTGCTTTATTGTGAATTATGTGTTTGCATAAAGAAGTTGGGTGCTCATTGATATTGGCTTTGGTGCCGTTTCTATAGGACATCAAATTAGTACACATGTAAAGCAAAATAATGTCCTATGAAATATTGTCCAACAAGACAATATATCATGACTATGTACTATGAAATTCTGTCCTCATCTATAAAATTATGTCTTGAGATGGACAAATTTTCATAGTGGAATTTGGTCTGTTTGATTACAATAATTCACAGATGAATAGTATGAAATATTGTCCTGCTAAAGGGAAGTAATCATTTGTTTATATTAAGACAATATTTCATAGACTGATTGTTATGAAATTTTGTCTTATGAAGGGGAGGTTATCATCATATATCATGATGGTTAAGAAATATCATTAAAGTGTTTTCTTCAATTGACAATAACAAAAAGGAAAAAAATAATAAATAGATACAGGTATAAATAGAAAACTTAAGTTTTGTCATCATGAATGGCAAGGAGTTTAAAATACATTTTGAGTTTCTCAGTCTAAAAGTTTTACTGGAAGGAATTTCATGTAATTCATGAAGACAAATTAGAAAGAGTGATGTATCTATATAAATATGTATATTAATAACCAAATTACAAAATGTTTTTTTTATTATTATTCAAAAATCTGCATGCTGCATGTTTCTGTAATATAACTTGTATTAATTTGAACAAGACGTTTTATTATGGACAGTATTCTATAGGGAAAATTAATATTATGCTGTTGACAAAATGCACACATGTTTTCATAATGATTTATTGTCATTGACAGAATTTCATAGTAAAATATTGTCATGGACAAAATTTCATAGTGAAATATTGTCTTTAAGGCGGTGACAAAATTTCATGGACAAGCACAATATTTCATTATGAAATGGTGTCTTAAGACAATATTTCATATGAAATTTTGTCCAACAGACAATATTTCATGGAGGACAATATTTTATGCTACACACACCCCTACACAGGAGGGGGATAAGTTCTTATTTAACCTAATAATACTCTCAAAGTTAAGTACTATCTAAATCTCAACTAAAATAGCATGCATGGAACCTGGCACTCTCCATAAACTTTGCCCTCAGGCACTACACATTTTTAAAAAGGAAAATGAAACAAGTGACTAATATTAAATAATGTTTAACCAATTCTTAAACCAATGAATGCATCTAGTATATATCATAATCTTAAGTCTGAAGTCTTTATTTTTGCAGTATTGTATATTTAATTCTTGCGCAAAAATATTGTATAATCATCATTTTTTGGTCTCTGTTATGATTTAACAAATATGGCAGCTAATTAATTCCCTTGTTTTGAAGCCGTAGTTTACTCATTGCCACCTTATAGTAATCAATCAACAAAGAAGCATGGATATTGAGCATGTGTATAACATGTACAATCAGATAGTAGTTTATTTCAATGACAGATCTATGCATATTGCGATCAAGAGTTTTTACGAGTAAGGTCACTAGCATATGCAAAATATTTCGATGAATTGTTTGCTTCCGCTTCCTGGAAGCAAACAAGTAAAACTAGAGGCTCTAAAGAGCCTGTGTCGCTCACCTTAGTCTATGTGAATATTAAACAAGTGACGCAGATGGATTCATCACAAAATTGTGTTTTGATGATGGTGATGTGTTTGTACATCTTACTTTACGGAACATGCTAGCTGCTTACAATTATCTCTATCTATAATGAACTTGGCCCAGTACCGAGTTTCAGTGGAAAATTGTTAACAAATGACTGTAAAGGACCATTACTCCATAGGGGGTCAATTGACCATATCGGTCATGTTGACTTATTTGTAAATCTTACTTTGCTGAACATTATTGCTGTTTTCAGTTTATCTCTATCTACAATAATATTCTAGATAATTACCCAAAACAGCAAAATTTCCTTAAAATACAATTCAGGAGCAGCAACCCAACAACGTGTTGTCCAATTCATCTGAAAGTTTCATGGCTGATAGATCTCTACCTCATGATATATTTCATGTCAGATTTTCTCTAAATGCTTTAGTTTTTGAGTTATAAGCCAAAAACTGCATTTTACCCCTATGTTCTATTTTTAGCCATGGCAGCCATTTTGGTTGGATGGCCAGGTCACCGGACACATTTTTTAAACAAGATACCCCAAAGATGATTGTTGCCAAGTAGTTTCAGAGGAGAAAATTTTTGTAAAAAATTAATTTACTATAAAGAGCAATAACTCCTAAAGGGGTCAACTGACCATTTCTGTCATGTTGACATATTTGTAAATCTGACTTTGATTTACATTATTGCTGTTTACAAATTACAGTTTATCTCTATCTATAATAATATTCTAGATAATAACTAAAAACAGTAAAATTTCCTTGAAATTACCAATTCAGGGGCAGCAACCCAAGAACGGATTGTCCGATTCATCAGAAAATTTCAGGGCAGACCGATCTTGACCTTTTAAACAATTTAACCCCTGTCAGATTTGCTCTAAATGCTTTGGTTTTTGAGTTATAAGCCAAAAACTGCATTTTACCCCTATGTTCTATTTTAAGCCATGGCAGCCATCTTTTTTAAACAAGATACCACAATGATGATTGCGGCCAAGTTTGGTTTAATTTGGCCCAGTAGTTTCAGAGGAGAAGATTTTTGTAAAAGTTAACGCCGCCGCTGGACGCCAAGTGAAGAGAAAAGCTCACTTGGCCTTTTAGTCCCGGTGAGCTAAAAAAAGTAAACTTCTTCTAAATGTTGACAAATTAAAGAATTTTCTTTAAAAAAAGGTATATACATAAGTTATATAATAAAACTATCCATTAAGTTATAAAGTATATTTTTAATAACCAACAAAATAATTTTCATAACTTGCAGTAGCCCGACAGCACACTTAATAAACAGCTGCGCCATGAGCGCATGATACGCCCGACGTCTTATGTGGAAGTTATATACAATAATCATAAATAGTTTCTGAGAAAGTTTTAAGCAATAACCATATATTGTTTTTGAGACACGGCTGGAAACCCCCCACCCTGAAAAACTAAATATCACTAAAATAAAATTTTAAATCAAAACCCAAAAGTATACAGATTTTTAGATTAATATTACAAAGAAGTGTGTAAAGTTTTAAGCAATAATCATAAATTATTTTTGAGATACGGCGTGACATGTAAAAAAAACCTCCCCTGTTTAACAAAATACTCAATAACTTAAAAATAAAATTTTGAATCATCACCAAAAATTATACAGATCTTTAGATCAATATAACAAAGAATTGTGTAAAGTTTTAAGCCATGATCATAAATTGTTATAGAGATACGGCACAACATGTAAAAAAAAAACCTCCCCCTTTTTTACAAAATACTCAATAACTAAAAAATGAAATTTTGAATCATCATCAAATATGCCATTGATTTTTTTTTTTTTTTTTATAAATTTTCATTTTATTTAGGTTAAAACTGTTATCAACATCAGTGAGTTATTTCATATTATATGCATTTTAGAATGCTATTGTTCCACTGTTAAAATGTCTTTATAATACTCACTTCTGGTGTTCCAGACTCATTCCAGTGAGATGTGCCTTGTCTACTTAAAACTGGTGTGTTGCACGGTGTGTTGCAAATTGTAGAAAGGGTAAAATTTGGGGTGCCCAAGGATGAACTAGCTCCATGCATTATAGGTGAAGTATATTGAGAAGTATGTGCTGGTGCAGATGTCATTTGTGGGTCCATCAATTCATCAGAGGAGGAAGAATAGACTGCCATGTCTGGTATCTGCAAAAATAGCATTGATATATATTAATAAGTCAATTGATCATGAAAAATTGAAAGGGCTTTTCTTTTATTTATTGATAGCTTTCTTAGTTCAAAAGTATATGGTTGCTAAGGACTTTTATGCAATGTTCATAAAAATGGTTGTTTAGGACAAAAACATTCAATGAGGTCCATAATTGTTGGTCCAATAATTTTGGACCGAAAAAATAACAAATGTAGATCTTGTCAAGACACACATTTTCTCTGTTACATTTTATCAGCCATCTTTTACAGTTATTGAGTAAATCTGATAACAAACTAAGGTCAAAATCTAGGTCATGACCTTGACCTTAGGTCAATTTTCGTGGTCACGTCAAATTGATAATTATTTATGAAGATCCTAGCTATAGGTGGCTACAACTTACAGTTTCTTAGTTTCAGTTGCCAACCAATACTGGTTAATTTTCAAAGGGACATAACCCTACTAACGATTGGTTTAATCTTTTTGATCCAAATGTAACAAAGAACCAGGGATTTGCTCCTGAACAAATTCCACCTTCGTTTTTTTCTACCTATTATGGTTATGGAGTTCAACTGATAACAATATTTTTAGTGTATTAAGGGGAGATAACCGATATAAAGGAAATGTTATGGGTTGTGCCCTAACCACAAGATAGCTTTTGGTCAACTGATTGATACCAGATAACTTATATCATTTTAACAGGTCGCATACTTTTTTGGGAAATAACGAAAAATAATAATAATAATAATCAGAAGAAATACAGTAAGGTCTTACCTTATAGTAAAAGGAAAGACCTTAATAACAAAACAGATCTCAAAGTAGTATTTTTAAACCCTAGTTTTCTAGCTCCTACCCACAGAGTATTTTTTGCATACAGGTTTAGAGACCAGCCCTGATCCAAGAGTCTTTTTTTTATATACTGTAAATTCAGATATTATTGCATGAATTTATTATTGTGATTTTGTCAATTTAGACTTAAATGGGATTTTCATTTTTACTATTTTGAGAAAAATCCGGTTTGATTTCATATAAAATATTTCAAAATGCTAGTTTAAATTATGGCATTTCTAACTCTCTCACATTATTCACAATAATAAAAACCTCACAATAATTTCTGAATTTACAGTATATATATACTTGGGAATCTAGTCCATCAAACTCTGTAGGTTACTGGCCCATATTCTCCTACCATTAAAATTAAGGAGCCAGTTCTCTACACTTTTAGTTCAGAAATCAATTAATTGGTACTGTGAATTCATCTATTTTTGTACGAGGGCATCAATTTTCATGAGTGGATGAAATTTTGTTAATTCGTGGATACAGGAACTCATGTGAATGATCACTTACAAAACTTTATAAATATGTATTAAAATATATCTTTTTGTGTTGTATACTGTTAAACAACTTAATTTCGCGAGCAATTTATTTTCGCGAGTAGAAAAATAATGCGAAATTAAATCGTTGCAAAAAGGAATAACTTGTATCTTTCCCTATCAAAGTTGACTAGCTGGGTATAAACGCGAAATAAAGTATCCGCAAAATAAGTTGGTTTACAATATATAGATTTGTGGTTTAGCTGCAAGCAGGAACACCATGAACTTTTGCAACCACTGAAATATAATGAATTCACAATCATGAATCCATTTTTCAATGCTTTGCATATTAAAGAAGCAGATTTTGATCAATGTATTGGTTTCACACATCTTTATAAGAAATTTATAAAGGCTATAATATATATACATCGAACAGTCCTCTCTCAGTCATCCTAAAACTCATCACGAAGAAGTACCTTTTTATTTAGACCATGGTTTTTTTTATAACACAATCCATGACCTGAAAGGTATTATAGCCAAAATTAAAGTTTAACTTTATTTTAACTGCTCAAGGAAACAACCTTTACAAAATGTATATTATAAAACTAACCAGATGCTCCGCATGGCGCAGCTTTATACGACCGCAGAGGTTGAACCCTGAACGGTTAGGGCAAGTATGGACACAACATTCAAGCTGGATTCAGCTCTAAATTTGGATTGTGATTAAATAGTTTACACAGCATAGGTTTCTGACACAGAATGAATGTGGTCTAATGAACTTAAAATTTTTGTTTTGCCTTTGAGCAATTCACTATGCGGTTCAATATTAATCCTCTCAAAAAAATGTTTGAAAAATTTTCTTTTTATTAATGAAATTTCAAATGATAAAAATTGAACCCTCATCCCCCTATCCTTTATTCCAAAACCAGAATCTTAATTCAAATTTCTAATGGAGTTTGCAACAATAATCATTCATTTAAATACATCATAAAATATCAAAATGTAAAAAAAGTGCTTGTTATCACTGAATGGTAAAGATTGTTTTAATTTATCAGTTGGTAGTAAAAGTGAATATACATTGTGTATTTTATAAAATATTGATTTAAGTTGATTCAACTACTATTCTGGACAAAGAAAGATAACTCCAATTGAAATTTCTTGCTATTGCACAATATTGTGCAATTAGATATTTCTTGCTATGGCGCAATACTGTGCAATTGAAAATACTTGCTATTGCACAATACTGTGCAATTGAAGATTTCTTGCTATTGCGCAATACTGTGCAATTGAAAATTTCTTGCTATTGCACAATACTTAATATAATAATTTTAGATCCTGATTTGGACCAATTTGAAAACTGGGCCCATAATCAAAAATCTAAGTACATGTTAAGATTCAGCATATCAAAGAAGCCCAAGAATTCAATTTTTGTTAAAATCAAACTTAGTTTAATTTTGGACCCTTTGGACTTTAATGTAGACCAATTTGAACGGGACCAAAAATTAAGAATCTTCATACACATTTAGATTTGGCATATCAAAGAACCCGAATTATTCAATTTTTGATGAAATCAAACAAAGTTTAATTTTAGACTCTGATTTGGACCAACTTGAAAACTGGGCCAATAATAAAAAATCTAAAGTACAGTTTTGGATTAGGCATATCAAAGAAACCCAAGGATTCAACTTTTGTTAAAATCAAACTAAGTTTAATTTTGGACCCTTTGAACCTTAATGTAGACCAATTTCAAAATGGGACCAAAAATTAAGAATCTACATACACAGTTAGATTCGGCATATCAAAGAACCCCAATTATTCAATTTTATGAAATCAAGCAAAGTTTAATGTTGGACCCTTTGGGCCTCTTATTCCTAAACTGTTCAGACCTTAACTCCCAAAATCAATCCCAACCTGTCTTTTGTAGTCATAAAACCTTGTGTCAAAATTTCATAGATTTCTATTTACTGAAACTAAAGTTATAGTGCGAAAACCAAGAAAATGCTTATTTAGGCCCTTTTTGGCCCCTAATTCCTCAACTGTTGGGTCCAGGGACCAAAACTCCCAAAATCAATCCCAACCTTCTTTTTGTGGTCATAAACCTTGTGTTAAAATTTCATAGATATCTATTCCCTTTTACTAAAGTTAGAGTATGAAAACTAAAAGTATTAGGACGATGACGACGACGCCAACGTGATACCAATATACGACCAAAAAATTGAAATGTTTGCATTTGTATAAAAATACACTCCCGTTTTAGTTACAATGTCCTGTAACTCAAAAAGTTGTGATCTTATTTTCACCAAAAAGTATATAGATAGTTTCACCATCATAAAAAGCAACTATATTAAGTTTCATGAAATTTGGAATTTTTCAAGTTACGGTGTGACATGTTTACGCCTGACAGACAGACGGATGCCAGGGCAAACATTTGTATACCATAATACTTTCCATCAAAATTTTTGACGGGCGTATCAAAATTATTATTGTATAATTTACATTGTCACAAAAAAGATATATTGAAAATGATACCAGGGCCTGCCCTTTTGTTACAATTCATAAATATTTAAGTTGGTCTCTCCCTTACCAAATGTTTTGTATTTGGCAAATACAAGTAAATTTAAATCTACTTACCTTTTCTTTGGACAGAAGATAAATATGGGGTTTTGGATTTGACAACACGTCTGAAATTTCTGCGATTTCTACCCCTTTCACATTTCCAAATGTAAAGGTCATGTTAGTGGCCATGCCTTTTACACTTCTTCCTCGTGTAAAAAAAGTTTTTTTAAGTAATGCCATGAGTTGCTCATCACCGATGTTTCTACTAAGAACAACTGGGCGCGGCCCGACATTTTGTTGCTTTTTTGTGTTCTTAACCATGATGTACTTAGCATTCAAATGGCAATAGTGAAGCCAACCAATGTATGTGGTCACGTTTTGACTGACTGTTCTCTGCAATGGAAATAGATTTAATATGTAGTCATCAATAAATATCTATTAAGGGAGCATGCAATTTTTAACTTTTTAAAATGCAATGTGGCTTCAAAAAGAAGTGTCATTAGGAAAGTTCAGCTGTTTAGCTTTGTTGTTGGGATTTTTAGGTTGTAACTTTCTGAGACACAGTTTTTCAGATGGTGTTCGGTGTCCCAATTAATCCTCTTTTTAATATCTTCAGGCCTGATTTTTTGTCGAGCCTGCAACTTTTGTTGCAGAAAGCTCGACATAGGGATAGTGATCCGGCGGAGGCGGTGTTAGCTAACTTCTTAAAAGCTTTATATTGATAAGATGTACATGTCTAGCGGGCAGATGTCATGTGACATTGACCTCATTTTCATGGTTCAGTGGTCAAAGTTAAGTTTTGAGTTTTGATCTTTTTATCTAATACTATATGCCATAGGTCTACTATATTTGGTGTATGGAAATATTTTATGATCTTTATGTCAGTGGCGCAAGTTTTATTTGACCGTGACCTCATTTTCACGGTTCATTGCACAGTTTTAAGTTTTTGTGTTTTGGTCTATTTTTCTTCAACTATAAGTAATGGGTCAACTATATATGTTGTATAGAAGCATTGTTAGCTGTACCATCTGCCTGACATGGTTCATCTGACCTTAACCTCATTTTCAAGGTTCATTTGTCTTTGTTTAGTTATCTTAATTAATGTTAAGTTTATTTGACAGTTGTAGTAAAGCTTTATACTAAGGACTATCAACATAATACAGAAGGGGAGACATTTCAGCGTGTGCACTTTCTTAGAAAAATTTGTTAATGACAGAAGGAAATACGTGTATCCACTTTGCTTTTTTTCGGAACAATTTAGAGCTTGCTGCATAAAGTGAGATTTCCCTCATATTGCAGATCATGTGACAAAATCTAGATATATATTTTATTGGCCAATAAGATTGAAATAGGAGGTTGCCTCCTTGACATTTACTTAAAGACCATATCAATGCTTTTCCATATATACATACTGGAAATTATTTTACCATCCCTCTTCTTGCAAGAAACCAGTATAATTAATAAAACTTTATTCTGTTTTTACCTGTCATCCCTGTGGGCAAAGGGATCAAACGCATGCATGTTATCAATTTGTTTAAAGGACAATATAATTGTTATATATACATTACTTCTTACTTTAATACTCCCTACTTCTGCTTTTCTTATTTTGCAAACCATATCAGTCACCCTCTGTGATTCTGGAAAAGATAAAAAAAAATTTATCAAGTTACTCTTAAGAAGTGATCTTCTATTGAACACAATATTTTGATACTTTAATGGTGTCCCAGGACCACTTTTATTACCTGAACAGCCAAAAAATTCCAACTGGAGATTTAAATCAAAATGTGTAGTTTAAGTGCACACCAGACACAAAAATAATCCTTTTACCTATTGTAATATAACAATAGTGAAGGCATTATCCAAAAGGTATACTTTTAAATAGAAAAGACTGGTTTAAATCTCTTTAAGTTTAAAAAAAAATATATAACATCCCCACATTAATTTGGGAGTGCTGTATTGTAGACATTTTCAATTATCTG
This sequence comes from Mytilus galloprovincialis, assembly GCA_037788925.1. NCBI lineage: Eukaryota > Metazoa > Mollusca > Bivalvia > Mytilida > Mytilidae > Mytilus > Mytilus galloprovincialis. The sequence goes on along the minus strand of CM075338.1, from coordinate 19,099,438 downwards.
AAAAATTGATCCTCTTAATAGATTTTTCTGGAACACAAACTTGTGGCAACAACTTAAATTAAGTCATATTTCTACAAGTCCTCTATCTAGCTCCAGAATGAAAAGTTTCCCTTTAGATATATTTTTCCTAAAAATTCAAACTTATAGCAAGGTTTTGATACCATAATAATTTAATTTTGTTTGTAACACGTCTTCTGATTGGCAGATGTTATTTTGTTAGACATAATTTAGTCGTGTGAATGTGACATCATCAACGTTTTTCATGGTTTTCTACGGTTTAAAATGGATTTAGAATTAAATTATTTGAAATGACTGAATAATTTGTTCTGTCTATTCGAAATAACATAAACTAGAAGCTCTCAAGAGCCTGAATCGCTCAGTTGAAAAAACCTGGGTTTTTGCATTCATATAAAAAAAAAAACATAAAATTTGGCTACAAAGTAACAACACTTGGCCAGAATCTCATTAGGAAAGGAACATTTTTGGTTTCATTCAATTCAGTGATTCTCTAAAAGAAGAAATTTGTATGTATTTCCCATAGGGTCCTATGTTAAACCAAGTCCCCTGCTGGAAGCAATCATAATTACCCATTTAAATACATCATAAAAGTTGAAAAAATATATACATAATGACAAAGATAAAATGGCTAAAATCAATATTTATCAATAGTTACTACTATAAATAAATTGACAGCTAATGATTGCTTCTCACCTCATGACAATAATCATTTTTTAATACATAATTTACAAGCAGTGTAAGGGAGGTAATAAAACATTGTTTTTTATTTTTATTTATTTGGATTACCTCTCATTCACTGCTTGTAAATTGTATTAATTGTCCTTTAACATGAAAAACCCTTGTTTTCCCCATTTTTGGACCCTTAATCCTTATTTGTTTAGGCCATAACCCCCAAAGTCAATCTTATCTATCCCTTTGTAATATGGAAACGTGTGGTGTAATTTCAGAGAGATTTATACATTTTAACACAAAAATGCTTATTTATGCCCTAATTCCTAATCAGTAGGGGCCATAAACCCAATAACCAATCCCAAACCTTCCTTTAGTGGTTATAAACCTTTTTTGTAAAACTTGATTTATTTCTATTTACCTAAACTAAACTAATTATTCAGAAAGCATCCGTCTTCATAGGAGGCTGACAAAGTGATACCAATACATTGATGCCAACCCCCTTTTGACACAATCAGTAACAAACTATCAAATTTTCCGTATTTTTGAAATGTTTTCAGTAATCATTCATAAACGTGCATTTATCCATAAAAATTACTGACGAGTGGTTGCATAGTGATGTGCACTAAAATTTGTCGTTTAACATGTTGTCTGTAGTATGTATTCCATTAATTAATTTTCAGATGTTCTCGACTCGTACATTTTCGTTTTGTCAAGGAGAAGTAGAGAAAGGGGGAAATGCAAGTTTGTCTTTTCAGAAGTCAGTTAGTTACTCAGCAATAGGTTGATAACTCCCGAGAAACCAGAAGCATTACATTGGCGTTTTCTAAATACCGGACCAGGACGGAAAAGTAATGATAAAAATCCGCGTTTTACAAAATTGAACAGCGAAGATTGGTAATCCGTAACTATTCGACTTTGACTGTAATAGCATAGTTTTTATCGCAAAATTGGAAAAACTACGCAAAAATCCTAATGGTTGGCATCTATGCCAATATAAGACCGAAATCTGTTTAAAAGTTTTGCAGTTGTATAAAAACCTCACAATAATTTCTGAATTAACAGTATACAAACCATTATTCAGATAAGGTTCTGCTGATTGGGATGTACTTGGCACCGGATTCCAATCTTCTCCGGCCTTTGTAACCATTAGAACCGTATTACTCGGTAATAGTTGAAAGAAATCCTCATCTATTTCTGTACCGTCTTCCTCAACAAACAGGGAAAGAGGGCCTGTAAACTGAAATCTATCAGCACCTGATAATGAAAAAAGTAGAAATTCCAACATTTCATAATATTTTTACCTATCCTGGTACCCATGATATCATCACAGGTTTATAAAGCTTCTAACCAATCCATCACATAATTATTTTGACATTTCAAAATGAACAGAAAGTTGTTGGGGTACATCATACATGATTTTAATAAAAAAAAAAATGTGCCCTATGTGCACTGACTAGTATCTGAATTTGTTTTCATTACACTTAGCTTTCCTTTGAGACAAAATATTTCAATTATCTGTTTTTCAAAAAATTCTGAGTTCACTTACTGTGAAATAAAAGTTGATTTTAAAATTATTTATTTATCCACATGTTAGACATGTTAGAGAGTGAAATATTTTATGCTGACAAATGTCATGAACTACTTTTCTATTGTTTCCTATAGGGAATAACTAACACAAAATATTAAATCCAATCATATAATATTATTAAACTCACTATTAATTGTTACAATTTATCCTGAGAATGTGTGGCAATTACAGCCACCAGAGGGTGCTATACAAAGTATCATGATTCAAGATTTATAAGGTATGACATGACAATTAGAGGAAGGGCTCCTGGTCAGTAAATATTCTTGAAATATGTGTATTAATAGATAAACTGCAAAAGAAAACCTTCTCTTTGATGAGAGAAGTTGTACACAGTTTTTCTTAGTCATTTCCATTAATATTAGAGGTCGGTCATTTACAAACGTATCTGTCAACCGTAACGTATACGTTGACGTATCTGCAGATATATAAAAAATATTTTGTGATCCGGAGCTTATAATTTAATAAAACCACGCTTCGTTTAAAAAAAACCTAATTGGAATATCTTTGAAACAATCAAACATACATTCAATATTTGTGATAGTCAGGTGTTTTGTAAAAAAAACATAAGGGGTTCTATCAACTACTTTCACATGCCCTTAAAAAGGAGCCATGCAATGTTTCAAGATCTGACATGAATTAAATCTAAAAAAAAAAATCAAATGTACTTTAATATATGACATATATACAAATTTGCTTGAAGGGTGTTTTGCCATTTCCTGGAAATTGTGAGAACAATTTACTACTGCATGAATATGTAATATGTTTGAACTTTAAACATGTGACATGTACTTTGTTAAAATATATGTTGCAATTATATATCATATGTACATGTTTTACTTTTATCTTTAACTTTTATGAATATAACTTCACCAACAAAAAAAACTTACACTGTTGCATAATATTTTCATAAGAGGATGCAGCTATTCCCTTTCTACCTCTTCTGAGGGAATCTGTAACTCTGAAGGGCCGTTTAGGCACCTGATGCTCCATAATTCCAAATTCCTGTAATGCAAATGAATACAATTTACTTCATGATACCCTTATATATTATAACTTGAAACAAATATGTATTATGTACCAATTACACCAAGGTTATATTAAGGGCATAGGATACAGATTACAGTTGCAGGGGAGGTAATGATGTTGCTAACGTAAAATGTAATTTTCGCAACGTCAAACTGTGACATATCGGGAAAAGATGCATTTTTCAACTGATTTAATTTGAAAACGAGTTCATGGACCCCTATTTTTCAAAACAGCAATGTGTTTCATTTTGCAGGGAGATTATGTGACCTAAATTTTATAAAACTGTATAAAATAGAGGATTTTTTAAAATTTTGATAAACATGCTGCAAAAAATGACGTATTTTCCTCAATTCATTAACATTTGAAAAATATGAGTTATTTCTGAATGAAAAATGCATAATTTTTTTAGGATACTAATTAAATACAGAAATTACCGATTATTTAACAAAAAACAATTTGTGTTTATCTTTTATGTTATGATAACTTTTTTGACTTTTAGTTATGTCTTTCTTTCGAAAAAGAAATTACATCCACAAATCTGAATTTTGAGCAAATATACAAAATTTCGATCTCATTTTACTCAAAAAGTAGCACATGAAGGTATATTTTTTTTTACATATTTGATTTAATCAGGTAAAAAATAGCCTATATGCAAATTTTAACAAACTTGTAAATACAGGATCAAAACTGTATCATATGCCCTTAAGGCTTAAAACCTTTATATTCATGTATAAATATCTGCATGCAAATAGTCAATATGGCAACAGTATCTGTTAGGTGTGCATATTGCTCATTATATATGCAACAAACATGAAAAACAAGTTATAAATTGAAAATCTGACATCAATGCCATATAAAGGGGGTAAAAAATTATGGTGTTAAGAGTTTAATGTCATATGCACAGACAACTTTCTGCAGATATGAATGTTTTTGAGACCTGAAAGGAGGTAATTCATTATAGTGTGTCAATGCAGTTATACAATAATATAATAAAGGATCTGTAATAAACTGTTCTTTGATCATTTCTGATTCACTATCTAACAAGAGGCTGTCACAACGACAGCAAACCGGATTTATTAACATTTATTTGTGTCCTGCCAATATCACAAGAACTATAACTAATGAACAGTGAAAGTGAAAATCGTCAATATCAGGAGTAGGTCCGGTAAGGACCGATTTTGGCCTCAAATTTCAGGTTCATCTTACAAAAGTTAAACCCTTTAGTGTCTATTTCATCAATTATTTTATGTGAAAGATTTTAACTAATTTTGTCATCAAAAACGACCCGATTCAAACTGAAATATGAAAAATCTACCAAATATGCCAAAAAATGTCACTTTTCATATGGTTTTTGTCAAAAATGAAATTGGACGCATCCGTGTTCATCCTCAACCTTTATATATGTTTTGTATTATCATAAAATACAACTTACATTTCAATATTAAGGATGAACACGAATGCAGCCACTTTGGTTTCACACGAAAACTGTCTAAAATTTAACCAAAATGCTAGAATTGTGAAAATTTCAGTATTTTAGCATGACTTAATGGTGCTAGTACCCAATAGATGTGGCATCATGTGCATTGTATTGTCAAAAACAGCCCATATTTATGTAGCAGAAGCATTCTACTGTCCAATAAATAAATTAAAGTTTACATTTTAACAATTTTGTAAAACTGCTAAATTTCAAAAAATTAGACCACGCATTTCTTTAATCTTTATTTCTTTGGCCCGTTATTCTCTAATCTTTATTCTAATATGACTTCCTTAATATTACCCTTTGTAAACAAAGCTGTGTTCTAATGAGCACAAAATATGTTTGACACATGCGCACGAACTTACTGTTTATATTAACGTTATTTCCATCGTTATCCTTTAAAATAAGTACATTTAAGCAGCTAACATACACTTTTATTATAGTTTTTTATGAAACAACATATATTTACCCTGCTAGTAGTTTTTAAACTTATCAAATTTGAAATGCAATGCACAGACTCCTTGAGGAGGAAACGGGAACAGCCCAAAACAATTTACAGTCAAACAAAAAAAATTCGCTAATGCTCAGTGTAAAATATGGACAAATATAATGCCTACCCATGTTAAAATGAGCATAGAGCATGACATGAAGGAATTATTTCTTAATTTTTTAAGGGCATTATTTTTTAATCATTTGACCCCATCCAAACCCTCTTTATATATGCAAAATTAAAATTTAGAGTGCTCAGTTATTTTTTGTTTGTTTTGGTCTACTGATATTTTATGTAATAACATTTACAGATTAGGTCACATATTAGTCGGTGGGGCTATGGATTTTTTTGATTTAGTGACAGCTGAGGGTAAAACAAACATTTTTTTCTAAGGGTCAAAAAGAAAGAAATCCATATCATATTCATAATACATTTTATATGTTTAGTGGACCGTGAAATTGGAATAAATGCTCTAATTTGGCATTAAAATTAGAATGATCTTATCAAAGGGAACATGAATAAAGTATACTAAGTTTCAAGTTGATTTGACTTAATCTACTTCATTAAAAACTACCTTGACCGAAAAACTTTAACCTCAGAACTTCGCACTATCATTTTCTATGTACAGTGGACCATGAAGTTGGGGTCAAAACTATAATTTGGCATTAAAATTAGAAAGATCATATCAAAGGGTACATGTATACCAATTTTCAAGTTGATTGGACTTCAACTTCATCAAAAACTACTTTGACCAAAAACTTTAACCTGAAGCGGGACAGACAGACGAATGGACAGACGGACGAACGGACGCACAGACCAGAAAACATAATGCCCCTCTACTATTGTAGGTGGGGCATAAAAATAAGTACCAAGCTTCCCTTTTTCGGAGTTAATAATTGTTTGATCTTTCAGTTTATTTCAAAATGTGAAATAACATTTACATAGTTTATTTTTAACATACTGACATAAAGAACCAATTGATCAATGGTCAAAATTTTGTAATTCAATCTCTCTCTGAATATAATCTATACTAAAATACCATGTATTTACATTAGAGCTATGTAACTGTTTACAACATATCATGCATCAAATAATAATCCTCAATCTTTCAAATGTTCCAGTCTATGACAATATTTTAACATTGATAAAGTTATAGTAAAATACATAGGAAATCTACCAAGCTCTGATATTACAGCTATATTACTTGACATTCTGTTTACACCAAGAATATATTCCATAAATTTGGTATGAGCTTTATCAAAAGAATCCTGACCAGACTTTTTCTAATATATATATATAATCATTATCTTTTTGACAAGCAGCTAAATTTGTTCTATACATTCACCATAATTCACTGCCATATAATAGTATAATTGGTTTAATTGTATGATCATAAAGATGTAAAAAAGTGGCAATACTAGGGTTAGATGATGACAAGCATCTCTGAGGGGGGTGGGGTGGGGGTAGGAGGGGTCCTGATCCTGAAATCCTGGACTTAAAAACACGAAATCCCAGGCTAAAAAATACGAAATCCCGAAATTCAAAAAAAGAATTCCCAAATCCCGAAAGGGTCAATCCTGAAATCCCGAGCTTAAAAACACCCAATCCCGGAGTCCCGATATTAAAGGTCCTATTGTAGGATTTAATAATGTCCCCAATGAAAAAGGGTCCACCGGACATTATTTCTTAGTTAATATGGTCTCGGGACAATCTTTACTTATTTATATGTGTCCTGGATGCATTTTTCTATGAAAAACTGTCCTCAGGTATGAAAAAGTGTCCCTGAAAGTGGACATAATTAAATACTATACTTCAATGATAAGATGTCCACTTGGACATTTTTTCACACAACTTTTTTGTCCTCCTGGACTTTTTTTATATATATATATGATTAAATAACATTCATTGCTAAGTTATATTACTAAATGTATTCTAATCTATACTTGCTAATTTTAAATACACTAATTTTGTTACTTTAACAAGAATTACTTCAGTTTTCTCATTGGCATTCATACCATGAAGATGTTCTTATAATATATATTTACAATTGTTCAAAATGAAATAAGTAACAGATGTAGGTAAACAAAATAATTTTATTTTCTAAACTTCATGTCAAACAATTAATAATTGAATAACAAACATTTAAATCATAAGAAATATTTATATATATTCTCTGTATTCCTTTCCATCCATTTTTTATTTTGTTTATATTATTATCAATCTCTAATTAAACTTTCTTATTTTATTAACATTCAAGCATAATAAAACATTATAATGACCATTGTATTACTTCCCTTGGAGGACATAATTTGTTAATAATAGTAGGATTTAATAATGTCCACCACAGTCCAGGCAATTATTTATTCGTGTAATATTATTTGGATGGGTAATATTACTTAAACAAGTAATTTTACCTTTATTACGAATATTTGTAACATAGACGAGTAGAAAGCGTTATCTCCCTTTAATCATAGATTGTTTCGACTATTACATCTATGTTTCGACAGACACGGGCAAGTTAGAAAAGGGAAATTTATCAAATAAATAATCTTTATTACAAAACATGAAACCCTGGCGGGTTAAAATGTAAACATATTAGTACAGATAAACAAAGCAAGTAAAATTAACAAATATAACACTTCTTTTCGTTATGATCTGCCAATAAAAGGTTACATGTAATGCAGCGTATATCATTATCTGATTTGATATTGTCAGTATCTGACGGGTCGCAAGGAAATATTAACGGAAAAGGGTTTAGTATATATCTACTGTAGGGAACATTATTGTATGTATATGAGAGAAGTTGTTTATCAGAGATTTAAAAAGAATAACTTCTGTTGTTCACGATTTAAAAAAGATAAATGCATAATATAATGGATTGATTTCGGAAAATGTGATAAGCAGTGTTTGATTTATAGTGTTTCAACATAATACTTTAAAACAATACACGACATAGGTCGTCAGTCAGCTTTTATCAATGTAGGATTTTTCAACAATTACACATGCAAATTACCTCAGTATTATGAAGGTTGTAATTAAACATAAATTAGACAATCAAATATCTATCATCATTACCATATTCTCCGCATTTAAATATCATATTAAGACAAAAACTGGCGAGGTAAGGACTGGCACAGGAATATGTTGAAGGTCTAAACTAGATTTTTTTTAAATCTCAATTTAATCATAAATAAACGAATAACAATTTTAATATTATGATAAAATTGAGAATGAAAATTTGGGAATATTTCAAAGAGACAACAACTCGACCAGATAAGAGAACAGCCGAAGGCCACCAATGGGTGTTCAACGCAGCGAGAACATCCCGCACCCGGAGGTGGTCCTTAATTGACTGGCCCTTAATACAATTGAATACTAGTTCAATGAAAATGGACGTCACACTAAACTCCAAAACATATAAATGAAGTAAAATTAACAATATACAAGACTAACAAAGGCCAGAGGCTCCAAAATCCCAAACGGTTCCAGCTCTGATCAGCATACTACTCTACACTTATGAAGACTAGTTTGTGATATCGAAAAACCCTGAAGTAATAATTTTTCAGTAATACAGAGATTTCTTTCGTTGAAATCAAATACGTTTATACACGAGCGAAAGTTGAGATATACAAACACCATAAGATGGTGACGAAGGAACGTTACCATCAAACATTGGATAATTGACAATAGGAAACGAAAATTATCTTTTTTATCATAAATTTTGGTATTAAGGCAAGCTTCCCGTTAAAGATATAGATATCATGGTCCAGGAAAGGGTAGTGTTCATTGCCACCCGCAAACTTACATTTGTTCTCAAAATAATTAAACATTCATCGTCGAAAATTAGATAGAAAATATACCGTTAACAATGCTCTAAGACGGGTTGATGTAATATTTGAAGAAACTATATATAGAAAAGGGAGAAACAATAGTCATATCACATTCTATATAATATCAAGAGACGTTTATTAATTAAAATACGTGTATCGCCTGTTGCAATAAAAAAAAATGTTGAATTTAACTTTAGTAGCTTCCGACAAAAAACCTATTGATAACAGAAATTCAATCTATAACAAAGACCAAGTGCATTTTTAAAAATAATTCGTAAGAAATAAATATTAGTTAAAACGATTAAAAATGATAGCTGAAAGTAGCTTTATTCTTTTATAGTAGCGGTATTTGTTAAAGGGACTGATCGATAAGACGCGCGTGTTCAACATCATGCAAGCATGGTGGAATGGTTAAGTGGTTAAATGCTTGATAAGTGAAATGACAGCTTTATTGCCTTTACGCCTACGCAGGTCAATGCACCGTTTAGTATTTCTCGCACTTATATCATCAGAAAAACGCCAAAGGTAATTACATTTCAGTGTTGTGAAATTTTGGTATATGCAACAGTTTCATCAAAGGAGCGAATTAAGTGATGTAATTTAGTATTGTGATTTGTCAAGTATTTTGAAAATTTTTACTTTTCAATGCTATACAGTCTTGCTAAGCCGTTGAGAGTGAAAACAAAATCTACATGTAACAGCTTACAATTCGTATCTTTTCTCAGTTTTGAAATGTCAGTTTTGAAATGGCAAAGTTTTTCTGATAACCATCCAAAGAAAGCAAAAAATGTACATGCGGTAATGGGCTTTGCACATTGTTGAAGGCCGTACGATGACCTATAGTTGTTAATTTCTGTGTCATTGGCAATCATACCTCATCTTCTTTTTTATATGAGCTGATGAGACAACTTCAATAGATTATTTATACACATTATGTATTTAAAAGAATAAAAGAGAAAAGGAACTTCAATTTTACACATTAGTTTAACAGTAACTTGAAAATCTAAGCATTGTTATTTTTCTGATATTCTGTATGTATCAACCTCGATCAAATGTCAATGATTGTATAATATAAAAAATGGCCCAGAAATTTAGCATGTCTAGTCTTAGATTTAATACACCACAATCCCATCTGTTACTTATAAATCAACATCCTCTTAATAAGAATTCAGTTATTTTACTGAACAATAGTTAACGCTACAGGTTTGGAATATTTTTTTTGTTAGATAATCACCTATCTACAAGTCCAATGTACTTCGAAAAAAACCCTTAAAAATAGAATTAGTACTAGATGTAGGACTGTATATATAGTATTTATCGAGACAAAAATCGTAATCAAGCATAACGCATTCTGTCATTATGCTTGATTTACATTTTTATCATGGTTTACAGTTCTACATCTATTCCTAAGAATTAGCATCAAAATTTTTGAAACTGGACAACCAACAATTAATCAATCGCAATTAAAATATGTTGGCGGTATATCTGAACTTTTTATCTGCAACACTAAGGAAAACACCATTTTTCAAATTAAACTGTCACTCCAATTATAATTGATAAATGTCACATGTCGTGTGTCATTGACACCCCCACCCCCTCCCCCCCCCCGGTGACGGGGAATAGAAATATTGTCACTAGGTCTTCGTCCGACAGTAAAACGCTTGCCAAAGTGGGGCGTCCGTTTGGCTGTGCGGGATGTACACGTTTGCAGTCACGTCCGGTCAGAATGGGCACGTTAAATTCAATGCCTCGTGTAAAACTAGTGCCACGCTCTTTGAGGGATCCGTAGGGGGCATGTTGCAAGGCAAAATTTCTGCCCCTATCCAATATACCCTCATTTTCAGTGGCGGTCCAAATTTCCCCGACCATCATCCCGGATGGCCTCAATTACAAGACCTACCTATTGTATTTATTATTAACTTGTTCTCGTCCTGAACATGCATGAAATATTTGCCACTGGACGTTCAGAAACCAACACTCGATCAATCAATCATTGATTCAAAGGTGGTAATTATTTCATAAATAGATTAATATCAATACACAGCATTAATTCAAACTATATAAATTTTAAGTAGATAATTTGTACGTGTAATACAAATACAACTATTTTCATTAACAAAATTAGTTGAGTCCTAATTGCATATATGATAATATATGTTCCGGACCGTATGAGTATTTGGACCGTACGCGTACGGTCTTGACCGTATGCGTACTTTTTCAAAATACTCATACGGTCGGACCGTACGCGTACGGTCTGATTAGTAGCTTAAGTTTATAAGTTACAAATGCATGTAAAGTTCGTGTACAGATCAACATAACGTAACTCTCCAATTAATATGGAAAAGTTCAATTGTAATTGGAATAAAAGCTTTATTTGTTAACAAATAAAAAAATTCACGCTTATTAAATCTATTAAAATCTTGTATTTAGTATGTCGATCAGTAATACATTAATTGAATTATGATCATAGAAATTTACGATATCGGAAGTTAACATGATTTGGGACGACAATTTTAGAATATTAGAAACTTTACAAAAAAGTGGCAAATGCAAAGGAACATGAAATGAACCGCAAACATGTAAACGTAAAAAATATATCATTAATTTTGGTAGTAAGTGTCACCTTGGACGAGAGTACCAAAATAGTATTCAGATATACAATTAAACAAATATTTAATGTCAATTGTCCAATTGTTCATTTTATCCATCTAAAAGTAATTGTAATGATAACAATTTATAAAACTAAAAATACGCGTACGGTCAAAATACTCATATGGTCTGGAACATATACACTGTATCATGTTTAATATAAACAGACATTATAGCATGAAAAGTTTCATTATGGTTAATACACCATTATCACTGGGGTAAAGCTGATGACCGTAACTGCATTCACGGTCATCCCAAGATGTCGGATGAAAAATTAGGTCAGTATCTGTATTGTCTGTTACAGTGTTTCTATATCATTTTCTTTACAAAGGAGACATTGATACAATGTAAATTTATAAAAGATTCACACGGAAATCACAAATTACTTCCGAGAAATGTGCCTGAAACAGGAAATTCGATTTAAAAAAATAGCTAAGATGACCGTAAATCACAATCGAGATGACCGTAACAGAATTAGCCATTCATAACAAGGGTGACCGTAATTGGTTAAAGGATGACCGTAATTTCTAAATGATGACCGTAACTTTTAAAGGATGATCGTCAATTTTAAGAAATATCCGTATTTGTATAACTACTTTTTTGTATCAAATGACTAATGGTTTTGATATAAAACGTATTTATATGAGAGTATTATCCTATAGGTAGGAGAAAATAAGACGTGCTTTAAATACAAACTTCACTATATATATCTTTTTTGACGGTAGAGGGTATAATTTTTAAAATGGACATACAACAAGATATGCACATGAAAAAGTGGGGAAAACATGCAACAAAAGCGCGATTAAATGACACATTACAAGTATAATAAAAACTAAAAGCTAAAAGATTTTTTTTTCATTTCTGGAATTCCTTGTAATGACATATAATAAATGCACTTTTTTTCAAAAATGCCAATGGATGTACACCCATTGATATTATATCGTCTTTGATTTGTCTTCTATTTTGTCTTGCAAGTAAAATAACAGAACCTGTTTTTAAAATACTACGACCAAACTAGTGAAGGCGAGCTCCAGCAAAATAGATCCTTAAAATAGTCTTGTTCGTATATCGTATCACAAGGGGCAGGGGCGGATTAAGTCATTTAAAAAAAAGGGGGGGGTCCCAACCCAGATTAAAGGGGGTTCAAACTATGTGTCCCCATTCAAATGCACTGATCGGTAAATAAAAAGGGGGTTCCACCCCGGCCCCCCTTTGGATCCACCACTGAGGGGAACCTTGTCAATTTGCATATACAGCAATGTTATTCATATATAAAGACAAACTAAGATTTTAATCTGCTTCCTCTGGAACCATACACACAGGCTCGATTACCGGATATTCATATGTTTGATTAGTGTTTTTTATGCTCCATTTATGGGCATTATGTTTTCTGGTCTGTGCGTCCGTTCGTTCGTTCGTCCGTTCGTTCGTTCGTCCGTTCGTTCGTTCGTCCGTTCGTTCGTTCGTCCGTTCGTCTGCTCGTTCGTCCGTCTGTCCCACCTCAGGTTAAAGATTTTGGTCGAGGAGGTTTTTGATGACGTTGAAGTTCAATCAACTTAAAATTTGTACACATGTTTTCTATGATATGATCTTTCTAATCATAATGCCAAATTACAGTTTTTTCCCCATTTTAACGGTCCACTGAACATAGAGGTGTAGTGTAGATGAGGCATGTACCAGAGACACCTCAGAGGGACACATTCTTGTTTCTTCAACTTTTCGTCGTATCTCTGTCAATTTGTATTAAAATTTTAAAGTCGTTATCAATAAATATTTCATTGTTTACGAGAAATTTGCAATTTACTATCATTGTCATGAACTCAAAATACGGCAAATAGTTAAAAATAAATTGGTGAAACATGTTTATATCCGCTAACTTAAAGCCCCTATTGAGACAAACACAACACAAAGCTATGAATACAAATACGGATATTCTTAGAATTGTGGGTCATCATTTAAAAGTTACGATCATCCTTTATAAATTACGGTCATTCTTTACAAATTAGGGTTACAAGTTACGGTCATCTGTTTACCAATCACGGTCATCCTTGTTTTATGTTACGGTCATCTTGAAAATATTTTGATAATGATTTACGGTCATCTTATCGATTTTTTCAAATTGAATTTCGCGTTTCCTGAACAATTTTCGGCAGTAATTTGTGATTTCTGTGTGAATCTTTTATAAATTTACATCGTATCAATGTATACTTTGTAAAGAAAATGATATAGAAACACTGTAACAGACAAAACAGATACTGACCTAATTTTTCATCCGACATCTTGGGATGACCGTGAATGCAGTTACGGTCATCAGCTTTACCCCAGTGATTATCAAATCAAATCAAATCATTTTATTGGTGTAAAATCCAAATATTGGAGTGTTACCAAGACAAACATGACAATCATTACAAACATACAATATTGAAATTTAAACAACATTCATATTTTATAAGACTATATATTCAAGATGTTTTGGAGGAGGTGATATTTTTGCAAATTTGAAAATACAAGTACATACATTCATAATGTAACTGTTATTGAATATATCATAATAAATACTATAAGAAAAATATGAAATAGTCATAACTTTGTTACATTCCTCAAAGAGTTCTTGCAAAGGTTTTTTAACGTGAGGAGACTGTGACACCTTTCGGAGATTACGTTTCCATTTCGACCAGACGTAGACTATGTTCAAGCTATGTATAATCACCGTGTTCTATACATATTGATATATAAAATATGTAATACTTATGATATCGCTTGATATCACCTCGAGTTATTATATTCCGCTTCAAAACAATGGGGTATACTGTTTTACCTCTGCATCTGTCCGTCCGTCAATATGAATTTTCGTCGCATCTTTTTCAGGAACTACATTACAAGGATTTCTGAAATATGGTTTTAGGGTTTTTATGAGTCAGCATGTATACATGTACATGTATACCTTGGATACGTTTTCAGATTCATCACTCAACAAATTCCTGCTGACATTATACTATTAGGGGACGGAGGTATCCTTACTGAGAAGTCTATAGCTCACAGATTCACTTGTTTAATTTCGATATAATAATTCACGAGCCGCTTTGTCGTCGAACTTTAACATCAGACATTTTAAGACGATTTGTACCCTTCAGAATTCAATCAAATTTGACAAAAAGAAGATTGTCCGGTGAATAGTGTGAGTGTTTATAGTTTTTTATTGAAAAAAATCATATATGTCCGTTGCCATGGACGAAACATCATGGTCTTAAACTTTGAAATTCGCTAACGATTAGCCAATGGAAATGCCGTACTTCAATATCGTAGCAGTTACGTAGCGGCTACGTAGCTGTTTTCAACAACAAGTCTATAGCTACACGTTAAAAAATCAAAATCTACGTAGCACTACGAAGCTGCGACGATATTGAACTCAATACTGCAGTTTTCACAATCCTCAGTGGTTTCGTTCAATGTCGTAACGGCTACGTAGCGCTACATCTACCTAGAAATTGGCTATTGAACGTATAGCTAGCATAGCCGCTAAATAGATCTCAGGGTTGCATTCAATATCGTGCTACGAAGATTTTGACTGTTGAACGTGTAGCTATAGACTAGTTGTTACATATATATATATATATATATTGATAGCAGCTACGTAGCGGCTACGTAGCTGCTATCAATATTGAACTCAACCCTGGCCCAACACAATCATGCTGTCAAGCGAATACAAAATGGCGTTAGGAAGGTTATTACTGATGAGGCCATTTTGCTACCAACATATATAGCATATCGTTCAACATAGATAGAATAAGATATCTAAGACAAAGTGGCAATGCTAGCTGCTACGATATTGAACACAACCCAGGGATATCTCACTAGTGATGAGAAATATTTTTCTCACACCGATCAAGAAATGTGAAAGCCTGGGTTGAGATCAATATCGTAGCAGAGCCGCTACATATAGCTTCTATCAATATCTATGTAGCAGCTAGTCTATAGCTACACGTTCAATAGTCAAAATCTACGTAGCACTACGTAGCAACTACGATATTGAACGTGGCTCATGTGAAACCATATTTCTATACCCCATACAGAGTAGGGGTTATTTCTACTTTGAAGTCTATCTAATATAAACTGGTCAGAGACCACAATTATTTCGTAGTGCATTTCTTTTAGAACATAGATGAAAATAAAAAAAATCCCACCTGCGCTTTCTCAAAGAAACTTTTACAGTGTGTTGTACTACGTTTGGGACAAATTATATCAAAATTATAGAAAACTTTATCGTCTCTAACTCAAAATATGGACAATTTTATGTTTAGGGCGTCTTGAAATCTTTTGACAGCTTCCGAAGTGCTAATTTTAAACCTTTTTCAGCTGGACCAAATCACTACTTTCCTTTAAAATTCTGGACCCAAATTTTTTTACAGTGTAATTTCACCCCCCCCCCCCTCTTCTTGCAATTTGAGGCATTAAACATGGAGAAATAGATTTGGAAGGGGTATAAAAATTAATGGCAAGTAACCCACTGTCAACACTAGGGACTATATTGAACAACGAAAATCAAGGGACGATAATGGTGGTCTCGGACAAACTACTGGGTTGAGTTCAATATCGTAACTGAAAACTAACAAGTACATACGAATGGCGATAGATCATAGTTTAGTACTAGTACCGGACAGGCCTGGGGCCATTACATTGCAATGTAATGCATTACATTACAATTACTTTGTGATTCTTCCATTACAATTACAATTACAATTACATTTTTTCTCACATGTAATGCATTACATTACAATTACTTTGCCTGTGTAATGCATTACATTACACATTACTTTTTCAATATAAAAACAAAAAGCATTTCAAAAACAGAGGTATATGTACATATGTATACAGTGTTAGGGACATAGACTTCAAATACTGGTTAATTAATATGTCCATTGCACTTTATCATCATAAGTGGTTTAAATGTGATGCCATTAAGAGAACAGCGATCAGTTCTGTACACCTTTCCCGCAATACTTAAAAGCCTTTCTACAGGAGCTTATGTGTGGGAAATGGCTAAATGCTTGATAGCTGTATTAACCAAAGAAGAAAGGCACACTGAATTTGACTTCCATTATTCCAGTGCATTGATTGAAGTTTCTTCACACGGCTCAGACAAGTAGATGTCAACATCATGTACTGCACCTTACCTGTGTCTATACCCTTTGATTGAGTAGTAGGAGGCATGAAACTGAAAAAGTCACTTTTAAGTTTCTTAGGTGGTGGTAAAAAATAAATAAATTATCATATAATTTTGTTTCTAAAAAATAAAATTGAGAATGGAAATGGGGAATGTGTCAAAGAGACAACAACCCGCCCAAATAAAAAACAACAGCAGAGGGTCACCAACAGGTCTTCAATGTAGCGAGAAATTCCCGCACCCGGAGGCGTCCTTCAGCTGGCCCCTAAACAAATATATACTAGTCCAGTGATAATGAACGCCATACTAATTTCCAAATTGTACACAAGAAACTAAAATTAAAATAACACAAGACTAACAAAGGCCAGAGGCTCCTGACTTGGGACAGGCGCAAAAATGCGGCGGGGTTAAACATGTTTGTGAGATCTCAACCCTCCCCCTATACCTCTAACCAATGTAGTAAAGTAAACGCATAACAATACGCAAATTAAAATTCAGTTCAAGAGAAATCCGAGTCTGATGTCAGAAGATGTAACCAAAGAAAATAAACAAAATGACAATAATACATAAATAACAACAGACTACTACCAGTTAACTGACATGCCAGCTCCAGACTTCAACTAAACTGACTGAAAGATTATGATTTCATCATATGAACATCAGGCACAATCCTTCCCGTTAGGGGTGTAGTATCATACCATCATAACATATATGAGAAGAACATAACCCGTGTCATGCCAACAACTGTTTTTAGAATAAATGTGTTTAGTTCCGATGCAAAGACCTTATCAATGACTCAATATTAACGCCAAAATATGCAATCTTTAATGACTTGACAACAGTATCGTAATTATATCCCTTCTTAATAAGTCTATTCAAAGGTTTTGTAAGTTTCTGAGGTGAATACTGACACCTTTGTGCTTTATAAAGAATATTACCATAAAAAATTGGATGTGAAATACCTGAACGTATTAAAAGTCTGCATGTTGAGCTATATTTACGAATAATGTCTTTATACCGATGATAAAATTTAGTAAATGTTTTGACTAGTTTGTGATATCGAAAACCCTGGTGTAATAATTTTTCAGTAATACATAAATTTCTCTCGTTAAAATCTAAAACATTGTTACATACACGAGCGAATCGTACAAGTTGAGATATATAAACACCGTAAGATGGTGACAAGGGAACGTCACCATCTAAAAACGGATAATTAACGATAGGAAATGAAAAATCATCCCTTTTATCATAAATTTTAGTATTCAGCTTTCCATTAGTGATATAGATATCAAGATCGAGAAAAGGGCAGTGGTCATTGTTAGTATTAGCTTTATTTAAAGTAAGTTCAACAGGATAAATTTCATTAATATACATACTGAAGTCGTCATTATTGAGAGCCAAAATATCATCCAAATATCTAAAAGTATTATTAAATTTGTTTATCAGATGTTGTTTCGATGGGTCTTTGCTTATTTTTGTCATAAATTGTAACTCATAACAATACAAAAACAGGTCCGCAATAAGTGGTGCACAGTTAGTCCCCATTGGAATTCCGATAATCTGACGATATACGGAATCCCCAAAGCGAACAAAAATGTTATCTAGTAAAAATTCAAGGGCATATATAGTATCAAAGCATGTCCAATTAACATAGTTTTTTTTGTTTATTGTTACTAAAAAATGACCTAAAAGAGTTTGAACATATATATTCACATTCTGATTTTTTGAATGCCCATTTAATTAGGTGTGTGAATTTTTTCTTAATGAGAATGTGAGGCAATGTGGTATACAGGGTAGAAAAATCAAAACTTTGAACAGATTCAAAATCACCAATATAAGCATGCAATTTATCAAGTACTTCCAACGAGTTCTTGACACTCCAAAAGTAATTTATTCCACTATTTTCGAAGGCCTTATTTGAACAATTTATTATCAGGTTTTTAATTGTACCAAGTGTGCTGGTAAGAAGAATAGACAATTTAGTAGTTGAACAATGGCTTGAAGACGAAATAAATCTATATTTGTAAGGGGTTTTGTGTAGCTTCGGAAGCCAATACATAGTTGGGACTTTCATTGTATTTGGCTCTGCTTGTAAAGCGGTGCCTAAAAGTTTATGTTTGTTACAGATTTCGTTTTCTGAAAATGGAGTCAGTTGGAATGTTGGTGAATTGGTGATTTCCTTTTTCAGAACCTCAATGTAAAATTTACGTCAAACAATAATAACATTGATCACTTAATCATTAAGACATCATTAAGGATTTCAAAGGGATATAATAAATGTGTCATTAAAGGATTATCTTGTGAAATGCCTAAGGGTTTTGTGAGGACAAAACTAAGTTGAGAAGATTTGATTGCAATAAAAACATTGTGATATTAATTAGGTGAAATAACAACACAGACAAGACCCAAACCACAGTTTGGTTTAAAAATGTTGTTTGATATATTCAACATTTCATTGAAATACATGTAAGGTGTGTATAGAATTATGAAATTTTCATCTTCATATTTTTTTCATTGATCTATATAGTTTTGTTTGATAATTTTTTTTATAAGATTTTTCAAAGACCACCTAACACCAAAATATTCCCATATCATATTAAACAAATATCAGAAACCAAGATCAAAGACTTGATATTTTTTACCATTTTATATTTCTTACCTTAATGTGTGTTTTAAAGATTGATGTAATTTATTTAATACAGTAATTAACTGTGACAATAATTTTATTCCATACTTTCTTTTGTTTTTGTTAATATTTAATTTTTATTATACAATATTCTTCAATTTTATCTATTTTACTAATTTGTAATGAAAAGTAATGTACTGTAATGGAGACATTACATCAATTTTTAACTAAAGTAATCATTACATTACATGTAATTGTAATGCAGAAAATGTGCATTACAAATTACTTTGCATTACATCCAAAAAAAGTAATATTACAATGCATTACAATTACAAATTACCATTACCCCAGGCCTGGTACCGGATCCAAAAAATGTGTGTGTGTGTGGATTGGGGGGGGGGGGATCCGGGGGTTGGAATTTTCCCCTTTTTTGGAGAATCAATGCATTTGCAATGGGGACATGTGGTTGGAACATAGCTGGATCCGCCCCTGACTACGCTATTGTCTCATTTCTCTTACATGCATTATCATGATTATTGAAACGTATTAAAGGTTTAAAGTGTAACGATTTTATTAAAAGTATAACGATTGTCCGTTGATTTAAAATTATTTCTAATTTTATGATTTTATACCAATCAAGCTAAACAAGGCTTTACCATCGTACCTGCATGTTCATGCAAAAAAGGTGTCTACTACCTTTTTTATATTTTTTTATTATTATAATTAATAGTTTAATATCGTTTAGCTAAAACACGTATGTATAAAAGGCGACGTGGGACATACGCAGATGAGATACCAATCCAGCAACACATTAAACTAAAAGTCATCTAGATGGTCATATAAACCTTTAAAAAGTCTCATCTACAGCACCTAACTTCATTGACATTTATCAGGAACGGCCAGAACCAGAACTTTGAAAGCAAACTAAGCCCCATTGGTGGTCTTCGGCTGATATTAAAAAGAAGATGTGGTATGATTGCCAATGAGACAACTTTCCATCAGATACCAAAATGGCACAGAAATTAACAACTATAGGTCATCGTACGGCCTTCAACAATGAGCAAGGCCCATACCGCATAGTCAGCTATAACAGACCCCGAAATGACAATGTAAAACAATTCAAACGAGAATACTAACGATTAATTTACGTACAATAAATGAACGAAAACAAATATGTAACACATAAACAAACGACAACCACTGAATTGCAGGCTCCTGACTTAGGATAGGCACATACACAGAGAATGTGGCGGGGTTAAACATGTTAGCGGGATCTCATCCATCCCCCTAACCTGGGACAGTGGTGTAACAGTACAACATATGAACGAAATATAAAAATCAGTTGGAAAAGGTTTAACTCATCAGATGGATAAAAATACAAATACTATACACATACAAGTGAACGTGGCCGTGTACTTGTACATCCTCCCAACAACAAAAAAGACTCTAAGTACAGATCTGAGAGTTCTCGCAGTTACTGACAGCTAGTTCAAAGCCACTATTGGTGTCTGCTCTTTGATCGGGTTTATCTCTTTGACATTTCCATTCTCAATTTTACAATGTATAGATATATTAGCATATGCTAGGAGCTTTATGACCAAAAGGAACATACAAAGAATAGCAAAATATACGTAAGTTCAGCTATCCCTTAGGGAGTTGGAACCCTAGTTTCTTTTAAAATAATTTCGAAGTTTTATCATTGGCGAATTTTGGAAAAGTATGTCAGTTGCTACTCTCTGAGATTATAGAACAGCAGTCCTCCTTTTCTGGGCGATTCGATACTGTCATGAAAACAGTTAATTTTGTAAAGCTTGTGTTTACTAATGTTATATGCTTTTGACCAAAGCTTAAATTTGTAGAGCAAAAAATTATCAGTGAGGTTGAAATTTTTCAGCCAATGACTGAATAAAAGAACTCTTTTTAAAAGTCGCTCGCCACGCCTTATATTTCGACTTTGATATAATGCAGCGTTATATTATTTATAACTGTTGGTTACTCTGGATCTCAGTCTTAAACCCTGGGATAAGCGCACAATCTACATTTATTTATTCTAAAAGGTAATAAAAAACTTGGGAGTGGAAAAAATTAAAACTGAATGTCCAGTTGAGAAATTTCCCTATGATAAATATATAATGTATAGGCGGAAGATTACAGACGCGTGTGTTGCGCTATAATTAGCTTCCTTGGGGACGACATCAAAAGTTTAATGTAGAAAAAAAAACTTAATTCACATAATTTTTTCACTGACCCCCAGCCCCCACCCCCACATACACACCCCTTCTTAACTTAATTTGGGAAAAATTGATTAACCAATGGGGATATAGGCCCTATGTAAAAATCGATTTTAGATATACAAAAATTGCAGAATTTTAAACACCCCCCCCCCCCCCCCCCCCCAAACAAATTATTGATTTAAGTTTTTTTTATCCAACATCCATCTTTTGAATATGTCGTCCCTTTATAGAAGATACTGATTGTAGTATGGAATCATATTTATATATATGGGCTAATCTTCTCAGTGCATAAAAGCCGAATCACGTTTTCATAGGCATAATACAATTACATAATTATTTTGATTAAAAATTATTTTTTACTAATTGAAAGCCAATAAAATTTTGGCCTGACAATTCATCTGTTTAAGGGTATGTAGACTTGCTACATGTCCCTTCCTAATTATTTTTTTTCCAATTTTGCCCCTTTAACATTTTTACTGCTATAACTAGGAGATTTCCATTATACTGTGACATCTGCAGGAGGAAGGCAATCAGTAGACGTAAACATATAAATTAGTAAGAAAGAAATAAAAGAAACTCAAGGGAATTGTAGCAAGTCTAGGGAATATGGTTATACTTGCATGGGACAAACATTATTTTCCAACTTGAAGGAAAAAACCTTTATTTCTAAAACACACAGGAACAAACTTTTTTAGTCAATTTTCTTGTTTCTGGTATTAACAATTGATATGGTTTTTTTTTCAATTCACCTCAGAATATTTTTTTTTCAATTTTTAGAAACTTCATGGTTCCTTTATAAAATTAAAAGATGGTCGTTGTCTTAGAATAGTAACTGCATACAATATTATTTTGACAAAATGTGTTTTTTTATGTCATATCTAAAATGCAACACACTCCTTTGTCGGTGTAGCAGTGACTTTAAAATGATGTCGAGCACTGTCAGATTAATTATAAATTACGACGGAAACTAGAGGATGGAATGTAGGTGTGATGATAAAACAACGACCTTCTCTGTATCAAATATCCGTGAGAAATGCATAATCAGCATGTTATGTATAGCTTACAGTTATATTTCCCGCTTCTTTCACCATCTAAATAATCATGTCAGTTGGGTTAAAGCAGTTATATTTCCCGCTTAGTCTTAAAATAAAACAAGGTGTTTGTATACGTGAATATAAATGGGATATGAATTTCGTTTTGGTGTAAAAGATATGGGTATTACACAAGACTTTGTACTGGGAAATGCCATCCAAAACCACGATGACTAACTAAATCACTTGATCTCGCAATTATATTATTTTAACAATTGTATTTCTAATTTCTTTATTAACTTATTTGTTTAAGGTGACCTCTCATACACAGGACCTTTTTAGAATATTAAAAATATTTCTTTCAATTTTGTTCAGAATTCAGATCTAAATAAAAGAAGGTGTGGGTTGTACATCGATGAAACAGCAATCAAACAACAAAATACTTATGGATTTTTACTATTTGATTTTTAACAAATAGTGTGATGAGGGAACACGTACTTTTTAAAAAATACTCATACGGGCGGACCGTACGCGTACGATCTGACTAAGATTAAAAAAGATGGTCAGGTTTATTAGATACAAATGCATATAGCAGATCAACATAACTTATCTATCAAATTAATATAAAAAAGTTCAATTGTAATTGAAACAAAAACTTTATATTTTAACTTTTTTTTAAATTCCCCCTTATTAAATCTGTTAATCTCTTGTATCTAGCATGTCGACCAGTAATAGACCCCTGTAATACATTAATTGAATTATGATCACTGAAATTGAAGATATCGGAAGAAAATATCATGTGGGAGGTCAATTGTTTTGGAATATTTAGCAACTTTACCACAAAATGCAAATGCAAAGGAACATGCATGAACTGAATACATGAAAATGTAAAAAATATTACGTTACTTGAATTGTGTAACCTTGGGCGATAGTACCAAAATAGGATTCTGATTTACAATTAAACAAATACTTAATTTCAATTGTAATAAATTATCAATAACAATTTGTAAAACTAAAATCACATGTAAAATAAAGATTGTGATAAATGCTTGTTTCAATTTAATAAATTACCCATATGATAGAATAACATGTATGGTCAGCTCATACCGGACTGTACGCGTATAGTCATACGGTTCGACCGTACACGTATGGTTTGACCGTACGAGTATACGTATACGGTCCGGACCGAACGCGTACGGTCCAAATACTCATTTGGTCTGGAACATATACATTGCAGTTAAAAAAAGTTAATTACCGAGCGCTGGACGTTACAACTTACAGGGGCGGATCCAGCAATTTTCAAAAAGAGGGTGGGGTCCCAACCCAGGATAAAGGAGTGTTCCAACCATTCGTCCATATTCGAATGCACTGATCGTCCAAAAAAATGGGATCTAACTCCCGGACCCCTCCTAGATCCGCCACTGCGTTACATTTAAAGCACCATACTCCTATTTCGAGCTCTAGACTTTTAAATCTCCAGCACTAGCCTTTTCAATTTCAGCGCATAGGTTTATATCTTTAATGCTGAACTTTATCTCCACCGCACATTTTACATCTGTAGCGCCAGTCTTTCCATATCCATTGCTAAATTTTAAATATATCTACAGCGACCAACTTTATATTTGCAGCGCTTGAGTTTACAGCTTCACCGCTGTACGTTATATCTCCAGTTCTGATCTCAATATCGTCGGAGCTAGACTTATATTCTTCAGCGCTAATCCTAACATCTTCAGAGCAAATATACAGCCCCCGGCGGTATAGTTTAAATTTCAGCGCTAGACTTATTAAATTTCAGCGCCGAACTTTAATTCCTCAGCATTCGACGTTCAAGCTTTAGCCTGAGACTTTTTATCTTCATAGTAAAAAAAAACTTTTTACACTAAGAAATGTTTCACCTATTTGCAGATATTTAGAATCAAATCAATTCAAAGTCGCTTGACAATGTCCTAGGGGAAAGGGCCTCGAAATAGTCGTCAAACTGGTATGTACTGATAATAACACAACTCTTTTGAAAATGTTATTCATTTATCACAAGTAAAATTGAGAAAGGAAATGGGGAATGTGTCAAAGCGACAACAACCCGATATAGTAGTTCATAATATATCAGACTAACTTAAGCAGAAAAGAAGCTAACATTGACAATTGCTTCAAAACCACTGCACCCTGACATAGGGACAGGGCCTCAAAATAGTCTTTAAATTATTAAGTATTGATAGTATTGCAACTTTATAGAAAATGTCAGTGAACTATCACAAGTCGTTCCTATCAAACTCATACAAGCAGGCAACTTAAATATTGAAAATTGCTTACTAATTAAAATTCGCCTGACCTTGACATAGGGGACTGGGTCTCGAAGTAGCTGACATGATCTGATACTAATGCAACTTTGTAAAAATATGTCATTGATCAAGTAGTTCCTATCAAACTGACTGACGCCGAAAACTAAAGAATTGTTGACTCATCCTCTTCTGTCGCTGCCAACCCCGCCAGAAAAGCCACACCTATTTCTCTTTTTCCGTGCCTTTTCAGCCTTTTGTGGTGTATTTGTACATTTTTTTACATAATGATTTGAATATGGTACGCGTGCTTGTCCGGCGTAGTAAAATAATACTATTATAGAACATGTCATAGACATATCCTGGTCGCAAATGCAAATACATTTTAGCGCGTGTATATATAATCTGTATTTGGTCAAATATTTAACATTGTAAGTCAAAGTAAATTAAAAGATATGACTTTTCCATGATATAAGCTCCTAGATATATATGGTGCCGCAATATTTATCAAACAAAAATGCTCCTTGCTTTAGAGAAGTATAACCTTAGTTAATATGCTTGGTTAACACATTGTTGTTATTTTTTGGAGATACTTGCTTACTTTTTTCCAATTGAAGTAATTATTTGACTTGTAATGTACATCGAATAATTGCATCCCAATATTATGTCATTCTAATATTTAGCTCGTCCTTGAGAACCGTCGAAAACTTTTAAATGCCCCCCTCACATACACGGATTTTTTAACGAGTCCTTAACGCTTTGCTAGTTGTTGATTGTAAGCATCCGTGAATGACTCGCTGGTACCCGTAAATAACTGGTTAGAACTCACAACAACTCGCAGACACTCATAAGGATCGTGAAAGGAGAGGACATTTTTATTCATGTCAAAAATCTTTTCACGATTGTCCATGGATCGATTTTTCGGTATTTAACTAACCTTCAGTAGGTATCGTACAAAATGTACGTTAACCGCTCGCAACAGAACGTAGCAATCCGTATATAAGACTCGTAATTCTTTTTTTAAACGATTTGTTTACAAATTATTGATGGAATATTAATACGAGTGCTTATGTGTTGCTTACGATTTCTTTCGGTTCATGTTACGACGGCTTTATGGATTGCTACGAGTTTATATCACGAGCACTTTATGCGTAGTTAATACTACTAATAGATACGTTCTCTTTGCGTATATTCTCGCGTACTATTTACGATTTTTGGTAAGGTATTAGTATAGAAGCTACAAAATTGTATGGGCTCGTAAATACTCGTAACACTATCTCGTTACTATTCTTAACAACACATTGACAGGTCGTAACTAACACGTAAAAGCTTTGATGTATAGCAAAATTTCGTAATATGTACAAACGTTACTAGCCATATATTATCAAAACATGCCCGGAAGGCCACTGAACGAAGCTGCTCTTATTTATTCGTGACAACTCGTATCAAATCGTAGAATATTGGTATTAATACATCGTAATAACTTTTAATAATTGAAAATAAACCGTATATAGCTCGTAAAAGCTCATTACAATTATTAAATCGGTCGTTTATGTGAACAAATCATCGTTTGAAAAATCCAAATGTTGTGGTTTCTTAATGACTAGTTTGGTTTTCTTTGTATGTTACCATTCCAGAGTTATTGTAACAGTACTTTTTTGTTGAGATTTCTTTTAATTTTATGGTTTCCTAATTATAAATAGAAAATCCTTTTTGAAATTTATTGAAATGTAAATGATATGTTTTTGACCACATAACAAAATCATGATCTCTATGTTTCTACGGGGCGGGGTAGATGTGATCATGCACTAACTCTCTAGTTTCAGTTTTATTTTTGTCGAGCCTGCAACATTATGTCGCGAAAGCAACATAGCGATCCTACATTTCGTCGTCGGCGTCAGAGGCGTCAACATTTAGTTTCTGTCTGTGGTTACAGTTTATTAAACTTTCATGGAATTTTGTAAAATGTTTGACAGAAGCTTATTTGTGACCAAAATACAGCGACTCTTTTCCCCGAAAATCTTAAGATTAAAATTGGTCGTAAGTTAAAATGAAATATTTAATATGTCTTATGAGTATTTTTACTCTTAAGATTTTTTGTGAATAGAGTAACTGTTTTCAGAGCAAAATTTGAAATATTTATTTCCATTTTCCGTATTCTACTGATAAATTGAGTAGGACTTAATTTTTATTTCATTTAACTTTAGATTCAGTCCGACTGAAGTTAAATTTTTTCAGTCATCAATAACTTAGTCAAACCTTCACAGAATTTTAAGAAAGGAAAGAAGCTGTCAATGACTTAATGCATCTTAACTTAACATTCAGATTCAGTCTTAGGTTAAGGTTTTCAGTCTTCAATAATCTTGCAAAACTTTCATGAAATTTTATTAAATGTGGACAGAAGCTTTTTAATGACCAAAGAACAGTATCCAGAACAAATTTTGATAATAAGTATTTTCATTTTCCGTCATTTACTGATAAATGGACTTAGTTTTGCAGTTAACAAGTAATAAATTTAGTAGTTAATATATATACAGACAGTCCGGGCAAGATAAGTTTGTAATACTTGATGGATTGTTGAAACTTAACCATAAGCTAATCTCCAAGAAATAGCATCTGAAGACAAAGTTTTTTTTAAAGTCTTTTTTTTTACTGATAAATAGACTCACTTTTAAGTCGGCATTACACTTTTAATCGGACAGCAGCAATCGTTGGCGAAGCACAAGGTTTCACGGAATCCTTTACGATTTTTTCTTAAATTATTCTTATGGAACACTTTGTTATGCGTCCCCCCCCCCCCCCCCCCCAAATTTATTTTTCTTGTAGGGGGCTTTGTTACCAAGTGTTCTAAGTTGTCGAACTACTGTATCACTAGCCAGTCAACACTGAGGTTGTGAGTTCGAATCCCGCACGGAGCAGGTGCACTCGACTCCAATCTTAATTGACTAGGATTGTCAGTTTTCCCACTCCGGCTTTCTCCACCGATAAAATCTGATCGACACAAAATAACACAATAGTGTTGAAAGTGGTGTTAAATGTCAATCAATCAATCAATCAATCAATATTCTTCTTGCATAGCACAATTTTTATTATAGATATACATGTACCTAGTCTAGTGTCTGAATATTTCATTTAGTTCGGATTAAAAAAAAAAACAACAATAAATTTATAATGATTGATAAAAGTAAAACTTGAAGGGTTAACTAGTAAACATATTAACATAAATTACAGTTATATATAATAATCTTTATTTGTCATATAAGTAACATTATACTTGTGACATAAACAAAAGTAACAGCAACAATAAAATAACTGAGTTAATATACACATATAACACACGAGTTAAGTTATAAAAGAGAGGCGAAGGACACCAAAAAAACAAACTCAAAAAGTCGAAAATAAACTGACAACCCTATGGCTAAAAAATAAACTGACAACCCTATGGCTAAAAAATAAACTGACAACCCTATGGCTAAAAAAGAAAAAAAAAGACACACAGCCAAACAAAATACATAGAAAACCCAAGACTGAGCAACACGAACCAAACTAAAACTAATGGAATCAAGTGATATAATTTATGTGTATTATTTTAACAATTGTATTTAAACCAAGATGTCATTATTTAAAACTTTATATCTTGCATCGATAACATAAGGTTGCTTTGCTGAAGAGCCCCTCCTAAATTATTGAAATCTATCGTTTTGCAATAACCTTATTATATGTTGTTGTAAGTAAGAAGGTGATCACAAATTCAAAACATGTGTCAAAATGTATTTAGAATGACAAAATGAAGCTGCGATAATCAGTTCTTTTTATTAATCTGTCTGATGCATTTTTTGGGGCATACTGAAAAACATGGTATGGTATAATGGTATGATATGTGGTATTGTAACGTCAATATATTGGTTATAAGGTACAAATCTAATCGTAGCATGTATACACAATTGATATGGTACAAATACCACCGTGCATTTGTAAAGTTATCTGTGCACCTTATTTAGGGCACACAATATGTTAAATATAAGCTTCATAGGAACCCTTGTGAATCATGAATATATACGGTAGTATACCGAATTGAACATTTATCAGGGGCGGGTCCAGCCATTTAAAAAATGATGGGGTCCCAACCCAGGGCAAAAAGGGAGGGGGTTCCAACTATATGTCCCCCTTCAAATGCATTGATCGGTCAAACAAATAGGGGGTTCCGACTCCCCGAACCCCTCTTTTTGATCCGCCACTGTTTATTACCATTCCGATGTTCGATTTTGTTTAACAGGAAATATGGGTTCAACAAGTTATTATCAAGTTCAATCTCTGCTATCAACATTATGGAGATCTGAAATGAGTTTAGTTTATTACTAAAACTTTCTTAATATACAATTTTTTTAATTTTACTTTGGTATTGTAGTATATTCTTTTTGACCATGCCATACCCCAATATCATCGTTACATACAGTTGTACCACGTCATGGTAGCATTTGTACCATACCGCATACCCTATCATCTTACCATATCAGGTTTTACGGTATGCCGTTGTTTCTTTTTGTTTCGTTTTTTTTTTGTGTGGTTTTTATGGGAGGTGATTAACTTTACAAGTCTTGTTAACAAAAATCAAAACAAATCATATATCATTCTCGACACACAATATGTAAAAACATTCATTAATAGAAACACTTATATATAAGCTATTGAAGTCGTCAAATCAATATTTGTGTTCCGTATTTTGTAATAGAACACAATTACATGTATTCTAAATACAAATACTTATTTTGTTGTGTCTTAAATGTTTTATGACAGTTTTTATCCAAACCTTTATGAAATAATACAGAATGACAGCTGGGTTAACGAGTGCTGACCATGTTAAAAGAAAATTTACAACGTCTCCAATCTTTTCAAAAACAATTTACCAGCCAGCATCTTCAACTTTCTTTTGGGTAGCACCGCTTATAAACAAAGGGACAAATTGAAGTTACGAAACTATTAGCGGCGTATACGTAAGAATAGACTGAAGGTGAGGGATCAAGGCTTTGTCATTGGAAAGCAAACAAAAAATTTAAAAGTCTTCTATAATCTAAAATATATATTCTATAGTATAATAGTCTATTGTTTTGTCAATGTCCTCTTTTATTTCCATTTTTTTTTATTTGTCATTAATTTTCTTTTGCCAAAAAGTGGATGATACCTAGTCCCCCAACCTGTTTTCTACCCTTTCAACCGTGTAACACACTATATTCCAGTACTGCCATTAATTCCTTTTAAAGACTGAATGAAGCATTGCATGATTGACTGACGTTATAAGTATCTAAATTATACTTTTGATATAACATTTATAAAAAAAAAATACTGTGTATAATTTATGTGTGAACAAAATTCTCAGTGGTAAAAACTTCAATTAAATAGGACGGATCGATGAATCAATCGGTTTGTGGGATTTTGAACTAAAACGATTGTTCATATTACTGTAATCAGAAATAAATATTGTTTGACATAGGTAGCTTTGTGGGAAGTAAGAACCTCTTATCAAAATTATCAGTTATTACACCTGTATGCCTGTAGATTGTGTCTAAAATATTTGTTTGGTTCGACTCGGACACCTTCCATTCATTTCGGTGTGTGTGTGTGTGTGTGGTTTTTTTTTTTTATTTGTGTGGTTTTTTTTCTTCTTTATGATGGGGTCTCAGTGTGACGAACAACACTTATCTAAATAGATTATGATCAGAACGGGTTTACCGAAAAGAGGAAAATGAACCAAATTTAAAGAAAATCTAATAGGAGAAAATCTTTTTTTCTTCCTTCTAAAAAATCGAGTGTTAAAATTAAAAGAATAAAATTTAAGTCGCGGTCTATCAGTGGGGAAATGCAGGCATCAGCAGACGTCCTGGCAACCAACGGGCGAGAATAATAGACACAAATTCTATTTATACAGATATGAAGATCCTAATCAAGACCCTCATCAAAGTTTTTTCCTTCTTATTTCCGTTCTGAAACAAGTTTTATATTTTAGAAACTTTTATTTTAACAATTCTTTAAAAAATTAAATATCCCACCCTAATAAAAAAAAAGGTCGATGCCTAATATCATTTATTGCGGAAAATTTAAATTTATATTATTACATAGGACATGATTGCCTTCGTCGCGTGTGCAAGATGTCATGCACCTCTATTTCATCTTCTGTGATGTTATATTATTTTAATTATTCTAAAAAAGACTTGAAATCAATTTGTTTCATCAGTTGTGTCCTAATTTTTACCAGCTACTAACAAACATTGTAATTTCAAGTGCACGAGATCAATTTTAAGGGAGACAACGATTTTTACTTTTCAGCCACTTCTAAGCGACCAAGAGTTATCTCCACTGAAATGTGGTTTGGAATCGATACACATGTTTCTTTAAAGATTTTTCGACGTGATACTAGCATTCAAACCGCATCAAATAAAACGTTTCTGTGAAGGAAAAATGTAATTCTTTCATAGGAAATTAGTTTTAAGATTGTGGGAATGACCAGTGTGTCCAAACTTCAAATGTTAGTTAAAAATTTCGTAGGAAAATCATTAATTTTGTAAAAAAACAAAATTCGACTTTAAAACTAAATTTTCTGCATATGTAAAAATGATTACCGTATGTATTTCTTTTAGAAAGACTACTTGATGTCATGGTAAGACACGTCGAATTTTACGATACAGCCGGTTAATCGTATATTACAAATATTCGTAATATAGAAAAACTATATTACAGATATTCGTAATATTGATTATTACGCTTTTTTGTAATATAGGCCTTATATTACACAATGCTGTAATGTTACTATTTGTTGTAATATTACAAGTTTGAGGAATATTACGAATAACAATAATTGCCTGGACTGCACCATGAAATAATTAATGTCCTCTATTTCATAACATTCTGTAGTCAAGTGGACACTATTTCATAGATATTGCTATGACAATCTGTCCACTTAGGGGACATAATCCATGGCAATGGACATTATAGAATACCTAAATTCTAGGAAATAGTGTCCATGTGGACACAATTTTGCCTTACACTATCCCCCCTCATCTCTGTACCTTAAAACAAGCTTTTAAAGATTTGTTGTATAATTCATCTTTACACTGCTTTAATTTTGCACTAGATGTAAATGTGATTCCTAGATATCTATATAATTTTGCACTTTCAATCTCTTTTAATACCTCCAAAATATAAACAGCATTTTAAAAAATTTCCTGGCTTGTTAAAATTTATACTTTTTGAACATTGATAGTAAAAAAAAAATATCCGATAAAAAACGTTGAATGTAAATGATATGAACCTCCAGAGTCTTATATTATAGGACTACAGCATACATAAGACAGTCTACTCTACCGAGTAACGTAATTAATATTTACTGGATCAGGACTAGTCCAAATAATTATGACGTCTTGAAAGGCTATTATAATTTTTTTCTTTGACGCCTTACATAAAAAAAAACCCAGACCCCCCCCCCCCCCCCCCCCCAAAAAAAAAATCAAATGGTTGCTGCCTAAGAACCAAAACATTTTCTGTTGAAATTTTAAAAACGTTCAAACGTAATTTGACTGTAAACGTACTATACATGCTATATGGGATCCAATATGGGGAGAGCACATGTCTCAAACAAACCTGAGAATAGAATATAATCTGCAGAAGTTTTCCTCAAACTGAAGAAAATCATAAAAATAATCACCCGAATTTGAAGGTATTAATCTATGGATGGTAAATTACATCTAAGAAAACAATTTAGAAAATGAATTTGGATGATGTTGACGGATTCTCTTTACAAAAATTTTACGTTCGTTCTCAACGACATCCACCATCTTCTATAGTATACATACCCTCACAGAATGCAAACTTTTCAATGTATGGATCATAAAATAAACTTGGGTGAACAATTGGTCAAAATAGGTGCAAATTGATTACCCTCACGTTACATACGTTACACCTATGTCGATAATATCAGTCTGTGGGAAGTGTATTTATATCAAAACAGGTCACTTACAAGTACGTATGCGTTGGTATAAAACTTTAACAGAACTGTGATGTCACAATGAGAAACGTCACGTATCTTTTAAATTTTCTTGTCTTGTATTTCATATCTTCCTCCAATAAAGGAGGAACTCAATCATTGAGTAAACCACATGATTAAAAACAGATTAAAAGTACATGTATATCTTAATGTTTAAAATGCACGTCTGTAGCCATCCATCATATTTCAGGGAACCACCATTTCATATTTCTGGCGATGGTGGTTTGGGAAGGGGGGTGCAGATTCCAGATTATTCATTTTCTGCACTGTTGAAGGATCCTGAAGCAAGATTTTTCATTTTCATTGAAACAAGGGACTGGTTATTTATTTCCACAACTTTATTTCTTATATTTGAAAACATACAATTTTTAAATTCATTTTATATTATAGATATAAGTGTGGACACAGATGAGTGTGGATAGTATGTATGGATGTTTGACAGTGTCTTATGACAAAATGAGTCCCAAATTTTTCCGATATAATGTTATTAACTGTGTTGCACGATGACAACCAATCTGAGCATTATGAGTGTTATTTTATTAAATTTTTTATGCCCCCCCACCTACGATAGTAGAGGGGCATAATGTTTTCTGGTCTGTGGGTCCGTTCGTTCGTTTGTCCCGCTTCAGGTTAAAGTTTTTGGTCAAGGTAGTTTTTGATGAAGCTGAAGTCCAATCAACTTGAAACTTAATACACTTGTTGCATATGATATGATCTTTTTAATTTCAAAAACGAATTAGACTTTTGACCCCAATTTCACGGTCCATTGAACATAGAAAATGAAAGTGGGAGTTTCATGTTAAAGTTTTTGATGAAGCTGAAGTCCAATCAACTTGAAACTTAGTACACTTGTTGCTTATGATATGATATTTCTAATTTCATAGCCGAATTAGACTTTTGATCCCAATGTCACGGTCCATTGAACATAGAAAATGAAAGTAGGAGTTTCAGGTTAAAGTTTTTGGTCAAGGTAGTTTTTGATGAAATTGAAGTCATATCATCTTGAAACTTAGTACAAATGTTCCCTAAAGTATAATCCTCCTTCTTTTAATGCCAATTAGATTTATACCCTATTTCACGGTCCATGGAACATGGATAATGATTGAGTGGGGCATCCGTGTACTTTGGACACATTCTTGTATTTTTTATGTTCAAGACGGGCATGGAGGAGGCAGTAATTACATTAGTTACCAAATGATTATGATAGAATATGTTCTACATCTTTGATTTTGGATAAATTTTGTAACTAGGAGAGCAACACATAATAGGTTCTTTTTTCACATGTTTTGTTTTTTTAAATGGGAGATGATATCTTAGATAATACACGAATATAGTCCGTGAAATCACTAGTATGTACCATTTCATCAGAATTAATCATCATCAGCTGTGGAAATGAATCTTCTGAATTCCTAACTGCATATACATGTATTACATACATACAAGATATTAAAGTTTAGATGTAATTAGCCTCTTTTAAAAGTATTACATTAAAGCCGAGCGGAGCAAGCCTGAAAAAAATGAAGGGTTTTGGAGACGCTGAAGCCGGACCACAAGAAGCTATACAACTAATGATGCAAAATCATGCTCTTTAGGTGTTTAAAAATTCCCGTATCCTTTCTTAATCTAAAAATGGAAGTTCTGTTTTAATCATTTTTTGGCAATACATTTTCAGTGTAAGACTTATAAGTTTTTAGGAACAAACAGGAACTATGTCTGAAAAGAACTGAACTTGCTTCTTGCAACACACTCCCGTGAAAACAGTTTGATATGAAGGCAAGCTTTTGGTTTTGAAATTTCCTTCAAAGATTTGGGAAGTGATTGGCAATTTTTTTTTTAAAGTTGAATTTTTTGAAGAATCTGGTGCCACCTCATGCTCTCGAATAGACCTGCTGAGTTAATTATTAATAATATATTGCAAGGCAAGTTATTTATTTTCAAACTACCACAGAACTACCATTACGTAACCGCTACGATATTGAACGCAACCCTCGCATCGTAGCAGGGTTGAGTTCAATATCTTAGCAGCTATTATGTAGCGGCTACGTAGCGGCTATCAATATCTATGTAGAAGCTAGTCTATCGCTACTTATTCAATAGTCAAAATCTACGTAGCACTACGTAGCAGCTTCGACATTAATGAACGCGGCCCAGCTAAATAATTATCCGTAGTGCCACGTAGATTTATGACTATTGAACATGGGTTGAGTTCAATATCTGGGCGTGTCTATAGCTACACCAGGGGCGGATTTGGGCGGGGGCGTGGCGGGCGTGCCCCCCCTAAAATTTGAAAAGCATTGGTTGACTTCAACATATTTAAGAATCAGAAGAGACCATTCAATCTTTTTCAACATTCAAGGTATCATGAGTATATAAAACAGTCAGTTTCACAGAATCAACGTGATTACTAATCAACTGACCGTCTACGCTTTATTAAAGTTCTATAAATAATTTCAAAGGAAGGTGTCAAACGCGGAGCTGCGTTTGATGACAAATATAATAGGTTTTAAGCAGTTAAAGTAAAAACAAATGTAACATTGTATTTGCGGTTTTTATAATCATTTTGCTTTCATAATCGAAGTTCCAAAACATCCCCTACTCACTTTCACAATTTCATCATGACACGGTTATTGCGAAAGGTAAGTTTATTAATTTGTATCTCTGTGTCTATATTTATTTCTCACTTGCAACCTTAATATTAAGCCGAATTATGTACCGTATTACTGTATGCTTGAGATCCCAAGAAAATAAATATAACTGCGTAAATGCATCTCATTCTGATTTTAGTTGTTTGTGGCGAACACAGTAAAGTGTGGCACGACCTCCGATAGTCAAAAAAGTAAAAAATAGATAGTATGAAAGGACAATTAAAAATTGCTGGTAGAAATTTTCGTATGAAAAATATTTTCGTCAGTGAGCAATTATGATCTGCCTCGTCTCACTTTGCGTCCGTTTGTCCGCCCATCTATCTGTAGATTGTTGTCATGTGTGGACTAAGGCGGTTTCAGCTTGAAACTTTAATTTTTTCACTAATTTTACCACATTATAGTTCGAGATTTCTACATTTCACCCCTTTAGAAGAATATTTCAATAATTTTACCAAAAAAAAACCCTCCAAAAATTGTTCGCCTCGCTCCGCACGGCAATTTATAAAAACTTCCGCCCCCCCCCCCCCCCTAACTGGAAATACTGGATCCGTCCCTGTACACGTTCAATAGTTAAAATCTACGTAGCACTACGTAGCAGTTACGATATTGAACGAGGCCCTCGGGTAACAGTAGCTTAGCTCAATATCTATGTAGCAGCTAGGCTAGCTACACGTTTCATAGGGGTTCATGACGCGTTAATGGTGATGTCATCTATTAATGTTGTTGTGTTTGAACTTTCATTGTGTATTTTTCAACAAAACGCAGAAGAAAAAATCCAGCGTCCGATAATTTCGACAAACGGTTAACTGCTGCCCCCTATGGATCCATAGAGCGGGGTGAATAAAATTAATAGGGGATTCGGACTCCGGCCTCACCCCGTATGGATTTTACCAACCCTCTTTGGATCAGTAGAGGGTCAGAAGCGAACCATATAACTTATAATACGTAGAAGCTAACTAGACTAGGGTTGAGGTCAATATCGGAGCTGCTATCATTGAATATATATGTAGCAGCTAGTCTACAGCTACACGTTCAATAGTCAAAATCTACGTAGCACTTCGTAGCAGCTACGATACTGAACGCGGCCCAGCTACACGTTCAAGAGTCGTAGACCTACGTAGCCGCTACGATATTGAACGAAACCTTGCTATGCTAGCTACTCGTTCAATATAGTCATAAATTTACATAGCCCTATGTAGTCGCTGCTACATTGAAAGCATCCCGGGACCTGCATTGCAGCAGTATAGTGAGTCAACATATCCATGCTTACTGCTTCACATGACTTTACTAATATTGAATTGAGTTGTAGTAAACAGGGTTGAGTTCAATATTGTAACAGCTACGTAGATTTTGACTATTGAACGTGTAGCTATAGACTAGCTTCTACATATATATTGATAGCCGCTACGTAGCTGCTACGATATTAACTCAACCCCGGTATAGGGTTGCATAATCAACGCTTACAATTGTAATCTCAAATAAATGATGACATGTATATATAGCCTTTTCAGTAAAGTGTGACGAGATCCACGCTTTTGTTGTATCGACGTAACTTATATATTGCGGCGAGACCCACGGTTTTGAAATTAATGACAGGATCTTTTTATATATTTGGTCTTCTATTGGCAGTTGTCCAGAGAGAATGTACATATGACGGAAGTAGTTTTTAATTTGCAGTTTGTGGTACCACTCATTTTAAGAATAAGTGGCCAAAAAGTTCGTTTTTGGCATAGATGTGCACATAATGCTTATTTCTTTTCGTATGTTGATGCGGTTTGTTTCATTTTGTTAGCTTTATTACCTTTATGCAAACTTTGTCAGACTCTGGATGATGCAGTATTTTTTTTGTGCATTAGTTCATATAAAGTATTAGATATAATAAATTATTCGTTTTTTACCGTTTCTGATAATAAATAAAAAGACCAAAAGGGGTCCAAAAGGGACCTAAATTGATAATACGTCAAACTTATTGGAAGTTTACATAAATATTGTTCGGCATGTATAGAACTTGATTCTAGTGTTTAAAAAAAAACTCGAATGACAACAGTTGCCATAGAAACAGCAAAAAGTTGGGAAAATGTACAGCTTGGTATGTACATGTACACTTATTTATAAGATGAATGATTTCAGCAAATTACTGTGTCAAGCAACTTATTATATATATGTCCGCACTCACTTTGTGTTAACACTTGCCAAATGTACACCTGATGCGGTCGTAAACTGCTACCCTTTGCGGAGCACAATTATTTGCATACCACACCCGCACATCCGACGATTCATATGAAACAAGGACCGACATTCTAAACCATATGATTTGGTGATATTTCAAAATAGACAATTGCATTTAATTTTCACCTTAAAATTGTGGGCTGTACAAGTAATCACGGTTATTGCAATACAATTTGTTATGAAATCTGAAATAAACACATTTTCTGGTTACCTGATGAAAAAAAAGGTCCTGGTTATCTAATGATATAAATCGAGTCTAGACCGAATGAATATCGTATTGATATATCTATGAAATGTGTTCCATGATTAGAACTTAGTTTGACTCACATACATTGTGTGCTGCGGTGCTTTTGGCTGAATAACATTGTGTGACTTTAGCACTGATCCTTTTCATGTTCACTGACCAGTGAATTTTCTTCGATTTTGAGGTTCAGTTTAACTGAAATAATCGAACAACTCGTATGGCGGAACTTCTGTTCTTTAACACTTGGACTCAATTGTATTCAAAAAGTGTACCAGAACCCAACCCACCCCAAACCCCGACCCCCATTTTTCTCTCACTGATATTTATCCGATTGTGTTTAATATTAGTTTATATTGAAATATAACGCAACGTACGTCTCAAAGAAAAAACAAAGAAAACCTTACTTTTGACTCGTTTCCACTGCTCCCGCTGCTGCTGTTGCTGTCGATCTCCATCATTAATGTGTCAGGACAGGAAGTAAAATACGGACCGTGGGAATCTGACCGTGAGAACGAATAAAGTTAACATCAAATAAGCAAGTTGACTTAATTAATCAACAAATCGACTTCTTATTTAATGTCATTTACATTTATATTAGCAAGTCGACATTGTAATAAAAACTTTATCTACATCATTCCGACAAGTTGACTTCAACATGATGATTTAATATCAAATAAACAAGTTGTCGACTTAATCAATTAACAAGTTGAATTCAACATGCCGGCTTCTTATTACTATGCCATTATATTTATATCAGCAAGTCGACATTGTAAAACAATTTTTCTACATCATTCCGACAACTTGACTTCAACTTGATGATAAGATTCCAGCTTATAACACACAACTTAACTAATAATTCCGAATTATTAGCAACAAAATAACTTTACAAGGGGTGTACCATATGCGCTTCCATATACATGTGTATGGCTATTATATACTTTCTTACTTTGAAATGTAAAAAAAACCTTATAATTTCAGTACTAGATATATGGCTTCCTCGGAGTTCAGTATTTTTGAGATTTTACTTTTTTCACACTTTGCTATGCAACGATACTAAAACATGATAAACAGCTCTTTCCTTTAAGAATGTAATTTAAACTTGCGATGAAATATCCGAAAACATTGCTTTGTAGGTTTTCAACTTCAAACCATGTAAGCACAATCATATATTACTAGACATGTCGAAATGCTTTAATTGATAGCTGATTAAACAACCACGAAAAATATATGCGTATGAATACGAAGCCATATATCTCCCTCATGCAAAGCTCTGGTTCCTTTCACGGATTTGGCTATACTTTTTGGAACTTTTGGATTATAGCTCTTCATCTTTTATTTAAGCTTTGGATTTCAAATATTTTGGCCACGAGCATCACTGAAGAGACATGTATTGTCGAAATGCGCATCTGGTGCAGAAAAATTGGTACCGTTATTGATATTGAGTTTATTTACACTGTTATTGTAACAAATTTGTCAAAATATCGTGACAGGACATTTTCTTTTAGCATAAAATTAGTACGTATGCATTTTGCCACATGTGGAGAAGAATCTGTGTATTATCCTGGAGCACCTAAGATCATCCCTGGGTTTTTTGTATTGGGGAGAGATTGGTTTGGATGCTTAGTCCCTAGTTTCTTGTGTATTGTTGTTTGTCTATGGTGTTTTTCCTTTTTTGCCATTGCGTACGCTTGATCAGGTCCCTTATTAGGTATCTTTCGTCTCTTTTTCTGTCCAATATACTGTATCAAACCACTTTCAATTTAGTTTTATGTTTGAAATTCACAAATTAAAACTGTTAGAGGAATGCCCCTGGCCTTACCGACTTGTTCCTTTCGAACAAGTGAGAGGATTAGCGCTAAAAAAAACAGGTTCAATCCACCATTTTCTATATAAGAAATAGCCTGTACCAAGTAAGGAATATGACAGTTGTTATCTATTCGTTGTAGATGTGTTTGAGCTTTTGGTTTTGCAAATTGAATACTAGGCACTTTTCGTTTTGAATTTTCCTCGAAGTTAAGTGTTTTGTGATTTTACTTTTTATTCGTACAAGGCTGACTTCATACAGAACTTTTTTTTAGGACGAAAGAAAGAAGTAAGCAGTGTCCTTTAACTTAAAATGTCCTCTGAATAGTTGAATAGATAATTCAAAACTTGGTAATTGTGTTGTATGCATCTTTCCTACCAAACTTGATATAAAGGATACAACAGATACAGTTAAGTCTGCCTCATTTCTTGACTTTTATCTAAAGAATGACAATAAGGGTCGGTTAAAAACAAAACTTTAAGACAAACGAGACAAATGTAGTCCCAAATTGTGAACTTTCCATTTCTATGTAGCAAATCATTCATGCATAGCCGGAAACAGAGTATATATCTCCCAGTTGGTACAATATTTTAAGGCTTGTATTTCCTTGATCAATGGGCTGCTGTTAACACGAAAGCTATCAAAATAAATTGGGAATGTATCCATATGACATACATGTATTGATGTCGCGCCAGCTTGCATATACAAAACATAACTCTCAAGAAGGGTAAAAGTGACTTTAAATGAATTCTGTGCTTAGAACTTAGAAGTATTGTGTACGAGTTTCATAACATTTAGTTGAAGCAAACTAAAGTTATAGAACAGAAACGAACCAGATGCTCCGCAGGGCGTAGCTTTATACGACCGCAGAGGTTGAACCCTGAACGGTTGGGGCAAGTATGGACACAACATTCAAGCTGGATTCAGCTCTAAATTTGGATTGTGATTAAATAGTTGACACAGCATAGGTTTCTGACACAGAATGAATGTGTTCTAATGAACTTAAAATTTTTGTTTTCTCTTAGAGCAATTCACTATGCTGTTGAATATTAATCCTCTCAAAAAAATGTTTGAAGAAATTTTCTTTTTTATTTATGAAATTTCAAATGAGAAAAATTGAACCCAATTTTTTTAATCACATCCCCCTTTCCCTTATTCCAAAACTAATCTCAATTAAAATTTCTAATGGAGTTTGCAACAATAACTACTCATTTAAATACATCATAAAATATTAAGATGTAAAAAAACTGCTTGTTATCACTGAAGGGTAAAGATTATTTTAATTTATCAGTTGGTAGTAAAAAGTGAATATACATTGTATATTGTATATAACAAAGATTTAAGTTGATTCTGGACAAAGAAAGATAACTCCAATTAAAAAAAAATCTTGCTATTGCACAATATTTTGCAATTAGATATTTCTTGCTTACTATTCTGGACAAAGAAAGATAACTCTAATTAAAAAAAAATTTGCTATTTCACAATATTGTGCAATTAGATATTTCTTGCCATTGCGCAATACTGTGCAATTGAAAAGACTTGCTATTGCACAATACTTAATATAATAATTTTAGATCCTGATTTGGACCATCTTGAAAACTGGGCCCATAATAAAAAATCTAAGTACATTTTTGGATTCAGCATATCAAAGAACCCCAAGATTTCAATTTTTGTTAAAATCAGACTAAGTTTAATTTTGGACCCTTTGGACTTTAGTGTAGACCAATTTGAAAACAGGACCAAAAATGAAGAATCTACATACACAGTTCGATTTGGTATATCAAAGAACCCCATTTATTCAATTTTTGATGAAATCAAACAAAGTTTAATTTTGGACCCCGATTTGGACCAACTTGAAAACTGGGCCAATAATCAAGAATCTAAGTACATTTTTAGATTCAGCATATCAAAGAACCTAACTGATTCATTTTTTGTCAAAATCAAACTAAGTTTAATTTTGGACCCTTTGGACCTTAATGTAGACCAATTTGAAAACGGGACCAAAAGTTAAGAATCTACATACACAGTCATGACAGTTAGATTCGGCATATCAAAGAACCCCAATTATTCAATTTTGATGAAATCAAACAAAGTTTAATTTTGGACCCTTTGGGCCCCTTATTCTGTTGGGACCAAAACTCCCAAAATCAATACCAACCTTCCTTTTATGGTCATAAACCTTGTGTTTAAATTTCATAGATTTCTATTTACTTATACTAACGTTATGGTGCGAAAACCAAGAAAAAAAATGCTTATTTGGGTCCCTTTTTGGCCCCTAATTCCTAAACTGTTGGGACCTAAACTCCCAAAATCAATACCAACCTTCCTTTTGTAGTCATTAACATTGTGTTTAAATTTCATTGATTTCTATTTACTTAAACTAAAGTTATTGTGCGAAAACCAAGAATAATGCTTATTTGGGCCCTTTTTTGGCCCCTAATTCCTAAACTGTTGAAACCAAAACTCCCAAAATCAATCCCAACCGTTCTTTTGTGGTCATAAACCTTGTGTCAAAATTTCATAGATTTCTATTAACTTAAACTAAAGTTATAGTGCGAAAACCAAGAAAATGCTTATTTGGGCCCTTTTTGGCCCCTAATTCCTAAAATGTTGGGACCAAAACTCCCAAAATCAATACCAACCTTCCTTTTGTGGTCATAAACCTTGTGTTAAAATTTCATAGATTTCCATTCACTTTTACTAAAGTTAGAGTGCGAAAACTAAAAGTATTCGGACGACGACGACGACGACGCAGACGACGACGACGACGACGCAGACGACGACGCCAACGTGATAGCAATATACGACGAAAAATTTTTCAAATTTTGCGGTCGTATAAAAATTCATTACAGCAAAGTGACACCAAAATTCAAGCCTGTTCTGTGCTTTGTGGTACAATGTAATAAGCAATGGGTAAAAGTTACATTTGGATGAGGAAAATTTAAGCAAAAGAGCGGAAATAAACTTTGGGACGTACTAGATTAAAACTAAATGCCTACACTGCTATATTGGGGTATTATAAGGGCTCCAAATGGTAAAGTTGAAACCAATTTTACAGATGCCATCAGAAATTGGTTAATGGTTAGAGAAAATCTGTTTCACAGATGACAACGGCGACGTTATCATTGTTTTAACTACAATCCAACCCACTTTTACCCTTATGTCACCTACAGTCTTATGACTTATTACCACGCGTGGAGCAGGATCTGCTTACCTTTCCAGGGCACCTAAGAGATCACCCCCAGTTTTTGCTGGGTTTCGTACTGCTTAGTCTTTAGTTTTCTGGTTTGTGTACTGTTGTTGGTCTTTTAGTCTTTTTTGTTAGCCAGGGTGTCAGTTTAATTTTGCCCATTTAAAAGTGACACTATCCAAATTTGTACTCGATAGGGTATTGTGGTAACTACAATTGTGTACAAGTTTCATGACATTGGTTGAGGTTCGAGAACAGAAATTAAAAATTCAGCAATTTTTACATTTGTATAAGGCATTACTCTAGAACAGTAAAAGACGTCAACAGTTTTGTCATTTTGTGTTATCAAGAATATCTTATTGAACAGGGTGTCAATTAAAGAAAATAGAAAACCCGATTAGTTTGTAAATCTCGTTTTGTGTTATTTATAAATATAGAATCTATGTTTTTTAAGCTCAACTATGTTTTC
Source organism: Mytilus galloprovincialis (assembly GCA_037788925.1). Classification (NCBI taxonomy): domain Eukaryota; kingdom Metazoa; phylum Mollusca; class Bivalvia; order Mytilida; family Mytilidae; genus Mytilus; species Mytilus galloprovincialis. The sequence goes on along the minus strand of CM075338.1, from coordinate 19,055,738 downwards.
GTCTGTGTTTACAGTTAAAAGTAACAATACCCAAATTTGAACATGATCTGGGTTTTGTGGTAACTAGTATTGTGTGTATGTTTCATGACATTTGGTTAAGGTTAGAGAACAGAAACCAAAAATGCCGCTATTTTTCCATTTGGTTGAGGTTAGAGAACAGAAATCAAAAATCTAGCAATTTTTCCATTTGGTTGAGGTTAGAGAACAGAAACATAAAATCCAGCAATTTTTTCATTTGGTTGAGGTTAGAGAACAGAAACGAAAAATCCAGCAATTTTTCCATTTGTATAAGAATATCTTATTGAACAGTGTGTCAATTAAAGAAAATAAGAACACACATAGTTTGTAAATCTCATTTTGTGTTATTTGTAACTATGGAATATATGTTTTTTAACCTCAAATATGTTTTTTTCCTCCGGTTTACAATTAAATGTTTGTTCAGGCCATTCATTAGGAGGTGGTACCCGGTACTTTTACCCTCCTATGCTATTGACAAGTACCGCCTAAATGTAGGAATTTTTATATAAGATATTCATGGAATTAATTGAAAAGTACCACCTAGAAACGTAGAAAGTACCAGTCAACATGAAAGATAATGAAACCCCTGTTTGTTGAATTTACTTGGGCCAAATAAAAATATATGTGTGGTTCCAGTTACATACTTTTGAAAAATAGGGTCGACAGGTTGGCAAATTTTATTTACTTTTTTCTAAATTTTATTTAGGATTGTCAAAATCGGGGAAAAAAATCGTGTGTTTACCGAAATTGTTTCCAGTATTACATACGTCAATACCGGAAGTCGGCCATTTTAAAAGTGTTTGGTTGCAAAATAAAGACAGTCATTTACGTTTTTCATTAATTTTGTTGCATTTTGACAACAAATTGTTATGAATTTTTGCATTTTACCAATAACAGATACTTTTTATTGAAATTCAAATGACAGAAATCTTCGAATTTTATATTATTTTAATTCACAATCCTCAAAATTAGATCGTTTGAAATTTATTTTTCAGAAATGAAAAAAAAGTTCTAGGGTTGGGGGGTTTAAACTAGGGTCAGTGGGGTTACTGGAACCACACATATATTTTTATTTGGCCTTGTCTCATTTTTTTTTCATCATTTGTCCTTTCGATTTTTTGGCATTTTGGACAACTTTGTTTTCCAGTTTTCACTAGAAATAACTTTGAAGATGATATAATTTTATGCAAATTTTATTTGCTATTTTTACAATGTTATCAAAATAGATCTCATAAATAATGCCTTGATATTTACACAGTTGAATTTTTTTTGTAGAAAAAATACAACACAAATCCTTTGGATGACAACTACCTATACAAATATGAATCTCGAAAAATGTTTGTATGAAGCAATCAAAATGGCTGCCTGACAATACAAATAAAGATAAATCTCGGTCGTTTGTCTGTTTGAAATGTCCATGATTCTGCTGTCTCTAATGTCAATCTCTGTGACCTTGAGAATCTGAAATAAAAAATAATTTAGATTAAAGTTTTGTAAATTATAAAACATGAAAAATATGTTGTAAATCAAGATATTTATCAAGTGCACCTCTAATATGTTGGAATTTAATTTATTCCATATAATTTTTATTTCAATAGCCTAACTGTTTAAACCGCATAAGAAATCATCAACATGATGAAAAGCTGTGTTTTCAATTTAATGGCGATGTTGTTGTGGTAAACCTTGATAATAAATCAAATTAACATGATAAATTCACTACAGACCATGCAGACATGACAGACTTTTATATGTATATTTTCGAACCCTGAACAGTTGGGACAAGTATGGACAAAACATTCAAGCGTGATACAGCTCTGAATTTGGATTGTGATCAAATTTTTGACATTATATGTTTTTTTTTACACAAAACAAATGTCAAGATTTTTCAAATCAATTAAAGATTTCTTCTTCAAACTTATTTAAATCTAAAATTAAATAGTTGACACAGCATAGGTTTCTGACACAGAATGAATGTGGTGTAATGAACTTAAATTTTTTATTTTGCCTTTGAGCAATTCACTATGCTGTTGAATATTAATCCTCTCAAAAAAATGTTTGAAGAAATTTTCTTTTTATTTATGAAATCTGAAATGAGAAAAATTTACCCCCCCCCCCCCCCATTTTTTTTCACATCCCCCTTTCCCTTTTTCCAAAACTGATATCAATTCAAATTTCTAATGGAGTTTGCAACAATAACTACTCTTTTAAATACATCATAAAATATTAAAATGTAAAATAAAGTGCTTGTCATCACTGAATGGTAAAGATTGGTTGGTAGTAAAAGTGAATATACATTGTATATTGTATAAAACAATGATTTAAGTTGATTCAACTACTATTCTGAACAAAGAAAGATAACTCCAACTGAAAATTTCTTCCTATTGCACAATATTGTGCAATTAGATATTTCTTGCTATTGCACAATACTGTGCAATTGAAGATTTCTTGCTATTGCTGAATACTGTGCAATTGAAAATTTCTTGCTATTGCACAATACTTAATATAATAATTTTGGATCCTGATTTGAACCAACTTGAAAACTGGGTCCATCATCAAAAATCTAAGTACATGTTTAGATTCAGCATATCAAAAAAGCCCAAGAATTCATTTTTTGTTAAAATCAAACTTAGTTTAATTTTGGACCCTTTGGACTTTAATGTAGACCAATTTGAAAACGGGACCAAAAATTAAGATTCTACATACAGTTAGATTTGGCATATCAAAGAACCCCAATTATTCAATTTTTGATAAAATCAAACAAAGTTTAATTTTGGACCCCGATTTGGACCAACTTGAAAACTGGACCATTAATAAAAAATCTAAGTACATTTTTATATTCAGCATTTCAAAGAACCCAAAGGATTCAATTTTTGTTAAAATCAAACTAAGTTTAATTTTGGACCCTTTGGACCTTAATGTAGACCAATTTGAAAATGGGACCAAAACTTAAGAATCTACATACACAGTTAGATTCGGCATATCAAAGAACCCCAATTATTCAATTTTTGATGAAATCAAACAAAGTTCAATTTTTGACCCTTTGGGCCCCTTATTCCTAAACTGTTGGGACCAAAACTCCCAAAATCAAACCCAACCTTCCTTTTATGGTCATAAACCTTGTGTTTAAATTTCATAGATTTCTATTTACTTATACTAAAGTTATGGTGCGAAAACCAAGAATAATGCTTATTTGGGCCCCTTTTTGGCCCCTAATTCCTAAACTGTTGGGACCTCAACTCCCGAAATCAATCCCAACCTTCCTTTTGTGGTCATAAACCTTATGTTTACATTTCATTGATTTCTATTTACTTATACTAAAGTTATGGTGCGAAAACCAAGAATAATGCTTATATGGGCCCTTTTTTGGCCTTTAATTCCTAAACTGTTGAAACCAAACATCCCAAAATCAATCCCAACCTTCCTTTTGTGGTCATAAACCTTGTGTCAAAATTTCATAGATTTCTATTTACTTAAACTAAAGTTATAGTGCGAAAACCAAGAAAATGCTTATTTGGGCCCTTTTTGGCCCCTAATTCCTAAAATATTGAGACCAAAACTCCCAAAATCAATCCCAACCTTCCTTTTGTGGTCATAAACCTTGTGTTAAAATTTCATAGATTTCTATTCACTTTTACTAAAGTTAAAGTGCGAAAACTAAAAGTATTCGGACGATGACGACGACGACGCAGACGACGACGCCAACATCATACCAATATAAGACCAAAAAAATTTCAATTTTTGCGGTCGTATAAAAACCCAATGCAACTGCCCATTGCAGGGTTCAATAACCCAATTAATTCAAAGGAAAACCCAATTATATGCCAAAACCATGAGTTCTCAACCCTTTTATTGGCTACCGTTTGCGTTATTTACCCTTATCTGTTTACAGTCATCGCGTAAATCTATTTTTTTAATATTTATAATTGGAAATTTCCTTTCGTTCTAAAAATAGATCCCTGCATCAAGCAGCTAAAATGGGTCCCTGTTAAGAGTTTTCCCTTGCTCAATAGGTACACATGTTTTTGAAAACATTTCGATCTTCTCAGCGTTTATCCAATTAGCGTGTGTCATGTAGTCATATTTTTTTCGCATTGCTCGGGATTTATCATATAAAACAGCTAAACAAAGAAAGAAACATACAACATGACATATTTAAGGTGGAAAAAAATCTGGGGTTGATATTGCCTAAATATTCAATATTGTGTTGATGAAAGAACCCAATATATTAAGGAGCTTGATGGTGAAAAACCCAATTTGGTATTAACTTGAGGGGTGAATTGGAATTGATAATGCAATTAAAAAACTTTATCACCCAATTATATAAGAAAATGGTGGGTAAAAACCCCAATTTGTGAATTCTTATCTGGAGCTCTGCTACTGCCCTAATTTTTTGGTAAACTTGTCAAACTTACCTGGACCGTTTGGTCACCAAAATCCCAAGGTTTTTTTGTCACATCAGGGTTTTACTTCATCTGGCAAAGAGAAAAGGAAATCATAAATCAATAGCAATGTAACAAGAGTCAGGTCTTGAACTCACCTTTTTTCAACTTTGAGTGACTATTGAAAAACTCCCTTTTTTAAGGCTTTTAACGTTGGTGAAAAATCAACACTTTTCTTAATTTCAAGACCTTGCACAAAAACAAATGTATCCAAAACTAGCAACACAAAATGTTGCGCTTTTGACTTTCTTGCATATAATAATCTAAATATTCTGTAAGATTTATTTTAATATTACAATTTCATCTGTATTTATAGATTTATTGATGATTTTCTGAACAAGATTGATTTTCTCGCCTGAGCCGTTAAGGTGAAAGTGAGGAAAGTAATCGAGTTGAGATGACCAATGATAATCTGTTTATCGCTACTTTACCTATAACAACTTTGTTAATTTCATTGACAGCAGCTTGTTATCCATAGTTTCTAGCGAATATTTTCCACTCGACTCCGCTGAGATGGGAAATTATCAGTCAGCAAGATCAAAGGAAAATTTCGTAAAATAGCAACAAACATAAATATTCATATTTTTCATGGATTTTCTCCCTTTTAAACCCTATGTATTCAAAGAGTGTTTTGTGAACTTACTTTTCCCATCACAGGCCACTATTTTCACCTTGTCACATTTTGCAAACTCCTGCACTTCACGAAACTCCACATTGTTGAGAACAAACGTCCAAACATTGTCACAGAACCTATAAGTGTTCAGCTTTCCCTGAAAACAGAAAAATAATGATTAACAAGAGTTAATTCTTCTATTTTATGAGCAAGAAAAAACATTCTAAAGAATTTTATTGAACAAATCTAGCTGTCTATTATATACTATTTTCAAATATTCTGTCATTTAGTTTGTTGTTAAGTTAAACAAAGTTTTTTGCTAAATTAAAATGATAAGGGCAAAATGGACAAGACATAGGCCGTGTTCACACTAAACGCTGTGTACAGTAAACATGTTTACATTTGGTTTAATGTAATGTACACTAGTTTCACATTAAATTTGTTCACATCTATACACCTTGTTTAGCTACCTGTACATAACATGTGTTCACACTTGTAAACTATATGTCATTTAAATGTTCATTACGTAGAACCGAATTCAAATTTTCGAACAACTTTTCTAGCAGTTACGGAACGACCATTTGACTTTAAAAAAAAGGGAGATGGATTTTTCCACTATTTGATTAAAAAAATTGGGTCATACAGATGATTAGAATGAACAAATCAGGGGTTTAAAAATCCACTAGCCCGACGCCCGGGACTACAACATTTAGCCTCGGGCAACCAAATATTGTAACCCAATATGCCCGACGGACTAGTAACAAAAAATCTTGGCGTTTCTAAAATAGAAAAGGGGAAATCCGCTCATCACTTTTCTATCTTAGCCAATCAGATTCGACTACGTCATCCGGGATTCCCAGAATTTAAACTGATTTTGTACAAGTTTTTAAATAGAACAAATAACTCTGGGTGGATCCGTACTTTCAATATCGATGTGTCTGTACAGGGGGTGGTATTATACATTTTTTTTTGTACATTGCTTATGCAACCTGATTGTACCTCCTTCTGATTAATTTATTGCAATATAAATGTGAATCCCTTTTGACAGCAAAAACCTGACTTCGTCAGATATTAATTTGAAACATGTGCACATTTTATGAACGCCATTTTGTTTTTGTTTACATACTGTGAAGAAGCCTCTAGAACGGTGAACCATGACCTAAACATTAACAGTCTTCAGAAAACTTAAACTTGATGCAATAATATTTCATCAATCATAATTATCTTCATCGATATTCAAATGAATTTGATTTTTAAAGAAATAAAATTAATAACAAATACAGTTTCAGTTTAGAGACTGTGCTCAGGTTGTTATCTATTTATAGCCCACAATTAGCTTACCTGTGTTAAATGTAAATTTTGACAATACTGTACATCATTTAAAAGACTCAAACTATGGATGGTGATATTTATGTAAAGGTCATTAAATTTATTTTAAAACGGAAAACAAATATAAGCATTACATAATTAACCAGCTGATAATTCTTTTACACAAACGTGATGATGTACAAAAATGTATCTGATAAAAAAAACCTTCAATCCTTTTATATACCCATGTATAGCAGTGGTAAAGACTTGTATCATCTCATTATATCAGAATATTCAATTATCGATTGATTGATTGTTGGTTGCTTAACGTCCAGTGGAAAATATTTCATGCATATTCAGGACGAGAAGAAGTTCACAATAAATACAATAGGTAGGTTGATACAATAGAGGCTATCTGGGATGATGGTTGGAGAAGTTTGGACTGCCACTGGAAAATTAGGGTATATTGGATAGGGACAGACGTTTTGCCTTACAACAGGCCACCTACGGACCCCTCAAAGAGTTGTTCAATTATCGATTAATTGAATATATCTGCTAATGGTTTTTTTTTTGCTGACATGAGTTTTAGGTATCTAATTTGCTTAAATCTACTGTACAATGGATAAAAATTGTTAAGTTTATAGAATTCATTGTTATTGCAACAAACTCTGAATGTGTAAGGCATTCTAGGGATAGCCGGTCAGTTTTGTTGGGCTAGTAGTTCTTCCAACAGGGCTAGTAAAATCCTGCTACCAACAAGCCCTGGGCTAGTGAGCTGTAACAAAATTTCTTAACCCCTGACAAATATTCTGAATCCAAAGTTTTCCCCATACATTATAGTGTTGAATTGGTACCATCGAAACAAAAATTAAATATAATCTTTCGCACAAGAAAAAATTCTGACTCACCCCCCCTTTTTTTGTTTAAAGTGGTTGCTGCTTTAAGAAAGTCATTTTAGATTATTTGCAGTAATTTAAAGATGTCTGGATTACGCCTTAAAAACGTAGGCTCTATCAGCCTTCTTACAGACGAAGAAAAAGACTCGCGATGTTAAGGATCACTACATTTCTATCTTTTCTGTTTGTTTCAAATGGTTTTTTTTTCTCCAAGGAGTATTTAAAAAAGAGGGGGTAATGTTTTTTTTTTAATTTCTAATTGTATTTTAATGGATTTGAGATACTTGACAAACAATACAATCAACCTCACCTTTTTCAGTAATGCATTTATGAGTTAATCGTTGTTTGAGTAAAGACCAATGACAAATACTTCTGTCAGTGTATACGTCGAGTCGATTTAGGAAGACTTTTTCAAATGAATTATATGTTCGGCAATGATGATGGACGAGTCTTGATAAGACCTTAGGGGTTAATAATGCTACGTTGATTCTTTTTATAACAAATAATATATCAAGTTTAGACAAATACTTCTGTAAAAAACTTTATTAATTAAGTGTTATAAGTATCAATTTTATATAAAAATCGTTTCTTTTTCAAATAAATATGGGAAAGTTAAAGTTCTTAATGCCTAGTTTTGTGCACACTTAACCTACACAAGGCCTACATCGACTATCGACTGCATGTAGACAAAACATGATTTAAACTTCATGCAAACATTGAGTTTTATCAATGGGAACGTAATTATGTTTAGTTTATGACTTATGGCCAATTAAAATTAATTGATAGATTTTCATCCCCGTCCGCCCCTCTGAAATCGTCCCGCCCCGATATTTTTTATTTTATAAAATTTTCGATTTACGGATTTTGTTGGTTTCCGTTACCGATAACCGTTAAAAATTTCGTTTCAATTATGACTTCCTGTCTCAAATTTCGGTTTTGTACCTCGAGTAAATCTAACCAAAATGATTGTCGACATATTCTCTGCTTTATGATGACAACATCATCTTCTGAGAGTAAAAACTGATAACGATAATGACGTTAAATATTCGTGTTACGCGAAAATTGCTGTGTCCTAGACCACAAATCGCGGTATGTCACAAATTTCTGTGATTAGAAAACTGAATTTTTTTTATGCAATGACTTTGTGTCAGGAAGTTTAAATGAGAAATATATCCCAAGCGCTTAACTCGTGGTACCCATTGATACAGAAACATGACTGGATTAAGGATATTGAAACCAGTGGCGTAGCTTGCATGTATGCTCAGATGCTCAAGCATCCACATCATTTTGACAAAAAAAATTTTTTTTTTAATAATTATATAATGCAAGAGTTGTCAGCATATACACATTATGGTATCCGAATGTATGAGAATATGAGAATAGCTTCCAATCATTTCCGATGCCGTATGCGTGGTTTTTCCTTCATGTGAACAAGATGGATAAAAAAATCTGAAAAATCATATCCTGATATCGTTTTCTGTGGCACGAAAGACGACGACTCTATTTGTAATGAAGTGTTTTTATTCCAGGACTCACGAATACCCTTTTCCATCTAGGTACAAATATTAATGTTGTTTTCAATAAAAGATCAGAGATCCAATGTCCCCCGCATCCAAGATACATTTTATGTACAAGAGGGCAAAAACTAAACCAAGCACTTTTTCTTTTTTTTAATTTATATCTCGAGAGAAAAAGCTTCCAAACAAATACAATGAGATTTGCATTTATAATTTATATTTCCAAGGGGCATATATTGGTTAAAAATATTTGATCAGGATTTATATTCGCATGTGTGAAAGACATTGCTGCATGATGATATAAGTTTCACAAAAATCTGGCAAGAATTGTACAAATGACAGCGCTAACAAGACTGGACGGACGGACGCCAGGTATTTCCATATCCTCTCGCAGCAATGAGTTAAGACAAGTTATCAAAAACCCCATTGGGAGGCTCAAATTCCAGGAAAGGAGGGGGGGGTCACTTCGGTTCCTATATTCCGAAGTTCCATATACAGAAGTGCCGCTGTAATGGGTTTGTTTTTGAGATGTCAAATATAAGATTTGGTGTGAAACTTTTACATTAAATATTTCTGAATTTTATGAAGGTAGACAAGTTCATAAATTCTGTTGGAAATATAATGTATACTGGTGGGTATTTTGAAACTAAACGAAAATCTAACCAGTGTCGGATTCTAGGGGAATACACTGACATGCATACAGGAAAAATTTAATTTTTTGCATTAAAAAGTCCCAAAAATTCGCATCCACATCGTTTCTACCCTGGCTACGCCACTGGAAACACAAACACGAACTTGTATATTGAGTTTAAAAAGTCGACTAACATACGCTTTTTATTTACACGTGCCCTTAGATTTTACCCATGACTGTCTTTTCTTGTTGATTAATAGAAATTGTCCCAATACTCAAAAAGGGTAATTAAACAACAACTTCTTTTTTTATTATTAAGTTCACATGTGTTTTACATGGTAATTATATTTTCATTTTGCATAAATGCATAAGTACCAACCCTATTATTTTCAACACTGTTTGAGTTTTCTAGTTCTGTACTCATAATAATTGTGTTGCATACCAATGCATTTGCTTCATTTTATGGGGACTAAAAACCATCGTTTAGGAACCCAAATTCATTTGGTGTAGAAAGTCCAACTGAAGAGATCATTTCTACACGTTTTTGTTGTTTAGCCGCAATTATGTATATATATATATATATATAGAGACATTTATTTTAGGATTTGAAAAATAACGTAAGATTCCTCATACCTGTGTATACACTTGCATATATGAAGAGCTCGTCACAAAATGGTTTCATATGAAATAAAATTTAAAAAATAAAATCCTCCCACCCGCCCCATTTTTTGAAAAAAATTGGATGAAAATCTACTAATTAATTTTAGTTGGCCTATGTGTGAGTTACACTAACACAACACCGAGTTTAGGTCAATGTGAACATGGCCATAATTAAATATAAATAAATACAATAATAATATATAATTATATTTTGTCTAGCGTTTTTTTTATTTTGTTGTCATAAACTCAAGTTTATACATTGTATCTAACATGTCTATTGTTATCATTTTCAAGATTTGGACAGTTACAGTACTCTTTGTGTTGACAAATTTTCATATATTTGTTGTTGTCCTTTATCTGTTCTTTTTTTAGTTTACTTTTCAAAAATCTTCTTCTCTGAACCAATTTTGTCATAAAAAACAAAATTTGAATACAATCAAAGTAAAATGTACTAGTTAACAGCAGTCCAACATCATGAACATGTCCAATCTGTTTAAAAAAAAAAATATTTCTCCAATTTTATTCCAACGACCTGATATCAGCCCAGACTGTGACAAAAACTTTTTCATTTTATCATCAGAAACAAAATATCAAAACTTGTCCCTGTATGACTATATAAAATTTTTTAAATGTTCCATAGTCTCAATCAATATTAACCAGTCTGGTGCATCGGACTAGTGGCTTACGCTGCAGACTACAACCCAGCATTCTACTTTCTTTTTTACTCAGTATATATATACATACCTTCAACTGTATCCTGTTCTTAACTCTGTTGGCCAGTGCATTGTTAATTGCTTTATCAAACTGTAGTAAAACTTTAAGGGCTAACTGTGGTGTGATTTGACTGCACTGTAAATAAATTAAGATCAATCATCATTTCATTGTTTGAGACATTTTAGTATTAATGAACCAGGTGCTCCGCAGGGCGCAGCTTTATACGACCGCAGAGGTCGAACCCTGAACAGTTGGGGCAAGTATGGACAAAACATTCAAGCGTGATACAGCTCTGAATTTGGATTGTGATCAAATTTTTGACATTATATGTTTTTTTTTTACACAAAATAAATGTCAAGATTTTACAAATCAATTAAAGATTTCTTCAAACTTTTTAAATCTAAAATTAAATAGTTGACACAGCATAGGTTTCTGACACAGAATGAATGTGGTCTAATGAACTTAAAAGTTTTTTTTTTTGCCTTTGAGCAATTCACTATGCTGTTGAATATTAATCCTCTCAAAAAAATGTTTGAAGAAATTTTATTTTTATTTATGAAATCTGAAATGAGAAAAATTTAAACCCCCCCCCTTTTTTTCACTTCCCCGTTTCCCTTTTTCCAAAACTGATATCAATTCAAATTTCTAATGGAGTTTGCAACAATAACTACTCTTTTAAATACATCATAAGATATTAAAATGTAAAATAAAGTGCTTGTTATCACTGAATGGTAAAGATTGGTTGGTAGTAAAAGTGAATATACATTGTTTATTGTATAAAACAATAAAAAAAACTTCATCAGCAACATTTTATATTGGCAAATTTCCAATGAAGTTATTTACATAAAGTTATTGGCAAATAAAAATAGAAAATGACATCATAGTCATGTCTGGCAAATGTCCAACATACATTATCTAAAAACATTTTAGATAAGATAAGGAAAAAAAGCTTCATCAGCAACATTTTATATTGGCAAATTTCCAATGAAGTTATTTACATAAAGTTATTGGCAAATAAAAATAGAAAATGACATCATAGTCATGTCTGGTAAATTTCCAACATATATTATCAACTACTATTCTATACAAAGAAAGATAACTCCAATTGAAAATTAATTGCTATTGCACAATATTGTGCAATTAGATGTTTCTTGCTATTGTGCAATACTGTGCAATTGAAAATTTCTTGCTATTGCACAATACTTGATATGGAATCATGATTTGGACCAACTTGAAAACTGGGCCCATAATCAAAAATCAAAGTACATATTTAGATAAAGCATATCAAATAAGCCCAAGAATTTAATTTTTGTTAAAATCAAACTTAGTTTAATTTTGGACCCTTTGGACGTTAATGTAAACCAATTTGAAAACGGGACCAAAAATTAAGAATCTACATACACAGTTAGATTTGGCATATCAAAGAACCCCAATTATTCAATTTTTGATGAAATCAAACAAAGTTTAATTTTGGACCCTGATTTGGACCAACTTGAAAACTGGGCCAATAATAAAAAATCTAAGTACATTTTTAGATTCAGCATAACAAAGAACCCCAAGGATTCAATTTTTGTTAAAATCAAACTAAGTTTAATTTTGGACCCTTTGGACCTTAATGTAGACCAATTTGAAAACGGGACCAAAAATTAAGAATCTACATACACAGTTAGATTCGGCATATCAAAGAACCCCAATTATTCAATTTTTGATAAAATCAAACAAAGTTTAAATCTGGACCCTTTGGGCCCTTTATTCCTAAACTGTTCGGACCAAAACTTTCTTTTATGGTCATAAACCTTGTGTTTAAATTTCATAGATTTCTATTTACTTATACTAAAGTTATGGTGCGAAAACCAAAAAAAATGCTTATTTGGGTCCCTTTTTGGCCCCTAATTCCTAAACTGTTGGGACCTAAACTCCCAAAATCAATACCAACCTTCCTTTTGTGGTCATAAACATTGTGTTTAAATTTCATTGATTTCTATTAACTTAAACTAAAGTTATAGTGCGAAAACCAAGAAAAATGCTTATTTGGGCCCTTTTTTGGCCCCTAATTCCTAAACTGTTGAAACCAAAACTCCCAAAATCAATCCCAACCGTTCTTTTGTGGTCATAAACCTTGTGTCAAAATTTCATAGATTTCTATTAACTTAAACTAAAGTTATAGTGCGAAAACCAAGAAAATGCTTATTTGGGCCCTTTTTGGCCCTTAATTCCTAAAATGTTGGGACCAAAACTCCCAAAATCAATACCAACCTTCCTTTTGTGGTCATAAACCTTGTGTTAAAATTTCATAGATTTCCATTCACTTTTACTAAAGTTAGAGTGCGAAAACTAAAAGTATTCGGACGCCGGACGACGACGACGACGCAGACACCAACGTGATAGCAATATACGACGAAAAATTTTTCAAATTTTGCGGTCGTATAAAAAAAGAAAGACCGTCATTTGCAGCTAAGAAAAAGCATCAAATTGATTAAAATTTTATCAAACTAGCCATATCATGATTCGTCAGAGCTCTCAAATAATTGCTGTTACTGTTATTTCAGGTGATTTGTCAAAATCGGTTGATTTTTTAATTTTCATAGAGAAATATAGCTGAACTCTCATGTTATCTTAAAACTATTTGCTGACAGTTCCACAGCTAAGAGGAAAAGTACATTTTATTGTCATGCATTAAAAATTACCATTAAAGTTTGACATTTTGCAAGATTTTACTACCACCTCCTTTGAATGGAAAAGGTTTGTGAACACGAAATGTATAAATGCCATAAAATGGACAGACCAAAGGCTATTATAATTTTTTTTCTTCGACGCCTTACATCGACATAGTTATGACGTGGCTATTATCTTTTTTTCTTTGAGGCCTTACATCGCAGGAACACCTCAAACCAAAAATTTATAAAAGCTTTCCAGACGTCTTAATAGGGCTCTTCACGGTTAGTTCGGCCATATTGGATAGGGGCCGATGTTCATAATAGAGGTAAAAATGGTGTGAAAAATACGGGAAAAGATCATTAAAACAGAGCTGTTGCTTGGAAACATGCAAAAGACTTCCCATACTTTTATACTATTTCCACCTCTTTCCAAAAAATCTGCCCCCTATCCAATATGGCCGAACTAACCATGAAGAGCCCTATTATTTGGACTCCGTATATTTTCTTTGTATTTAAGGTGTATCAACACAAATATTCAGCTTATCTGGCATTGCAAGTTATTGAACATATCTGATGAATGACAGGCTGCAAAAGAGAGGCATGGTTTGTAAATTTGATTTTACCTTTGACCTTTTGTGATTTTTTATTGGTCATACTTTACAATAAATAGGAGTTAATGTGTTGTTTCAAGTGTATTATTTGATTCAATCAAGGACGTATATTAGTTATACGTCCTTGATTCAATATACATTGTTTTGCAGACGAATAATACTCCTTTTATAGAAAAGTTAATTCTTGTGGAACTATAATTTCCCCCGTTTACAGATAACTTTGCGCCCTGTTAGTGTTACGGAGCCTGTTAAAGGCTTCCATTTTATTCATATTTGCTTGATTTTCAAAACACGGTCATTTAATCATTCTAACACGTTTCATTCAAGATATTTACGAAAATATATATTTCATACTTGAATAAGATCGTCCAAACTTTCTTGAAGAGTATGTCCCAAAGTTGTGTTTCTGTATAATTGATAACTCATTCTTCCGTAAGCAGGTGCGAGCCGTCCTTTATATATCAAATGGTATAGTGTATTGTGACGTCACAATTTTGTCCAGTCAAGCATGGTGGGCTATACATTTATCAGCTTCGACTAAAAGGATATGAATTAAGGAATGACTATGGTTTCAGATCCGTAAAAAAAATCTAAAAACGATATATATAATATTGTCATGTTGCAAATTAAAGCTAGGAGTGGACTATTATATTATACTAATATAACCAATAAGTAATACCAGAGACATATAATACATGTATATATGTATTATATGTCTCTGGTAATACTGTATGTCCGAGTTCAAAGTAACGTCAGATGTCAAAATTGTCAAAAATTCTATGAGGCAGATTTAGGGGGAGGGCCCAGGGGACGCGGGCCCTCCTTTTCTGGGAAAAATTTGGTTGATTGCATAGAGAATCACTGAAGCATGACCGGAGCGGGGCCCCCCTTAGGCAGTCAGTGGGCCCCCACTTAAGAAAATTTCTAGATCCGCCAATGGCTCTTACCGTGTTTTTATACAGAGACGGCATATGTGTATACGATATATTGGGCCGGTTTGCCAGTCATTTAATTTTATCCATATGTAGTACATATGTATTGAAAATTCAAGTTTAATATGACTAGTATGTATGTCTCTGAATTTATTTTTTGCCTTAGCCGGTTGTGTTTACATGATATACAAAATTTGAAGTCGGAACTCGTATTTGTTTTAGAGCTATGCATTCTCAGAATAATGATCATTTAATATTTGTGAATTATCAAATATAATATAAACATGTATCAACTTTGTAGAAATATTCATCCCGAACTCATCGGACTAATACATCAGTCCCAGCGTAACGATTGTTTGATGAGTCTGTTCGACCAGTGGCGTAGCTTGCATGTATGCTCAGATGCTCAAGCATCCACATCATTTTGACAGAGGATGATAAAACGTAGACCTGCAGACATGTTTGGTCTGAGATTGAACCAAGCGGAGCGATTACATAGCAACTTTACTAGTTAACAACGAACACATCATTGTCTGATATCCTTCCTGTGACATTAAATACGACTAGTATGATTTATTATGGAGTGTGATCATTTCTGGGCTAATAAATACCCGTTTCAAACTTGGTAGAATATTAATTTATTAAAAAAAAAAAGAGTTCAAAATTCCCCGTAGTGCACATATTTATCTATTCTAATATACATGGTCAGTTACTAAAAAAAAGCATTTTCTTTCTTTTTTTTAATTTAATAACTAAAGAGAAATAAAAGCTTCTGGCCAAATGCAATGGTATATCAATTATGATTTATATTTCAAAGCGGGCATAGTTGGTTAAATTATTTGATCACGACTTATTTTCGCGAGTTTCAAAGACATTGCTGATGATATAAATTTCACAAAAATCTGGCAACACGTGACTGACGCCCGGCATTTCTGTCCCCTGCAACGCGTTAAGACAAGTAATAAAAAAATCCCATGTGGAGGCTCAAGTTCGGGAAAAGGGGTATCACTTCAGAGCCTATATTTCGAATTTCCATATATACAAAAGGGCCTTTGTAATGGGTCCCGTGATTTTGAGATTTCATATTTCAATTGGATGTGAAACTTTAACATCACATATTACTGTATCTAATGATGGTAGCCTGTTACGAGAAAACAACAAAATTCTGTTAGAAACTTATATATTGATGGGTATTTTAAAATTAAACAAAAATCTAGCCATTGTCGGATTGTAGGGGGAGTACACATGTATACAGGAAAAACGTCTGAAAAAAAAAGTACATAATAGGTCCTAAAATTTTTTTCGCCTCGCTCCGCTCGGCGAACAGTTTCGCATCCACATCATTTTAACCCTGGCTACGCCACTGTCGACTAGTTTCAGTTGATCTCCTGTATATCTTATTAAATCGCCTGTCATCTGAAAGAATTTGAATATATGTATGCTATCAGTGTCCTATTTTATTTGTTTATGCCTATAATAATAATAAAACTAGAGGCTCTAAAGAGTCTGTGTCGCTCACCTTGGTCTATGTGAATATTAAACAAAAGAGACGGATGGATTCGTGACAAAATTGTTTTTTGGTGATGGTGATGTGTTTGTAGATCTTACTTTACTGAATATTCTTGCTTCTTACAATTATCTCTATTTATAATGAATTTGGCCTAGTAGTTACAGTGGAAAAGATTTTTGTAAAAAATTACAAATTTTATGAAATTGTTAAAAATTTACTATAAAGGACAATAACTCCTTAGGTAGTCAATTGACCATTTTGGTCAAGTTGAACTATTTTTAGGTTTTACTTTACTGTACATTATTGCTGTTTACACTTTAACTCTATCTGTAATAATATTCAAGATAATAACCAAAAACGGCAAAATTTCCTTAAAATTACCAATTCAGGGGTAGCAACCTAACAACGGGTTGTCCGATTCATCTAAAAATTTCAGGGCATATAGATCTTGACCTAATAAACAATTTTACAAACGTCAGATTTGCTCTTAATGCTTTGGTTTTTAAGATATAAGCCAAAAATTGCATTTTATCCCTATGTTCTATTTTTCGCCAAGTTTGGTTTAATTTGACCCAGCAGTTTCAGAGGAGAAGATTTTTGTAAAAGATAACTAAGATTTACGAAAAATAGTTAAAAAATGACTATAAAGGGCAATAACTCCTTAAGGGGTTAAATGATAATTTTCCCCGGTCATGTTGACTTATTTGTAAATCTTACTTTGCTGAACATTATTGCTGTTTACAGTTTAATCTCTATCTATAACAATATTCAAGTTATAACCAAAAACAGCAAAATTTCCTTAAAATTACCAATTCAGGGGCAGCAACTTAAAACGGATTGTCCGATACATCTGAAAATTTCAGTGCAGATAGATCTTGACCTGATTAACAATTTTTCTTACATCAGATTTGCTGTAAATGCTTTGGTTTTTGAGATATAAGCCTGAAAAACTGCATTTTACCCCTATGTTCTATTTTTAGGCATGGCGGCCATCTTGGTTGGTTGGCCGGGTCATCGGACACATTTCTTAAACAAGATACCCTAATGATAAGTGTGGCCAAGTTTGGATTAATATGGCCTAGTAGTTTCAGAGGACAAAGGCCAGGTGAGCTAAACAGATGTACGTTGTTCATTTGCTTTATAGTAAATGTGGTTAATATTATACTTCCAAAATTAATATCCCTTCGCCTTTTGTTTGATCACATGTGGAGGTCTTGAAATATTATAAAAAGTGTGGGCTTCAATAGATATTGAAGTATACCTTAAAATATAATTGTGGCGGTCCTTAAATATTATAATGGTGTGTGTGTAATTCTTAGAACTGTTAAGGGAACGACCATTTAACTTCAAGGGGGTATGCATATTTTTCTAATAACATGCATAATGTAGTAGGTCTTTAATTGAAAGCGTCGAAAAACTTAAAATAGATTGTGGTGCTCATTTTCCATGTTTTCTGTAGTTTATGTTCAGGTCTTTACGTTTTTGAAGTATTCTGATATTTCTTTATATATATGAAGATAACATCAAAAGCAAAATATTCTAAGCTTGAAAACGTGTTTCTTTGAAAAAGTTCATCTTAAAAGTTAGATTAAAGGCTATTTGAAATTTCCTGATGTTTTGTCAAAGGTGGACACATATTCGCCGTTTTTACACATCTATTTAAAACCAAATAACTGCAGCTTTAAACAATATTTATCAAATCAATTTTATTCTAAATGAATAGCAGACATTTCAAAGGTGCAAAGAACTTAAATTTAGGGCTATCAGTCAAAGAACTAATAAAAAATAGTTCTTTGAAATAGTGTTTTTCATTCAGGAAATTGGCCGAAAATCGTTGTCCGTATAAAATTTAGTCCTTTGGAATTGCGGTCAGTTCCGAAATTTTGTGTAAGTTTAAAAAATAATCGGCATATTTGGTATAAAAATATAATTTACCGGCATATTTAAGCCATTCTTAGACGTTTTTACACCTCAGAATCATAAAACGCAGTGGCGGGTCCAGGGGGGGGGTTCCGGGGGTTGGAACCCCCCCTTTTTTTAACGATCAATGCATTTGAATGGGAGCATATAGTTGGACCCCCCCCCCCCTTTTTTTAAATGGCTGGCTCCGCCCCTGAAACGGCGAAATTTTTTCCCCGGCGAATATGTGCGCCTTCTATTAAATTTCCATATTAACCGAGGATAAAGGGTTAATTGCCTTTGAAAAAAAGATTTATAAGACGGTAAATCATTTTCAGTGTAACGGTTATGTTTCAGAATATTAACTATTCAATATTTTAACTTCCCAGATAGAATTTCACGGCAATGGAAAATATATCACAGTAAATTATTTTCCTCTGGATAAAAAAATAACAAAAACTACAGTAACGTTTTTCCCCAACAGATGATATTTCACCCGGATAGAATTTTGCTCTACATATGGTTTATCCCCTACCTTTATGTACCTCATTTCGTGATTATGTGACGTCACAATAGATTCCATTGCGTGAGACGTTTAGCATTTTATCTTGCCCTTTT
Organism: Mytilus galloprovincialis; assembly: GCA_037788925.1. Classification (NCBI taxonomy): domain Eukaryota; kingdom Metazoa; phylum Mollusca; class Bivalvia; order Mytilida; family Mytilidae; genus Mytilus; species Mytilus galloprovincialis. The sequence goes on along the minus strand of CM075338.1, from coordinate 19,036,715 downwards.
TATGTTCGATTTATTTTTATCCATCCCACGTGATTACGTGTGGCCAAAATGGCGGAAGGTGGTGGTGAGGAAAAACAGTTTCTGGGGAAATTAGTGCGAAATCAAACAAAATATGGAACAAATTCACGATTAACACAGAAAAACTCAACCTATATAAAACATTCAATTGTAAAAGGAGATACTCTCCAAGGCATTTCGCTCAAATATGGAACTACGGTAAGAATATTGAGTGTCAACATGGAACTGTCAAAGTTAAAAGTACATGTACAAAAAAAAAATGTATGTGAAACTAAACATACATGTACCTGCAGGTTATACCAATTCTAGTTTCCTTTGATTTCCAGGCATTGAAGTCTAAAACTATACACTTCAAAGAATAGACAACTTTCGAGTTCGATGCATTTCCGTCAAAAACTCTGGTTTTAGTGAACATCATTCGTGCGTTTAGGGGCATCGTCACTTCCATTCAAATGTTGAGCGAGTGGTTGGAAAATTATAATACTATATTGCCAATTTATTCGGCAAACTAAATTCTCGTAATTGACAATCAGCAGTGCTGTCATTAGGGAATTGTGCTAAAGTACCTACGAAACAAAAATTAATTCTAGTTTATCCTGCACAATGACGATCACTTAGACGCTTGATGAATGTTGATAGTGCAGGGATACAGGCGACCCCCTCTATCTGGTAAATGACGTCACAAAGGCGGGCCTAATTGACGAGTTTTTTCCAGTGACGGGTGAACTCGAAAGTAGTCTATTCTGCTAACAGAATATTTCTTACTGTTGATGTTACATGCAGACAATTTTCAGCATTATATTTTGATTCGATTTGTTTGTTCAAGGATAAACTTTTGTAGCAACAGGCTTCACGCTAATTTTTGTTTTAAAATTTGTATCAGATTCTTTTAAAACTTTGGCATAAACGTGGGCTTCTGCAAACATGTTAAAATACACCAATTACTGTATCAGGAGACTGTAATTCAGTAGTGGTTGTTGTTTTTCCCTTCATAGTTCATGCAGGAATGTGGAAATGGCATGCCCAACTAGTACATTTGACCGACCAGACTAGCAATTTTTTGTGTCTTTGTTTGGCCAAAAAATATGATATGTGTGTTTCCTCTTACATCTTTGAATAAAAATAGGGTAAACATAGTAAATGTAGGTACATGTACACAATTAGACAGGGATTTTTTTTATTTTCTCAATTTTTTTTTTTGCATTGAGTGTGTGTGAGGTACATGTACATTCTGATTTTAACCATGTTTAAAGTGCTTATTGAAAAATGAAAAAAAACCTTTAGGGTAGGATAATTTTTAACTTAAAAAATAGGGAGGGTAGGGTAATACATGTAGTAAACACACATCTTATTGTATTTGGCCATGACCATGTACAAGTAAGAAAATATTGCTTGACATTGTCAATTTGAATTATCATATAAAATCTGGTTAAAATTTATTCATAAAACTACAAAAATATAAATAAGACCAAAGCAACATTTTTTAGTAATTTCAATATCAATGATCAATTCCCAAACTACATAAAATAAGTATACAGACCTGGGTTTCATCAATATTCTGACTGATTGTAAAAATGAATTTATAAGTATAAGGAATGTTATTTTGCACTCCATAATATCTGCATATTTATCATGTTTATAGATCGGTTACAATCCCAACACATAAGTAACGTAATGGAAATCAAGGCCGCAGCAATACAATGTACACTGGAATGCCTTCACGGTCATCCGATGTAAAAATCCATTTTGTCTTGCAATTGGAGACACAAGACTTAATACATTTGCTAATCATGCTAATGTTTTTTTCAAAGGGTAATCTCTAAATATCCAGCTGTTAACAGTCCATTTTTTAAAATAGAAACACTCAGTTGTCTCATTGGCACTCATACCACATCTTTCAATATCTATATGTACCAGTAGTGTGGAAAAGGGATAGAAACAGTTCCATGCATATGAATCAAAACTACAATATAACATCAATGCAACAACACAAGATCTCCTGTGACCCCCCAAAAAATTAAAGCTTTAACCATGTTAACTAATATTAATAATAATTTTGATCATGGCAATCTTGTTAATAAAAAAGATATGCCATAGAGCATATGTGTGCCAATACCCAAATTCCCTTGAACTCGCATAAAGGCATAACAACTGCCAATTGCAAATCATTGACGTTTTAAAGTGATTTAATGCATGATTTTAATATGACATGCTTCTTTCGCTTTGTGAATAAACCCATGCTCTAAATCCAATAAAATTTGTTCGCACATGCGTGTATTGACTACTGCAGAATAATGAATTTTATCAAATTGTCATGCATTTAATATATTTCATTAATTTAAAACACTTGTAAACTCTTTAATAAATGATGCACATGTTGAACATTACCAATTCATTTATCATGTTTATTATGACTGGAATGTGTTGCATTTGGAAATTGACATATTTGACCTAGATACAACAACTGTTCATGTTGGCTGTTCAAACTCCTCCCTCTGAAAAATCACATGGGTAAACATCTCAATGAGACATCAACCCCAAATAACTAAATGTGCAAAAGCCATTTAGATACTTTTCATGACTTACTTAAGAAATAATTGATGCAAGCTATACTTTATTGTAGTTTTAACATGGGTAGGCATTATATTCATGTTATTTTAGCCCTCATTATAGCTCAGGCATAAATTATCACAAATATAATGCCTACCCATGTTAAAACTACAATAACGTATAGCTTGCATGAGTGCCAATGAGACAACTCTCCAACCAAAACACAATTTGTAAGAGTAAACCACTATAGGTCAAAGGTCATATACATGAATTTACAATGCAAGATTTATATAGGGAAGTTTAATTTCTTTGTCAAACCATGGAAGTATTTAGTAATATTGACTTCTATTATTACTTCCATCATAGAACAAACTTTATATTATTAAATTTATTTTAATCTGAAAAGTTTTGAGTTTTATGTCCTGTTGGGTATAAGTAATTTTCTTAGAAATGTTTCCTTGAATAGTGTTATGTCAGGTCATACAGGTAACTATTGCCAATTAACAATTGGACAAGTGATTAAAATGATTAATCAACTGACACCTGTCTTTATTAATTAAACACAATTTACCTGTTTGGTGTAATAAACAAGTTTGTTAATCAGTGTAATGAAATTTGTAATTTTTAGTCTCTTTATATATTTTTAAAGAAATAAACAATTCAAATGTCATAATTTAATCGTTGTGTCAGTTACCTAAGATATATCTTAAATATGCACATGGTAAAGTTGTAAAATTGACACACTTTTATATAGTTTCCAATAGATCTACATTTGACATTGTTGTTAGTTTATATGCCCAAAGAAACAGCAAGGATGGAACTTCATGAACTTAGACCTTTTAATGTAAGTGCCCTGTCTTTTCTATTAAGTATATAGCTATTATGTTTTAGTGTCTTAAAATGGGAGGTCCTTATTTTGGTATTCATTTAATTTTAAGGGCATTTTCTTAAAATTTTACAATCATGACAATAAATTTTAATCTATGAAATCCTCATTAAAATGTAATATAATTTACAATGTAACCATTGGTATCATCAAGGACGTATACCAGAGCTATACGTCCTTGGTATCATTATGCAAAAATAAATAAAACATACCTAACAGTAACATTACAATTAAGAACAGCAATACAATTGAAAGGTCATGTAAGGATTTGGTGTTGTGATTGATATATATAGATTCCACAACTGCAACAAGTGTATTACGATATTTCTTCACTCGAGACAGTAAAATATTAAATTTTAATATTTAAAGTACGAGGCTTGCCGAGCTTTTTAAATAATTAAAATTTAACTGTTGAGAGAGGAGAAATATGGTATTACACGAGATACAGTGGTGGAATATGTTTCTCTTATGATTTGTATCCTTCATTTTCAAAGATTTTTGGAAAGTTGTGTACTTTTGATGTGACGTTATCAGACAGGCATGGTCGCCTTTTTTGTGACGTCACAATAAGAAAATGCAGAATAAAACAAGAAAATTCAACATCACAATTAAATTTCAACCAATCATTTGCCGGGAACAGATTTTCTTTAGTGAGGAGAAATATTCTTCTCACACCGGTGAGGAAATGTGAAAATAGCACAAAAATTAGAGAAACCATATTCTTTCTATTTCTATTAATAAATAGGAAGAAAATAAAAACTGGACATCAGAATCAGAAAAAAATAACGTAGATATAGGAAGATGTGGTATGAGTGCTAATGAGACAACTCTCCATCCAAATAACAATTTAAAAAAAGTACATGTAATTATGTCTTGGGATAGGAGGTTCTTGTATTGGTATTCATTAGATTTTTTTAGGGCAAAACAATAAACATGATAAATCATAATCTATAAAATTCTCACGAAAATGATTTAACCATTGGTAATCAATTTTCGATGATTACATGATTTCTTTATTCCATACATTGTTCATTTCTTTTAAATTAGTATTTGATTGTACATAATACAATGTACCTACAAATGACCTACATTTAATTCTTCTTTATTCACAGTTATTCTTTGTACATTTGCACCCTATTTTTCTCTATTACAAAAAAAAATGTCTTTTTTGTTCTATGAATAATAATATTTGGCCATTATTTTTAATTCTGTTTACCATGACTATACATGTATACCATCTAGATCCTCATGTAGACATGGTAGATATGGGTGTTAATTTGTACTAATACTATTTTTCCATTAGTACATGTAACTACTTTGTATAGGAAGTACATTGTAACTTGTTGTTTAGGAAGTGGCATGTAATTATGTTTTTAATAAAACTTATCATTTATGTAACACATGTTGTATGGTTCATATGTAGCTAAATATAGTATTGTTATTACCAGAAACATAGATTTTATGATCTTTTATGAAGGTCTATTATAATTTGTTTTGTTTTATAGTGTAAATCAAGTGATGATTGTCCACTGGATTCAGTTCCATGCAGATAAAGACATTTTCATAAGGGGGGCACACTTACTGCCTAAGAGGGGGTCCTCTAATGTCGTGCTTCAGTGATTCCCTAGTGATTATAAATCAACCAATTTTTTTTCAATCTAAAAGGGAGAGCCCAGTCACACTAATCCCCTCCCCCTAAATCTGCCTTTGCCATGTATTTTTTTTTTATTTTGAGCGAAAATTAAAAGCCAATTTTTTGCCAGTTCTGGTCCTGTAATTCCTAATTATGGATCAGGATCAAGAGTGACTGAGACCATCAATATCTGATGTTTAAATTTTTGCTTAATGTTGAAACCTCATTATTAGTCCAGTTAAACTAAGTTTTAACCTCAAACTAATTGCAACAGAAAATGTTTTAGTTCTAATCTATAGCATTAAGCCCTAATTATACACAGAAAAAAGTCCCATAAAATCTAGCTTGAGGAAAACTCAAAATCACATTTTTATTGTCCTATGGAAATTAACATTAGAAGGGGAAATAGCTCCGCAAAAATGACTCTTTTTTTTGTTGATTTTCTTAAAATTTATAATTCTGATTCATTTGATTTTAAGATGAGGAACAACAATACAAGTTATATTCCTTTACTCTTGGTTTTGTCAGTTATATGTAGGGATTTCATGACTATGCGACTATGTTGACAGGTATATATCATGTATATATGCCACATACTTATTTTCTGATTTACTGAAATCAAAATTCTTGTTTTCAACATTCCAATAGGGAACATACTTTTTATAAATCAAAATTGTCAAACGGATGAATCTTTTGTTGTACAAATATGCGTCTGGCGTACAAAATTTCATACTGGACATGCTGGAGTGGTCTATGAAGAGTTTATTGTACATCGGTTAGTGTTTTGTTTTTAACATTGTGAAATACTTCTCATGCTTGTGTATCTAGCATTCAGGTGCTACTGTCCTATAATCCACGTAATATTTAGTCATATTATCATATGATCAAGTTGAAGGTAACTACGTCTATATATTTAATGTTGAATAGTGCCTCGCTGTGACTTTCAAATGATGAATTGCAAATTGAGTGATATGCCTTTGCTATATCTGCTTTAACAGTTGTTTGTAGGGATTTTCTTGTCAAAAGATTCTTATAGTATTAAATATCTCATCACTTCTTTTGAAGATTAATAAAAATTTAAGTTGACAAAAATGTTGTTCGCAATTGATTCTTTTGTATTACATGTACAAACATGCTCTTGTGTCTTGTCGTATAAATTTCATTCCAGTATCTATCAAGAGTTTATTGTACATAGGTTAGTGACTCGTTTTTGTTGTGAAATACTTGTGTATCTAGCATCAAGTGCTGCTGTCCTATAATCTATGTAATATTTAGTCATATTATCATATGATGAAGTTGAAGGTTATGTTTATATTTGTATGCAGATAAAATGTTTACCGTAAGTTTATATAGAAGCCATATCATGATGTCACATGGAGAAAGTGTCATTGTGTGTAAAGTGCACACTTTAGATGATCAAATATTTGTTTCAATACATGTATGTCGTAAAGGATGGGTTAAGGGTCTTTCATTTTTGTAGTTTTCAATTTAAGCCATTTTTAAGCTGCATTTTTCAGCATTTTTGTATTTTTTTGCCCATTATTCTACATTCTTTATTTCAGCACCTAATCATTCTGTGTTCTTTGTGCAATTGGTCTCTTTTTATTTGCAAAAAAATTCTCTATAGTTTGTTATCTGTCCTTTATTCTCCACTTTGTGTTATCTGTCCTTTATTCTCCACTTTGTGTTCATCATGATTATCTTTTTTGTAAACCTCACCCAGACTCTCATATCTGCATATAGAGTGAATCTATGTAAGCATTGGTCATTATTGAAGACCATACAGTGACACATAAGTGTTAATTTCTATTTGGTATCTTACGAAGACTGGAAGTGTTGTCTCATTGGCAATCATACCACATCTTCTTTTTTTATATGAAACCAATGATCTTATTTAAGAATGTGCAACAGTGGCGGATCCAAGGGGGGGGGGGGGGGGGTTCCAGGGGTTGGAACCCCCCCTTTTTTTTGGCAGATCAATGCATTTGAATGGGAGCATATAGTTGGAACCCCCCCCCACCTTTACTCTGGGTTGGGAACCCCCCCTTTTTAAAATGGCTGGATCCGCCACTGTGCAATCTGATATATCTGATACATGTTTTCCTGAAATCGCAATAATTAATCTCATATTTTTGTCCATTATTAGAAAATCTCAATAATTATGTGATAATAAAAGCTCACAATAATTTCTGAATTAACAGTATATTCATGTACTATTGGCTAACAGAAACTGAAACTTCTGAAGGACTTGGGGATTTCATATATTGATATATTGAATTACTCAAGTATTACAATGCTAGAGAGGAAATATAAATTTTAAAAGCTGCTTTTTCAAGTTGCTGATACGTGCACATGATGCGTACAATTATAAACAGGAAAATATATTTGTAATTTGAATTAGTTTTCATTTCTAACTTAAATTTAAAGTTTTTTGATATGATAATTATCTTATTTCCTTATCAAGTTTGAAGATGATTTCATAATACAAATGTGTATGTGTTATATATATGTCCTGTTTGAAAGCTAAGGGGGTCTTTCATTTCTTGTTTCATTATTTTTTTGGGTCATTATTCTCTATTTCCTTTTATATTTTAGTACCCCATTATTTTCTTATATTCTTTAATTTTTTTTGCCTGTTTTCATGTTTATGTTATGCTCTTTATTCTTCCTCTTTTTTATGTGTCCATTATTCTCTATTCTGTAAACCCCATCCAGACCCTCAGATACTGTGAGACAGCCTTAAATGAAAATGAAACGAGCAGATTCATGGGTTAATTTTTGTGGAAAAAAGAAGCAAAACCCAGTTGTCAATAATCATATGTGCAGAGAGGCACAGGTTTCAGATAAGGGCTCTATTGCATTGTTGTCATTTAATTTTTTTTTTTCATAATTTTTTTTTTAATTTTGATAGCTGAATTGTTTCATATTTTTCAAGTTAGGGCCTTATGCGTGTAAAGCTGACAATACATTTTGGGTTTTTATTTCTCATGGTTGATGCATGGTTGCATATAGTTGCTAACATCACATTTATTTGAACTTTGGTGGATGAGTTGTCTCATCGGCAATCATACTATAACATTTATAAACTACATCTTTTTATTTATATAGCTATCATTGAAACTAGACCTGAGCTCAGTTGTATTTTAAGAAGTGTGTACATAATCTTGGATCCTGACTTGTATAGAAAACAGTTACTTTGTGGCAGGATTACTTGTAACATCCTGTTTTACAACGGTTTATATCTCATATACTACATCATGTACATGTATTAAAGATTTTCATGTTCTTTCAGTTTAAGTCACAGTAAACATTGTCCCTTTGTTATACAATGAAATCTATATGAGTAATAGTTGTAGATCTGTTTTGTTACTGTTAAGCAATCTCATTGTAAAATAAAAACATATACATATAAAAAAGAAGATGTGGTATGATTGCCAATGAGACAACTCTCCACAAGAGACCAAAATGACACAGAAATTAACAACTTTAGGTCACCGTACGGCCTTCAACAATGAGCAAAGCCCATACCGCATAGTCAGCTATAAATTAAAAGACTGCATACAAATATGTATACACATAAGGCAAATGAATTGCGGAAAAGATGAAGGGGCCATTTTACAACTGACATTTGTGATAACCTCAATCTTAAAATAGAATCTATAGTGTGTTCATCAGTATACCAATGTTTTCCAAAAAAATATTTTGGTCACACTTTTCTCAAAAGCTCTTAAACAGAATGACTTTATATTTGGTTACAGCAGCTTGACAAATGTGAGTGGGTCTAAATGTGTATGTGCTTCTCAGATCTATAAGACATTTTAGTAACCTAAAATCTTGAGATAAGGTACTGTGAGCAAGACAACCGAACGCATACATTATTGTTTCATTTTCAATCATGTTTCTTTTTTAAAATGTTTGCATTTTCAGATGGAACAAATAAAAAAGAGAAAAACCAACTATAGACAAATGAAAGGTTTTTTTTTACAATAACATTTATAATTTGTTTTTTTTTTTCAGGTGGAACAAATAAAAAGAGAAAACCAACTTTGGACAAATGATAGTTTATTTTTACGAGAGCATTTATTAATTCCGGTGCAAAACGAGGATGTATCCTCTATACCTGACCGTTACGAAACGGTCGTGATAGACCCAGTGTCACGGACAAGATCAGCTAGTCAAAAATCAAACACAAGTGCTAAAAGTAATGAAAGTGAAAAAAACGTGCCAAAAGACTCATCATCATCGTCATCTTCATCTCAAAAAGCTGCAGCAAATGGTGAATCGGGAATGGAATTTTTATCAAAATATGACACGTCTATTGCACAATTAAAATCTAACGTTAACCAGATGGAAAAAAATGCAAGGTAATTAAGAATTGAATCACTAAAACAGTATGATTATTGAAGGGTCAGGCATTTTGAACAAACAATTTCATGGTATCATGTCTATATTAACACAAGGAAATACATGACCCATACTTTATTCTTGACATGTCTTATGTGTACAATACCGAATTCCAAGCCACATATGAAGAAAATGAAAATTACTTGGCAGATTAAATGAAACTCTGTATGCATCTACAAGAAAGTAAAAAATACTAACATTATAAGTCGAAATCACCCGATTATTTGAACATCCTATATTTCACACTTCACCAAGCAGTAAATTAATTTAGTACTAGTGCATGTATGATTATTTAAGTGCATTTGCATGCATTTTTATTTTTTTAGTAAGAACAAATCTATGTAATTTTAAAACAAATGTAAATCTGAAATAATATGCATGAAATCTTTTACTGCAATTTTATTTCTACAAGCGACAATAAGGTGAGATTTACATGTAAAACTAAATGTAGTACTATCATATATTGATTCTCTTGACCAGTGACCAATATCTCAAAACAGAGGGATAATTGAACTTACTGAATTTGATGAGACTGTCAACAAAGTGTGAGGTTTAGCGCTATAAAACTAGGTTTAATCCACCATTTTCTACATTTGAAAGTGCCTGTACCCAGTCAGGAATATGACAGTTCTTGTCCATTTGTTTTTGATGTGTTTTGTCATTTGATTTTGCCATGTGACTATTGAATTTCCGATTGGATTTTCCTCTGAGTTCAGTATTTTTGTGATTTTACTTTTTTTTCTACACTGTTCGCAATATTTAGAATAAATAGTATTATCAAGGTTCATGTTACGAGTGAAAACATATTATCGTCATACCATTCATACTAAGGCAAAATAAAAAAGTATGTGTGGTTCCAGTTACATCTCAAAAAAAGTTAGGGTAGGTAGGTAGGGATTTTTTTTTATTTTATGTTTTTTTTTTACATTGAGTCTATGGAAGCAACATTCTGTCTTTAGCAGTGCTTAAAGTAAAATGACAATAAAATCTTTAGGGTAGGCTATTTTTAAGCCGAAAAAGTAGGGACGGTAGGGTTACTGGAACCACACATATATTTTTATTTGGCCTAAATTCAGAACTTAAGTTTAGCTTACTTAATCCTCTGTTCTACTTTGTGTTTTGAAGACCTTTCTGGGTTATTTATATAATTTAAGTCTTTGGTACTGATATGCACCCCTACAGAGTAATTTGTATCTCTGGACAAGAGAGGCAAATTTTATTTTATTGATTCAAAACTTTCATGTTCTAATTGAGGGGAATTTTTTTTTTCAAAAAATGTTATTTTATATGGAGGGTGAACATGCATTAATCTCATAAATACAGTAATAATTTACAGTCAAACCTGCTAAAGAGACCACCTTGCATTAAGCAAAAACCTGTGTTAAAAGACCACCAATTGTAGATCCCTCTGTAGTACATTTCATTTAAATTGAACCTGTATTAAAAGACCACCTGTCTTAAGAGACCACTTGTTTGCTCTCCCTTAAGTGCATGGTCTCTTAAAACAGGTTTGACTGTATATGGATTCATTTATTTTCATGGCTTGACCAAAGTCTGTTTACAAGCTTTTTAGAAAACGTGTATGTTGCTCATGATCATTTAAATTTGTGGTTTACTTATATCCAAAATTTGGCAAAAAATAAAAATTCATCCACAGTAAGTAAATATATAACAGTATGTGTAGCAGATAATGAAATAAAGTTAACCTGTTGAGATCTATGTATGTTTAAAATTTTGCATGCTTTGCTATTTTTCATCTACATTTAAGCTCACATTGAACTTGTCTTAATTAACCTCCACATACTTTTTGAAAGTTAATTATGGTGTCAATTACAGAATTGGCAAATAGATTTTTTTTTTGGAAAATAAGTTTTAATTTTCAGGAGGCAAAAGTGGGCTGCCCACAATAAGCACATGGAAATGACAAAATCAGTGTGAGCAGAAGTGTATATGTTCCCAACGAAATGTCTAATTTACTCATATGTCATATTTTTCAGTTCTGCATCTAACAAAAATATTCCCGATTCTGACGCTCATCAAATCTCCTCCCCTTATAGTTTAACTCTCCCTGACAGTGAATGTTAATTTTGGGTATGGTTTAGTTTTATTTAAAAGGTAAATAATCATATTTGTTTTACACACCTAGTTCAAATATCACATGGAAATTGTAAATACATATATATACCAAGATATTGCCTTTATTTCAATGTTTTGTATACAAAAATATTATATATGAGACAACCCCTCACTTAAGACCAAATGACATAAATTAGCTAACAACTAGGTCACACAACAGGCCGGCTTTCAACAATGATCAAAATCCATACTGCAAAGCAATCTATAAATGCTGCAACATGACAAATTTAAAAAAAGAAACATAATTATGACCAAATAATTTAATGTGAACGTGATAGGACTAAGGGAGATAACTTAGATTTAATTTCAATCTTCTAAGATTATATTTCCATGGGATATTTGAACTATGTATAAATAGATGCATGTTGTGCAAAAAATAGAGAAGGAATTGTTTTCAGAACTGTAATTTCTTCCATAATTTCAATAGCTGGCAAAAAAGTATGTTTATGATATTCATCATGAATTGAGGTTTGCTAGCACTGATAAGTATTAGTTTAATTTATTAACTTACAAATGATTTCAAATTTTGTCTGGAATCAATTAGGTCTGTTTATATCTTTTCACAAACGAAAAAAAAGTGAAGGGAAATTTACTGGAGATTCAATAGTTTCATTTCACAATTGGAAAATTCAATTTTTCATGGTTTCAAAATTGTTGTTAAAATCAGAATAATATAATATTGAATTGTATATTTATACACTGTTTGTTTATTTAATGCAAAGTTTACTCTGTTTGAATTTAAAAAAAAAAAATAGTACATTGTACATTTGTACAGTAACAAAAATGCAGGAGAAACAACAAGTTATTCAAGGATTTTATTTATTACCAAAGGGAGATAAATTACTAAGGAGAAGACAATTCCTTCTTGGCTTGTCTGTCCTATAAGGGGAGGTTATCCTATTTTCCTTTGCACGATATTAGATGCATGTTCTTTTTATGTATTTAAAGTTTGCTTGCTTTTGTATAAACAGCTGACTTGTTATTATTTGAAAATTGTAAGAGCTATTTATTATGCTCTCTGCAAATTTTTCAAGCCATGATAATATTTCAGTACTAATGCTCTAAGTTTTGTTTTGAAATCCTTAAATTTTTGTTTATCCATGTACATGTGTTAGGGTCTTGATGAGTTTATGGAATATAGAATAATGTGCAAATTAATACTACATAAAATTGGACAAAAATATCAGAATTCAGAACAATTGATAAAAAAGAATAAAGTCAAGTGGGAAATTTTCCGCATACCACATTTACCAGTACCTATCATTATACTTGTTCATTGGATGGAAAGAGAACTGGTTTATTTGATAAGACAATGTTCAATAGGACAAAGAGGGGACTTATACCAAATTAAATTTAGAATGGTAAAAACTTTTAACTTTAAATGGGATGAAACTGTCCATACAAGTTTGCATGAATCTATGAATAATTTAGAATTCGTCTGAAAAAAACAAAATGAAAAAGCTCAGCTTTTCTTTCAGTTCACCTCAAAATTAACACATTTCTCAGTTTTTGTGTCAGACTAAAAGATTAAAGAGAAATTCTTTGAAAGTGACCAAATCTCTTTCAATCACTAAACTTGATTTGATCTACCCATTTGACTGCTTTCACCATATGTTGTGTACATATATATCGTTGAATTCAGAAATTATTGAGATCTTTAATGTTAATGCAAAAAAGGGACAGTATCATCTTTGCAAAAATAAAACCTACATTTATCATACCTTCATTATTTTCCTTCAAAAAATACTTCAGATTACTGTGGATTTAGGAGATAACTGTATTGTATTTCAAGCTCCGACGGCATCAATTGGGGATTTGATGGTCGCAAATTAAGTTTACTGGCGACGCGTTAGCCAAAACAGTAAACGGGTATTTGCGACCATCAAATCCACAATTGATGCCATCGGAGCTTGAAATACAATATTGTTATCTCCATTCTAATGAAACTGACAGAAATACAAAGTTCAAACATGTATTAAAAATCTGTCATATACCGTCTGCACTTGCGCGTACGTCCCATAGCATCAATTGTCAATTGATGCCATGCAAATAAGTGACGTTATCCAATCAAAATGAACGTTACAACCGTTGTTGCTTTAGAATCATTATTATTCATTTGAAACCAATTTTCGTGGGTACAGGGGAAACATGAATTTCAATGTTCAACAAACCTGAATAATTCAGTCCCTCATGTAATAGATCTCTTCTACTTGTGTTAATGTAGTTATCGTAGATAAGCGGAATATAACAACTGAATTATTCAGGTAAATGTTCAAGGAACTACAAATTTTCTATAGGTGTGTATGCAGACTTTACAAAAGTACCGAAATTTATTTAATATTCAAGAAATGAAAGTTTCCGCAATCCCACAAAAATTGATACCCACGAAAATAATGCTGAGTTCACACGTAATTCAAATTCGATTCGCATGAACTAATTCGAATTAGTTTAATTCGCATTCGAAACGTTTTACGTCCTAACGTCAATTCGAATTCGAACTACAATGAGCGTCAAATTGGCTTTACTGTCCAAACGACGTTAACTTTTAATTCGTACTAACAAAAATGTATTTTTAATGTGAATTGGCTAATTCGAATTAGTTAATTCGAATCAATTGAATTAAAAAGAGAAGAGTGACTGTGTGTGAACGCGATAAATGAATTCGTTTCGCATTCAATTCGAATTAAATGTCTGAGTGAACGAAACATAAATGAATCCACAGTAATTAGATTTGACATTTTGCCAGTGGTCAAAGATTCTCAATAATAAATCCTTGCATTAATTTCTGAATTTAAAATAACCATGTTTAAATAATAATCAGGGCAGTGAAATTGAAAATGCAGTGAAGTTATTTTTGATATTTCAGAAGATAATGATCAAAGGTAAACATTTGCATTAGTCTCAGCTTGGCTTGACTATATAATTTTGATTAATTCTTAATTAATTTGAGTTTGTACAAAATAGTAACTTTAACATCTCATTACCTCCCCTGAACAATAAATACTAGTAGTGTATAAATATCATAATCTTGTAATTGATTTTATATTATTTTTAATTTTGGTATCAAGAATGGTTTAGGATATACAATCCCTCTTTTAAGGTGGTACTTCACTACAGGGAGATAACTCTGTAAAGTCAGCTGAACGTTTTAATTACATTGTGTTGTAAAGGGAATATTTATAAGCTTCTCAATGATCAAAATTGGTGTTTGTCAAACTGTTATATAAGCAGTGTAATTTTTCTGACAAAACAGTTGGTTCAAAATTTTTGAAATTTTTATATTTTTGTTTAAAGGTTAAAGTAAATACATTGTCAAAATTTTATGAAAATTAAACGAGCCAAATCAATTTTAGTGAAAGTGTTGGGTACCACCTTAAATTCCTTTCCTCCGTTCTTTACAAAAACACTACCAGTATGTCATATATGTCTGTAAATGCTTGTCTCTTAGCTGCCTTGGTGAATTTTGTCCTAGATGAATTGGATTTGATTAGGGTAGTCAAGCAAGAAATAAAAGAAAGATATTATTAGTTATCTTGGTGTAATTAGGGGTGTACAGAATTTTACACCGTTATTGAAAATTCATACACCCTGAGGCGCAGCCGAATGGGTGTATGAATTTTCAACAACGGTGTAAAATTCCGTACACCCCTGATTACACCAAGATAACAAATTTATTTCTTATGAACAATTTTATTACTCATTTTTAAACCAGGATGTAATAATTGAAAAATGGTAATGAAAAATTTCCAGTTTAATAATTTTTCAATGGCAAACTTGCTGTGCATTGGAAACTACTTTTTTTCTTTATTTTACGGAAAATTCCGAAAATTTTTTGTGTTCTTTTGAATTGTACGGGGGAAAATATTTTTACTTTTTTTTATTTGGCAAAATTTTTTTTGGTTTTTTTGGTTTTTTTGGCAAAATTTTAATATTTAAAATTTTTGGCAAGATTTTATTTGTAAAATTTTTTTGGAAAAATTTTATTTATCCCCGGGTGAACAAGGGTGGGGTGTTATTTACACCGGGGTAATTAACCAATCAGATTGCAGTATTTCTTCATTTTTAAAGGGCATTATTCTTTAATCATTTAACCCCATCCAAACCCTTGTAAATGCTTGTCTCTTAGCTGCCTTAGTGAATTTTGTCCTAGATGAATTGGATTTGATTAGAGTAGTCAAGCAAGAAATAAAAGAAAGATATTGGATTTTACATTCCTCCATGTTTTGTCTTGACGTTAATTGTTGAGGGCATTCAAATTATGACTTGGATGGAGAGTTGTCTCATTGGCACTCATTCCACATCTTCTTATATCTATCATGTCTATATAATCACTTCTATTAATTTTCAGTGTACACTAAATAACAATAAGAATTAGTAAATTCTGCTTTACACATTTACAAATGTAATAATTAATTTCACTCATATTTAACAGTTTTTCACTTTTGTATTTTATTATGTTGATGATTGCTTCACCATTTTTCGCGTGGCTATGAACTAACTACACAAGGATTGAAATGTTATACAATTACTAGCTTTGTTTGAAGAGGAAAAAGCAGGGTCCACCAAGCTATATATATGAATGTTGTAATGTTAGATGATAGTTATATGTCTGTTTCTTTCTATCTGCATTCTGCTTGGTGAGGTGTGAAGTAGATTTAACAGTTTGTTTAAAAAAAAAAAACAAAAAAAAAACAACATAAAAAACGTCTGTCATTTCTCATTTTTTTTTTTTTTTTTTAGACCCTGTTTGTTTTCTTTATTTTTGCCAAATTACTCTAAATCTCTTCTCTAATCATGTAAAGTCCCTCCAGAATCTCATAATAAAGTATTATAAAGTTGTTAAATCACACACAGATAAAAACATGTCAATATGTCTAGAAAACGGTAGATATACTAGACACAAAAGGCTTGAAAAGCTTTTATTCAAAGTTGTTTTAGCTGTAGCTCAACCTAACATTTGCCAATTTAGAATCTTAGGCATTCTGGGTAATAATTGTAAAGTTTATTATAAAACATTTTTGATGTTATAAACAATGGCTATTCTAACATGTCTAAGACCATTGAAGACAATGTAGTAATTTCATTGTCAGTTTTGTGCATGTAAATACAATGTATATATGTCAAAGAAGTGTAAATTCAGAAATAATTGTGAGGTTTTATTTGAAAAATGGGACTAAGGGTTATTGTCGCAATAATAAGAACTTGCATTCTGTTATATGTACAGATATATGTATGCGCAATTTTTAGTCTCTCATTTTTGTGCTATATTCAAAAATCACATTAATGCATGCAATGATTTTGGAATTTTTAGTAGACACATTTGAAATGTGATTCGAAGATTCAGCTTAACCCCTTACAGTTAAAATCTTGAAGGCCTCATCAATGAAACCATAAAATAATGTTCATTTAGCCTATGGCTAGCAGATTAAAGATTCAGCCAAATTCTTTGAATTGTTTGACCTTGAATGGCAACAAGGTCAGTTTTGAAAATAATCATCATGAACATGCAATGAAATCTAAATTTAATTTTCTTTTTCAGGAGCCTTCCCAACAGTGTTATTGACAATAATTTTACATATCGACGGAAATCATCATCTCAGCGATCTGCAAACAGCATAAATTCTAATATACGGAAGAGTTCATTTGACAGCAATGGTCAACTCCCGTCTTTTTATGATAACGATGGGTACAGCGGCAGTGACAAGGACTTGACCAGTTCGCCTGTTCTTGTGATTAAGTCAAAAAGTTCTACGAGACGAGTCAAGACCTCATTGGACCGAATTGCAAGACAGAATGATGAAATTTTTGAGTTGTGATATATGTTTAATTTAGTTAATTATCAGCAAGTATTGTCAGGCAAATTTATTTTGGATAGAATGAGTATTTTTACGGGCAAATCTGAAACATTTTTACTAATTTTGATGCAAACTGAATTATATGTATTCTTAATTCTGAAAATATATTTATAAGTCTTGTTATCTCAAACTTTTTTATTTCTTATTCCTGTTATCACAAAGTTATGCATTCCAAATGCTTGTTATCTCAAACTCTTATATTCCTAATTTCTGTTATCTCAAACTCTTATCTTTTAAATTTCTGTTATCTCAAACTCTTATATTTCGAATTTCTATTATCTCAAACACTTAATTACATTTCAAATTTCTGTTATCTCAAACTCTTGTATTCTAAAATTCTGTTAATTCAAACTCTCATATTTCAAATTTCTGTTATCTCAAACTCTTATACTCCTTATCCCTGTTATCTCAAACTCTTATATTTCAAAATCTTGTTCTATCAAATTTGAATGTCTGCCCCAATTTATATCTTGACATTATATTTAAATTCTTCTGATTTTCTAAATCCTGTTCTCTCAAACTAAATTTCTGCATTTATTTATAATATTGAAGAATTAACCATTATATTTACTCCAAATTCCTGTAGTCACAAATTATTTTTGTGAGTTGATGAAATGTACTTAAAATGAATTGTACTTAATCTTATCTAGGGTTACTGTTTAGGAGATTGAAAAAAAACAACGTTTGAAATGTGTTTAGGTCCAGATAACATTTTTAATCTAGTCCCTCTTATTTATACTGGGGGGTTCTGTTTTGACAAGGAACTCGTTATCTTGCAAAAATTGACAAAATGAAACTTTTAGAATAAGAGGGTAAAGGGTTATTTTCTTTTAAAGTGCTTGCAATTTTCATTTAACTTGTTTTCATGCTTGCAGCTTGTTATTCACTGTGTTTCATGCTATTTGATTGAAAAACAAGGTGCTAGCTATTTTTCTATTTTTTTGTTCATTATTGAAAAGATCTTTTTATTTCTACTTAATGCATGCACATATCCCCCTTTCTATCCCCTTTGAAAGATAAGAATCCATTATTTTCCTATTTTTTTCCACATTTTATTTATTTTTATTTGGTTGAATAGTAATCTGGCAATTTCACCATTGTTCCTGTTTTTAGCAATTCATTTTGTATTAGTTGTTACCCTTATATAAGGGTATAAATTTTCATTGCAAACGAAAAGCGAGAGGAAAGAAAAATTTATCTGTCTGTTATCTGTTTTCAAATCTTTTTTATATTTAACCTTTATAAAACTTCATGTTTTTATATTACAATAGTAATTTTTCATTAAATATTGATACGTTGGTACCATAAACCTAGACTAAGATAAATTTGGCTTATTTAAATTTCATAAAATGTTGACAAGATATTTACCCCTTTGACAAAAATTTGAAAATTTAAAAAAAACAATTGAATCACACTTTATCGGAAAAATTTCATTCACTAATAATGATCATTGAGAAGCTTAATATTTCCTTAACAAAAGAATGTGCTTAAAACATTCATTTTATTTTTACGGAGTTATCTCCCTGTAATGTCATTTACCACCAAAAACATCTACAAGTATACATGTTACTATATATATATATCACTTTTAAAAAATCCTGTTTTGCATGATTAGAAAATATATCACTGTTAAATAATCATGATTTGCATGATCAGCATCATTTGTGGTTTGGTATACAATAGAATCGTAGTAACCATAGTTACCATACTATGATAGGCCAAGGGGGAATAACTTATGTTAAAAATATGTAATAACAGAATCAAATGAGAAATTGGCCAAAAAGACTATTTATCTAAAGATAATACTTGCTGATTAAATTCTATCGGGGAACAGTGTATAATTGTATTTCATGCTGTTGAAAAATTTCCAAATCAAAAACTGTACTCTCTTATTTGGGATTTGATTAAACATTTTAAATGTCTGAAATGTTCTTAATTATTAGCAGTAATGTGATGTAAAAAAGATCCTTATGGATCTGCTAATGAATTCGTTTGAAACATTGCATATTGTTTTGTTTCTGTATACTTATAATTTCAGATTTTTTAATTCCCCATAAAAAAAACCGTCAAAAATATTTCAATTGTCGAATTCTTAGGGAGAGATCAGTGAAAGTCAATCCCCTTTCTTTTAGATATGGTTCCTCCTCATATGGACATTTTTGGTTTTTTCCCATATTAATTTTGACTATAGACAAGGGAGACAATGCAGATTTTGATTTGAAGATTTTTTATTTCATTATTCATATGTATGAATTGTTTGAGCTGTGATATGTAAGCATAATTATAAATATATATATATATATATAAGTAATGCAAATTTTTATCATTGAATGTATATAAAACATGAATTCATTGTATAATATATAGATTCGGTTTGATGACTGTCCATAGTTTAGCTCACCATGCCTACAGGGCCAAGTGAGCTTTTCTCAGTACTTTGTATCTATCATCAATGAAATTGCTGTTGGTTTATTTTTTACAAAAAACTATAAGGCCTATTTTAACCAAACTTGGTCACTATCATCATTGGGTTAATAAGTTTACCAAATTAAGAAATGTGTCCAATGACCTGCCTGCCAACCAATATGGCAAACATGAATTAAAATTACATAGGTGTAAAAATCCAATTTTTAGTCTATTATCCAATAAATTATTATGAATAGATAAAATCTGACAGTTTTGATGTAAAAGGCTAGTATCTAATTGTTCTGAACATTTTTAACCATGTCAGATTTTCTCTAATTTTCTAACTTTTTTTTTTTTATGTATTATTTTGAAAATACAATAGATAGGAAGAATCTTTTTTAAAAAGGGCAACAAAGAGCAGCAAGACAAGATTTAAAAATAAGTCAGCATAGCTTAGTCAGTCTCTATCTTATTGGAGTTATTGCACTTAATTACCAATTTACATTTTTCCTTAGTATCTTAAAAACTATGATATATATGGATTTTTTTTTTAAAAGTACAAAAAGATCTACAAGTTAGTCTTAATAGTCAGTTGACACCTCCTTCAGATTTAAATGATTATTCTTACAAATTGCTGGTGTGTTTGTTCATTTCAGATAATACACATGAACCTAGGTGAGAGACACATGTTCTTTAGAGCCTCTAGTTTGTTAGTGAGCTACTTTAGTTGCAATACCAAGCAGGGTTGATTCATCATTTTGTCCTTCATTTTTCGGCATGTATTTTAGTAGACAAATATTTTTGCCACAACAAGACAGATGTTGGAATTTCCAAATACAACTACTATGCAAAAATCTGCTTGTCTGGATAAATTATGACTATTATATTGGTTGTACTTTTTCATTAATTACTTGTCTGTAACAAGCAGTCGGGATAATATAGAAATCAACCTGTAGTGAATTTTGGAACATGTAAATACGAAATGAAAGATAAATAAAAATTTATTCTGTAGGGTTCTTAAATCAAATAAATTTTCAAATAGTTAAAGACTTCACATAGAGAGTTTGTCAATTGTCAACTCTAAATAAGTTAACATATACATGTATAGATATTATTTGCATGAGGTCTATTTCTATCCGTCACAGCTCATATACTTACTTGTCAGGGGCAGATCCAGCCATTTTAAAAAGAGGGGGGGGGGGGGGGTTCCCAACCCAAAGTAAAGGGGGTTCCAACTATATGCTCCTATTCAAATGCACTGATCGGCCAAAAAAAAGGGGGGTTCCAACCCCCGAAACCGACCCCCCCCCCCCCCTGGATCCGCCAATGCTTGTCTGGGAAACTGTTGACTTCGGCAAGTCAGACACTGTATTTACATATCTCTGATGAGCTATGTAGATTTTTTTGAAATTTTAGATTTTAATACCAAATCTAGCCTGGTACAAGCTACATAAAAAAAAATCTACAAAAACCTAATTTAGTATAATTTCCCCTTTATCAGGGATCATAAAAAAGAAGGGATGTATGTACTGTATAGGCGTATTTACACACGTGTGGAAAGTTATTAATGAATATAAATATACCTACTGTTATGTGAGTAGAGTATGGCTTTCAGTCCTTAGTAAACAAACCACTGTAACAGAATAACTTGTAGAAAATGGCATTTGATAAAAAATTTGTTATTTGATAGAAATAACCAGAAAATTGTGTAGTTGCTGTAAATAGACAAAAGATAATAAAGAAGAAATGTGAAATTTATAATGGTGTTCTTGTGTACAATATGATTGCTACAAGCAGTATAAATATATCATTGAAAGGTCACATCAAATAAAAGATTAGAAATAATAACACTTTTTTTTTTTTTCTGCCGTCCTTTGTATGTGTCTCTTGGCTGTTGTATGCCTCTGTTTCTGTAAACCTTTTAACCTCCCTCCCCCCCCCAGGATGTAGCCGAGGGGGCATTAAGTTTTACCCTTGTCCCTGTGTACATACGTACAGACTACATGACTACATGCATACTGATATATGTCCGTACATCCCAAAGTTGGTTTCTGTTCTCTAACTTTAGTTTGCCTCAATCAAATGTTATGAAACTTATACAACATGCTTATTACCACAAAACACAGATCAAGTTTGAATTTTGGTCATGTCACTTTTACTGTTATAGAGTTATGCCCCTTTACAAATGGAAAACTTGCTGAATTTTTCATTTCCGTTCTCTAACTTAAGTTTGGCTCAACCAAATGTTTGGAAATTTAAACACAATACTTATTACCACAAAACTTCGATAAAGTACAAATTTGGGTATCGTCACTTTTACCATTCTTCAGTTATGTCCCTTTATAACTTTATTTGATATGCAAGCAGGGGCATCATCTGTGTCTCATGGACACATTCCCCATTTATTTTAAGCTCACCTTACCTGAAAGGTCAAGTGAGCTTTTCTCATCACTTGGCGTCCGTCGTCCGTAAACTTTTACAAAAATCTTCTCCTCTGAAACTACTGGGCCAAATTTAACCAAACTTTGCAACAATCATCCTTGGGGTATCTAGTTTAAAAAATGTGTCCCATGACCTGGCCATCAAACCAAGATGGCCGCCATGGCTGAAAATAGAATACAGGGGTAAAATGTATATTTTGGCTTATATCTTTAAAACCAAAGCATTTAGAGCAAATCTGACATGTGGGTAAAATTGTTGATCAGGTCAAGATCTATCTGCCCTGAAATTTTCAGACGAATCGGACAACCTGTTGTTGGGTTGCCAGGGGCGGATCCAGCCATTTTAAAAAGGGGGGTTCCTAACCCAGGACAAATGGGGGGTTCCAACTACATGTCCCCATTCAAATACATTGATCGTCCAAAAAAAAGGGGGGGTTCCAACCCCCGGAACCCCCCCATCTGGATCCGCGCCTGGTTGCTGCCCTAAAATTGGTAATTTTAAGGAAATTTTGCAGTTTTTATACGACCGCAAAAATTTTAATTTTTTGGTCGTATATTACTATCACGTTGGCGTCGTCGTCCTGCGTCGTCGTCGTCGTCGTACGAATACTTTTAGTTTTCGCACTCTAACTTTAGTAAAAGTGAATAGAAATCAATGAAATTTTAACACAAGGTTTATGACCACAAAAGGAAGGTTGGGATTGATTTTGGGAGTTTTGGTCACAACATTTTAGGAATTAGGGGCCAAAAAGGGCCCAAATAAGCATTTTCTTGGTTTTCGCACTATAACTTTAGTTTAAGTGAATAGAAATCTATGAAATTTTGACACAAGGTTTATGACCACAAAAGGAAGGTTGGGATTGATTTTGGGAGTTTTGGTTACAACAGTTTAGGAATTAAGGGCCAAAAAAGGGCCCAAATAAGCATTATTCTTGGTTTTCGCACAATAACTTTAGTATAAGTAAATAGAAATCAATGAAATTTTAACACAAGGTTTATGACCACAAAAGGAAGGTTGGGATTGATTTTTGGAGTTGAGGTCACAACAGTTTATGAATTAGCGGCCAAAAAGGGGCCCAAATAAGCATTATTTTTGGTTTTTGCACCATAACTTTAGTATAAGTAAATAGAAATCTATGAAATTTAAACACAAGGTTTATGACCATAAAAGGAAGGTTGGGTTTGATTTTGGGAGTTTTGGTCCTAACAGTTTAGGAATAAGGCGCCCAAAGGGTCCAAAATTGAACTTTGTGTGATTTCATCAAAAATTGAATAATTGGGGTTCTTTGATATGCCGAATCTAACTATGTATGTAGATTCTTAATTTTTGGTCCCGTTTTCAAATTGGTCTACATTAAGGTCCAAAGGGTCCAAAATTAAACTTAGTTTGATTTTAACAAAAATTGAATCCTTGGGGTTCTTTGATATGCTGAATGTAAAAATGTACTTAGATTTTTAATTATTGGCCTAGTTTTCAAGTTGGTCCAAATGGGGGTCCAAAATTAAACTTTGTTTGATTTCATCAAAAATTGAATAAATGGGTTCTTTGATATGCCAAATCTAACTGTGTATGTAGATTCTTAATTTTTGGTCCAGTTTTCAAATTGGTCTACATTAAGGTCCAAAGGGTCCAAAATTAAACTAAGTTTGATTTTAACAAAAATTAAATTCTTGGGCTTATTTGATATGCTTTATCTAAATATGTACTTTGATTTTTGATTATGGGCCCAGTTTTCAAGTTGGTCCAAATCAGGATTCCATATCAAGTATTGTGCAATAGCAAGAAATTTTCAATTGCACAGTATTGCACAATAGCAAGAAATATCTAATTGCACAATATTGTGCAATAGCAATTAATTTTCAATTGGAGTTATCTTTCTTTGTATAGAATAGTAGTTGATAATATATGTTGGAAATTTGCCAGACATGACTATGATGTCATTTTCTATTTTTATTTGCCAATAACTTTATGTAAATAACTTCATTGGAAATTTGCCAATATAAAATGTTGCTGATGAAGCTTTTTTTCCTTATCTTATCTAAAATGTTTTTAGATAATGTATGTTGGACATTTGCCAGACATGACTATGATGTCATTTTCTATTTTTATTTGCCAATAACTTTATGTAAATAACTTCATTGGAAATTTGCCAATATAAAATGTTGCTGATGAAGTTTTTTTTATTGTTTTATACAATAAACAATGTATATTCACTTTTACTACCAACCAATCTTTACCATTCAGTGATAACAAGCACTTTATTTTACATTTTAATATTTTATGATGTATTTAAAAGAGTAGTTATTGTTGCAAACTCCATTAGAAATTTGAATTGATATCAGTTTTGGAAAAAGGGAAACGGGGATGTGAAAAAAAAGGGGGGGGTTTAAATTTTTCTCATTTCAGATTTCATAAATAAAAAGAAAATTTCTTCAAACATTTTTTTGAGAGGATTAATATTCAACAGCATAGTGAATTGCTCAAAGGCAAAAAAAAACTTTTAAGTTCATTAGACCACATTCATTCTGTGTCAGAAACCTATACTGTGTCAACTATTTAATTTTAGATTTAAAAAGTTTGAAGAAGAAATCTTTAATTGATTTGTAAAATCTTGACATTTGTTTTGTGTAAAAAAAACCCATGTAATGTCAAAAATTCAATCACAATCCAAATTCAGAGCTGTATCACGCTTGAATGTTTTGTCCATACTTGCCCCAACTGTTCAGGGTTCGACCTCTGCGGTCGTATAAAGCTGTGCCCTGCGGAGCACCTGGTTGGTTATTATCTTGAATACTATTATAGATAGAGATAAACTGTAAACAGCAATAATGTTCAGCAAAGTAAGATCTACAAATAAGTCAAACATGTCCAAAATTGTCAGTCAACCCCTTAAGGAGTTATTGCCCTTTATAGTCAATATTGAACAACTTTTCGACATTTTTGTAACTTGTACAAAAATCTTCTTTTCTAAAACTATGGGCCAAATTTAATCAAACTTGGCCACAATCATTTCTAGGGTATCTATTTAAAAAAAGTGTCTAATGACCCCGCCTACCAACCAAGATGGCCGACATCAGTAAATACAGTAACAGGTGAGCGACACAGGCTCTTGAGAGCCTCTAGTTAAGTCTTCTTCTCTGAAACTACTAATATATTGTAACCAAAGTTGTTATAATTCATCTATAGGATGTCGTATATGGAATGAACATATTTTGCCCTGGTCTATCAACCAACTTGGTCATTGTGTCTAAAATTAGAAAATAGGACTCCAACTGAAATTTTGGCCAATATTATAAAAGTTATAGCATTTAGGTTTGTTGTATTTCATCTGTTGTCAGCAGGTTTTGGTAGTTTGTCATCTATTGACAGCAGGTTGGTAGTTTGTCATCTGTTGTCAGCAGGTTGGTAGTTTGTCATCAGTTGTCAGTAGGTTGGTAGTTTGTCATCTATTGACAGCAGGTTTTGGTAGTTTGTCATCTTTTGTCAGCAGGTTGGTAGTTTGTCATCTGTTGTCAGCAGGTTGGTAGTTTATCATCTGTTGTCAGCAGGTTGGTAGTTTGTCATCTGTTGTCAGCAGGTTGGTAGTTTATCATCTGTTGTCAGCAGGTTGGTAGTTTGTCATCTGTTGTCAGCAGATTGTTTGTTTGCCATCTGTTGTCAGCAGGTTGGTAGTTTGTTCTCTGTTGTCAGCAGGTTGGTAGTTTGTCATCTTTTGACAGCAGGTTGGTAGTTTATCATCTGTTGTCAGCAGGTTGATAGTTTGTCATCAATTGACAGCAGGTAGGTAGTTTATCATCTGTTGTCAGCAGGTTGGTAGTTTGTCATCTGTTGTCAGCAGATTGTTTGTTTGCCATCTGTTGTCAGCAGGTTGGTAGTTTGTTCTCTGTTGTCAGCAGGTTTTGGTAGTTTGTCATCTATTGACAGCAGGTTGGTAGTTTATCATCTGTTGTCAGCAGGTTGGTAGTTTGTCATCTGTTGTCAGCAGGTTGGTAGTTTATCATCTGTTGTCAGCAGGTTGGTAGTTTGTCATCAGTTGTTGATAGTTTGTCATCTGTTGTCAGTAGGTTGGTATTTTGTTATCTGTTGTCAGCAGGTTGGTAGTTTGTCATCTGTTGTCAGTAGGTTGGTAGTTTGTTATCTGTTGTCAGTAGGTTGTTTGTTTATCATCTGTTGTCAGCAGGTTGGTTGTTTGTTATCTGTTGTCAGCAGGTTGGTAGTTTGTCATCAGTTGTCAGAAGTTTGTAGTTTGTCATCTGTAGTCACCAGGTTGGTAGTTAGTCATTTGTTGTCAGTAGGTTGGTAGTTTGTCATCTGTTGTCAGCAGGTTGGTAGTTTGTTATCTGTTATCAGAAGGTTGGTAGTTTGTCATCTGTTGTCAGTAGGTTGGTAGTTTGTCATCTGTTGTCAGCAGGTTGGTAGTTTGTCATCTGTTGTCAGCAGGTTGGTAGTTTGTCATCTGTTGTCAGCAGGTTGGTAGTTTGTCATCAGTTGTCAGTAGGTTGGTAGTTTGTCATCTGTTGTCAGCAGGTTTTGGTAGTTTGTCATCTGTTGTCAGCAGGTTGGTAGTTTGTCATCTGTTGTCAGCAGGTTGGTAGTTTGTCATCAGTTGTCAGGAGGTTGGTAGTTTATCATCTGTTGTCAGCAGGTTGGTAGTTTGTCATCTGTTGTCAGTTTGTTGGTAGTTTGTCAACAGGTTGGTAGTTTGTCATCTGTTGTCAGCAGGTTTTGGTAGTTTGTCATCTATTGACAGCAGGTTGGTAGTTTATCATCTGTTGTCAGCAGGTTGGTAGTTTGTCATCTGTTGTCAGTAAGTTGGTAGTTTGTCATCTGAAGTCAGTAAGTTGGTAGTTTGTCATCTGTTGTCAGCAGGTTGGTAGTTTGTTATTTGTTATCAGTAGGTTGGTAGTTTGCCATCAGTTACCAGTAGGTTGATAGTTTGTCATCTGTTGTCAGTAGGTTGGTAGTTTGTTATCTATTGTCAGAAGGTTGGTTGTTTGCCATCTGTTGTCAGCAGGTTGGTAGTTTGTTCTCTGTTATCAGAAGGTTGGTAGTTTGTCATCTGTTGTTGGCAGGTTGGTAGCTTGTAATCAGTTGTCAGTAGGTTGGTAGGTTGTCATCTATTGACAGCAGGTTGGTAGTTTGTCATCTGTTGTCAGTAGGTTGGTAGTTTGTCATTTGTTGTCAGTAGGTTGGTAGTTTGTCATCTGTTGTCAGTAGGTTGGTAGTTTGTTATCTGTTGTCAACAGGTTGGTAGTTTGTCATCTGTTGTCAGTAGGTTGGTAGTTTGTTATCTGTTGTCAGCAGGTTGGTTGTTTATCATCTGTTGTCAGCAGGTTGGTTGTTTGTTATCTGTTGTCAGCAGGTTGGTAGTTTGTCATCAGTTGTCAGAAGTTTGTAGTTTGTCATCTGTAGTCAGCAGGTTGGTAGTTAGTCATTTGTTGTCAGTAGGTTGGTAGTTTGTCATCTGTTGTCAGGAGGTTGGTAGTTTGTTATCTGTTATCAGAAGGTTGGTAGTTTGTCATCTGTTGTCAGCAGGTATGTAGTTTGTTATCTGTTGAAAGCAGGTTGGTAGTTTGTCATCTGTTGTCAGCAGGTTTTGGTAGTTTGTCATCTATTGACAGCAGGTTGATAGTTTATCATCTGTTGTCAGCAGGTTGGTAGTTTGTCATCTGTTGTCAGTAAGTTGGTAGTTTGTCATCTGTAGTCAGCAGGTTTTGGTAGTTTGTCATCTATTGACAGCAGGTTGGTAGTTTGTCATCTGTTGTCAGCAGGTTGGTAGTTTGTCATCTGTTGTCAGCAGGTTGGTAGTTTGTCATCAGTTGTCAGTAGGTTGGTAGTTTGTCATCTGTTGTCAGCAGGTTTTGGTAGTTTGTCATCTATTGACAGCAGGTTGGTAGTTTATCATCTGTTGTCAGCAGGTTGGTAGTTTGTCATATGTTGTCAGTTTGTTGGTAGTTTGTTATCAGTAGGTTGGTAGTTTGCCATCAGTTATCAGTAGGTTGATAGTTTGTCATCTGTTGTCAGTAGGTTGGTAGTTTGTCATCTGTTGTCAGAAGGTTGGTTGTTTGTCATCTGTTGTCAGAAGGTTGGTAGTTTGTCATCTGTTGTCAGCAGGTATGTAGTTTGTCATCTGTTGTCCGTAGGTTTGTAGTTTGTCATTTGTTGTCAGCAGGTTGGTAGTTTGCCATCAGTTATCAGTAGGTTGATAGTTTGTCATCTGTTGTCAGTAGGTTGGTAGTTTGTCATCTATTGTCAGAAGGTTGGTAGTTTGTCATCCGTTGTCAGAAGGTTGGTAGTTTGTCATCTGTTGTCAGCAGGTATGTAGTTTGTCATCTGTTGTCAGTAGGTTTGTAGTTTGTCATTTGTTGTCAGCAGGTTGATCGTTCGTCATAAGTGTCTATGATGACAGGGGAGTTAAAGGTATGTCAGCTTTTGCCAATACTTGCCTTCAATGTCTGTCATTTTAAAACACTTTCAAGATTTACTTCAACACCAAATTCTACAAATTACAAACATCAAGATACGACGTTGTAGGAGAACAATTACTGTCGAGAATCTGGGCTTTTTATAGTTCATGTTACAATGTACATTGTTTTTTTTGTTTGATGAATCGAAAATGTAAACCTAATCACTGAAGCAAATCGTGAATATAAGAGGAAAAGCCTTGGAATTTGCACATGAATTATTCTTACAGCATACAGACATTTTTTTTTCAATTAAATTATATCATTTAAAATTTTGAACCCATCCACATTCCATTTTCATCATCTCAAACATAAGGCTGAATAAGAGTAATGTATGAACTGCCGATAAATGTTATTCTTCAAAAACACTGCAACAGTCAAACGGCTTTCTATGAAACTTAATTAAACAGACTACATAAAATTGAGAAAGAAAATGGGGAATGTGTCAAAGCGACAACAACCCGACCATAGAGCAGACAACAGCCGAAGGCCACCAATGGGTCTTCAATGTAGCAAAAATTCCCGCACCCGTAGGTGTCCTTCAGCTGGCCCCTAAAAATATGTATACTAGTACAGTGATAATGGACGTCATACTAAACTCCGAATTATACACAAGAAACTAATTTAAAAATCATACAAGACGAACAAAGGCCAGAGGCTCCTGACTTGGAACAGGCGCAAAATTGCGGCGGGATTAAACATGTTTATGAGATCTCAACCCTCCCCTATACCTCTAGCCAATGTAGAAAAGTAATATATACAAACTCAATCTCCAATGTCAATGAGACAGCAGCACATCGACACAAACAACCGAACGACATCTAAATGTAAAAGTGAGCAATAGACATGCGTTTATTCATTATGTCAGGCTGAGTCGAGTAGCAACATGAAATACTATAAATAAACTCATCATATATATATATATATACCAACATTGAGAAATTTTGTATTTTCGCAAGACGTACGTTTCGTCTACAAATGACTCTTTACTGACGCTTGGATCAAAAACATGATAAGGAAGCCAAATAACCGTTTCCCTATAGTTTAATCATGAGTTAAACAGCAGCATATTACATCTAAAGAAAATGACACACATTGATATTCAACCGTTAGAAAATTAACATTTCTCATCATTCTCTAATTTTTTCAGGGCTGTTCAAATCAAACATGAAATACTATTTATTCATCAGTTATTACAAATCCATCTGGTACGTGTCTGGTTGAATTCAAGGCCGGTAAGTGTCCTTTGGAAAGTTTGCCGTGCTTCTACAATTGCAAAGCCAGAACTTGGTGTAAACTTTCCGCCTTCTTCGTTGACAACACCGAATATTCCATTCATTTTAGAAAAATTTACATCATCAAAGGAAAAGTCCGCGATTTTTTACTTATCATCTAAATATGTTCATCTTAACATAGAAAACACGTACATTCACAATATCTACGTGTTGTCTAAATTTCGGTACCACGATTTCCCGAGAAATACAAGAAAAACATTATATCCCCCCAAAAAAATGATATATCCCGAGAAAAAGACTTTTTATGGTGTTATGCTACTTTTTATAGTGTTATATATATATATATATATACTACTTTTAACAATATTAAAGAATATTAATTAAAGATATTACTCGTTTTTATTCAATAAAAGTGCAATTTCATTTCAAAAATTCGATTAGTATGACTTGTTACGTATGCAAATTCCTTGTTAATACAAAATACTAAATTTTCTCAAATTTTGTTCATCAAAGAAATATGAAGACAATGCATGGCTTGGTATTATTTTAGTAACACTTGCAAATAAAAAAGTAATTTACGATTTTGGTGCTTGTTCTTCCAAAAAACTGATTTCTGCAAAAAAAAAAGTTGACCGGACGGAATCTTGTATTTCTCGGGAAATCGTGGTACCCTCTAAATTTGGGGGTTAAAAACGCTATTTTTCAGAGCCTGTTCACATATTAGGACTTCTTGTCACGCTCAAAAATGAAATTAGAATAGCTGTTACTGTGGATCTTCTGAAGATAAGTACTAAAGCGAAGTGGCCACTATTGCATCTGTGACAAGGTTTGTATTGATGTCCCGTCTACGATAATATTAAGCCATAAGGCAACCACCATTTGATTTTTGGAAAGGGGGGGGGGGGCAATGGATTTTTTTGGAAAAAAGTTTGTTTCCAGTTATTGGAGAAAAATGTTTGTTTCACCCCAAGGATTTGTAAAGTGAGACTATACAAATCCTTGTTCACCCTCAGCTGCCACTATATGTAATGCTAAAATTGAAAGAAAAAAATTGTTTTCGACTCGTCGCCAAAAAAAATAAATAGTTTGTCTGGGGAAAAAATCCATAGTCCCCCCCCCCCCCCCCCCTGAAAATCAAATAAAATATGGTTGCTGCCTAATGTTTTCTAGTCTGTGTTGCCGTCCGTCAGTCGTTCCGTCCTATAATATCTATAGGGTCATGTTGTTTGTTAGGGTAGCCATAGGCGGATTTAGGGGGGCAGGGGGCCCGGGCCCCCCTTTTTGGGAAAAAAATTGGTTGCTTATATAGAGAATCACTGAAGCGTGACTGTAGCGGGCCCCCTCTTAGGTCAGTCAGTGGGCCCCCACTTATGAAAATTTCTGGATCCCGGCGCCACTGGTAGCCTATATTAAATTACAATCACGTCAACTTTGAAACTATATACACATTCATTTTGACTTGTTGTTTTTTGGTTTTGTTGTTGTTGGTGGTTTTTTTGTTTGTTTGTTTTTTTTTAAATATATATATATATATATATATATATATATATATATATATATATATATATATATATATATATATATATATATATATATATATATATATATATATATATATATATATATATATATATATATATATATATATATATATATATATATATATATATATATAATATATGCCAAATTTTTTAATAGGCATTTGAAACATAACTTAATTGCGTTTCAAATGAATACTAAAATGTGATATTTTAAGCGAGTCATACTGTCCTATGGATATATTCTTGTTTTTATTCGAATTTTTTTTCTATCCAAGAATAGTTTTATAACAAGCTAGAATATTAAATGAAATATAAAGTCTTAAAGAAATGAAAAAACCCAACAATTTGGAACAACACTTTCAAACCTAACAAATAGGTTAACATTACATTCTCGAAGTATTTTTGAACAGATATACACATCCTGTTATTTTGGGTTTCTTTGTTTATTACCTTTTCCTCTTTCGTTTAAAAAATTAATTCCAGAATAGTCGAAATAGTGAGTCGGAACTTCGTTTGTGTTTATTTATAGAATTGTGACTAAAAATAGATGACACATTTCCAGGGTGTATCCCGTACGTCATTCCTTTATGCCTCCTTTTGGAAGAGGAATCGGCCAATAGAGTAATTCAATTCGCGTCACGTGATAACAATAATAAGAGGGTGACACATTGAGGATAAAAGTCTACACGTAACAGAGAGAACATCTTAAAAAATTCAAGTAAAACAGATACCTCCAGGTTTGAAAATTAATGTGTGTAGTATTGATATATTAATCTCTGAATTGAGTATAACAAACATAATGTTTTTCACCATTATTAACCGCAATCAATGAAAAAAGGCCACAATGTAATAACAAGGTCGCCATTTTGATATCAGAAATACCAAACAAACAATGAAAAGGGTGGGTCGATGAAGAGATTCCCTGAAGCAGCAGACAAAATAAGCAGAAGAAGGAACACAATTATCAATTTTGAGGATTTACAGGAGGTAAACTGATCGTTTTCGTATAAGGAAAGGACATAATTGTCCCGGAAATGGTCGTCAAACGTTCAATATTGCTTTATCATGAAGCATCGCATAATCTGATCATTCATTCCAGGAGTGAAAATTTCCATCAATCAAATTATTGAATAATGTTCATGTTCTAAAAATAAATGGTTACTTTATATCAATCTTGTTATAAATTAAACTGTAAACAGGTGATATAATCTTTAAAATTTTAACAAGACAAAAACAGCTGATCAACAGGAACAAAGATGTTGTTGTAAATACATGTATTTATGTTATATCTGCATCTATTGGTTGTATACATACTCTATTAACACTTGACTGTAGCCATTTACCAATCATATTTTAGACTATTCCCAACTTGTTAATATAAAAAAAAAATTGGGGGGGGGGGGGGGTATCAACAAGAGTGTAGACAATGATGGTGTAAGTAATTGAGTACATGTATGTGTAAAGTTCACATATTTCTAAAGTTCACATGAAAAAATTCTTCCATTCTACAACTAGATTATTCCTGTCCATTTTAAGTTGTTCCCTTTGTGTTTATTTTTGCATGAACAAAATAGATTTATGAATTACGATCGTCATAATAATGAAAGGTGAACAGACTGATAATTACACCACAACAATCTTTGCAAAAAATATTATTTTGCAAATGAATGGGATAACATTTTGCAGTATATATATATGAAAACAGATAAAAGTTTCCAAATTCAGGCTTTATTTATTTATAAGTAGCACAGACAAGTACATTAAAAACACTGGTTACCTCTTCTGATGAATTATCTGTCCTGTACCAGTATTTAATGTGGATTGACTGATAATAGCAGGGCTTCCAAAACGGGCATATATTCTGGTCATTTGTATAATATCCGGTAAAAGTCTGACTGGGCAAAGCATGAAATGGTCATCTACTTTTTAGTATTCAAGGCTTTTTCAGTCATTTTAATATAATTCACTATCTTTTAGACCCAACCTTTTGCCTTTATATATAATTAACATCCACACATTTCCGGTCATAAAAGTGACATGATGATTAATTACTATCAAAACAACCCCTACTTCAATACTTTCTAATTTTAATCAAGCCTAACTAGTTGTTGGAAAGCTGATATCTACCTGTTCAAGTGGCAGGTAAACTACTTTCAGTACCGGATATCGTATAAATTGATCGGTCTATTGATTTAGTCCAATAGATTAAGATTCTAAGAAATTAGTTTATCAACATGATTTGTTGAAAAATTTAAAAAGGTTTTAAATGAAAAATCGTCAAAACTACTATCATGGATTCGTATGAACTAGAACATATGTGCACAGGTGGGAAATTTAATTATGCATCCTACATTTCTTCAAAAGTGCTAAAATTATCATTGATACCCATTTCTAACGTTCATTTCAAGTATTTTGTTGAAGATATAACGTGGAAAGAGCTTCTTCACCATGTTCACTCAGTCGTGCTTTGTAAACGCACACAGATTTTACGTATCCGTTTATGGTCCATGTTTTACCATTGTCAAGTCAATATCTGGTTTTAAGAAAATGTGAGTTTAAAAACGAAAGTAAAATTTTGACAATGTCATTTTGCACAAATAAAGAGTCTTAAGGCAGATATGAGCATGCTGATGTGCACACTTTGAATGATGCACTGCCAATTTAACAGTTTCAAATTCATATCAAAGTAAAGTTTTTTTTTTTAATCTAATGTCAATCATTGGAATGGCCATCTATTGACCATAATTGCCTTTTGTGACTAAGTCTTAAGGGATTAAAATCGGGATCAGATATAAAATGTCCGGCTGGCTCAAATATTTTTTGGAAGCCCTGGATAATAGCGATAGCAAGGTTATCCATACAGCATGTACAAATGTACAGTATCGGTTGTTGATATTCTATGATTTCTATGATTGATTGCTGTTTTGCACCACCTTCTTTATTCAATGATTGGTGATGTTAACGCCACTTTTTATTTTGCAGGAGGATCTTGTTGAGTCATGTCGTCTATGGAACAAAATGGTAATCAAAATCTTCCATCAGTCGTATTGTGCAAAGCTGGCTGTGGTTTTTATGGAAACGATGCATTTGACGGAATGTGTTCAAAGTGTTATAAAGATGTCCTAAATCGGAAACAAAATTCATCACCAGTGAGTGGACGTATGAGTCCCCCGTCGATGTCAGGTGAGACAGAGACAACTGTAACCAGTGTGACTTCATCGCTGTCACAAACTTCTATAGGTAATACACCTTGCACTCCTCTCTCTCTATTCGCTAATTTGGCTTTGGAATGAAATGAGCAATTTCTCTAGCTCTTCAAGCTCATTACTTGGACATGTACATTGTATACCTGCTGACTTTCATGATTTAGGCATGAATTATATGATTCGACCCCTTGTCCTGATTCCACGCTCACGATTGTTAAAAAATATATAAAATATGGAATCAGTGATATCTCCCCCATTTTGCTCATAACTGGGACACTGGGGAAAAGTCCTCCGTCGATGTCAGGTGAGACGAAGACAACTGTAACTTCATCGCTGTCACAAACTTCTATAGGTTATACACCTTGCACTCCTCTTTCTATTCGCTAATTTGGCTTTTGAATGAAACAAGCAATTTCTCTAGCTCTTCAAGCTCATTACTTGGACATGTATACCTGCCGACTTTCATGATTTAGGCATGAATTATATGATTCGACCCCTTGTCCTGATTCCACGCTCACGATTGTTAAAAATATTCAAAATATGGAGTCAGTAATTTCTCCCCCATTTTGCTCATAACTGGGACACTGGGGAAAAGTCCTCCGTCAATGTCAGGTGAGACAAAGACAACTGTAACATTGCTGTCACAAACTTCTATAGGTAATACACATTGCACTCATCTGTCTTTGCTAATTTGGCTTTGGAATGAAACGAGCAATTTCTCTAGCTCTGAGCTCATAACTTTGACTTGTATACCTGCCAACTTTCATGATTTAGACATGAATTATATAATTTGACCCTTTGTCCTGATTCCACGCTCACGATTGTTAAAAAATATATAAAATATGGAATCAGTAATTTCTCCCCCATTTTACTGGGACACTGGGGAAAAGTCCTCCGTCAATGTCAGGTGAGACAAAGACAACTGTAACAAACTTCTATAGGTTATATTCCTCTCTCTTTGCTTATTTTGCTTTGGAATGAAACAAGCGGTTTCTCTAGCTCTGAGCTCATTAATTTAGTACTATTACCTTCAAACCTACCAACTTTTGTGATTGTAGGCATGAATTACACGAATTTGAACCTTTTGTCCTGATTCCGCACTCACGAAAGTAAAAAATATTAAAAAAAAAATGGAACTGCAATTTCTTAGCCATATTACTCATAACTGGGTCATGCAAAAAAAGTCTGTCGATGTCAGGTGAGAGAGACAACTATATTTAAAACAAACTTCTGTATGTAATGCACCTTGCTTTGTCTGTCTTCCCTAATTTGGCTTTGAAATGAAACAAGAAATTTCTCTAGCTCTGAGGGCACTACTCGGTCATATACAGCTTTTTTTAACTTCAAGAATGAAATATGAGATCTGTTTGAAGATATAATCATGATAATATCAGACAATTAAAGCATCATTGATAATAATTTAATTTTGGATGTTACATGTCTTCTGATTGGCTGACGTTATTTTGTTATCAGCCTACATTGTATAGACATAATTTAGTCATGTGAACGTGACCTCATCAACGTTTTTTCATGGTTTTTTACGGTTTAAAATGGAATTTAGAATTAAATTATAAGAAATGACTAATATTTTTTCTGTCTATTTGAAATAACATAAAAAATGTGGTGCACACTGTTAAATAGCCCGCTACACGCGTTATTCAGTGTGCACCAAATTTTTTATGTAATTTCTTCATAGACAGAAAAAATATTACAGTCATTCCTTAAATAATAAATTATTTTAAAAGATAGTCCTGTGAGATAAATAATTGGACACAGAGGGTCTTAACAGACCTGTTCAGGTATGGGGAATTCAACAATCTTTAAGCATGTCCCAAGAAACATCAGAACAAAGGAATTATCACAATTTATAGCAAAATTCTATCAGATACAACATTTTTTACCAGACTGTGTGAAAATGTCTATAGAATATTTTTATGTTTTTTTATAGGATCACAGGAAACACTTAAAGATAGTGTTTTAATGACTTCAATGTCTTCTCCCAGTGTAGAAACAGCCACACCAACTGTTTCCCTGCCAAGTACGAGTCAAACCAAGGAGGAAGATAAAGAAGAGGAAGGGGCAACAGGTAACAAAACAATACAGTACAAACATATTTCAGGGTCCTCACTGAAGGATATTTGAACTCCAGTCCAAGTACTAACAAATTTTGACCATGGCCAGACAATCACTGATTGAAACAGTGAATAGATGAAATTTTATTGCAAGTAATTTAGGATTTCAGCATCTGTGACAAAAAATGACTAGAAAATGAAATCAAATTTAGATCATTTTAAAACTTTTGGTATTCAATGGTGATATATGTCTATGTGCTGAAATGATACAACATTTTATAATCTAAATGCACTACAGAAAACTGTGTTGTACATATTATTATTAAGCTCAAAGCTCAAACATAAATTACATTATTATATGAACTTTTTTAGGTGGAGATGATCCAGCAGAAAGCTCTTTACCATCAGATGATAAGAAAACACCAAAGAAAAATAGATGTCATACTTGTAAAAAGAAGGTTGGACTTACAGGTAAATGATAAATTGTGCTTATTGAGAATATATTGACTTGCATGAGGTAGATTTCTATGCAATGCCACTCATTTTACACATGTTAAAAAAAAATGTTTCAGATATCTGGAAACCCTTTAGCCTTTTTATCAACAGCAGTTTAAAAACCAAGTCAAGAAAACATAGGCTAAAAGTTTTATGTATATATATATATATCTGAAACATTATAGGTCAAAGTACAATGTACAGTCTTGAAAACTAAGCCTTGGCTCACATTAAACAGCCAGCCATACAGGGCACCGAAAATGTCTGGAGTTAAATCATTAAAACAGGAAAACCAATATTTTAATCTAAACAAAAAAAGAGAAACAAATATGAACCACATTAACAATAGACATTCACTGAACATTAGGTTCCTGACTTGGAACAGGTGCAAACAAATGCGGCAGGTTAAAAGGTTTAATAGGTACCAACCTTCACCCTTACCTAAAACAATAGTGTAACATCACAAAGTATCTAAAACAATAACTAAACCAAGTGAAGGTACAATGCACAAATAGAATTGATCTATGACATAATGTTGATACAAAACTAATAAAATAAAGTATGATATGTTTAACAATATATCAGAAAGACAATCAAAACCTTTGACAAAATGCCACCAAATAAAATAACGTAAACGTGTAAGTTTATATTTTCTTTTTTGTCTGTCATGAACATTAATTCCTGACTTAGGATAGGTTGAAACAACTGCAGTAGGTTTAAATGTTATGATAGGCTCCAACCTTTACCCAAACCTAAAACAAAAGTGTAACATCAGAAACGCTATAATATATATGTTTTTCTATTCTTCTCAGGTTTTCCCTGTAGATGTGGAGGACTATATTGCAGTACCCACAGATATTCAGATAAGCACGATTGTAACTTTAACTATAAAGAGATGGCACAGGAACATATAAGGAAACAAAACCCTGTCGTTGTCGCTTCCAAAATTCAGAAGATTTAAAGACTTTGTGATAGAACTAAAATTATACGTGTTTTCATCATGTCAGGAGTAAATTACAGTCAGTTCAAACGAACCTTGCAAATTTTATATTTTCGTCGATTATGTGTGATAAAATTATATACAATGTCTTGCTAAGTATTTACTATTGTATTAAATAGACGATTTATTCAGTGCTTTTAATTATATTTGCGTTTTTTTTCTAATAATGTTTAAAATTTGAAAATGTAGACCTTCTTTGCAATGTGTGTTTGAACTGGGTGTAATCAACAATGCAAAAAGTGAATATATATTTATCGACAACCATTACAGAATTACGAAGTCTGGATGTTTTTTTTTGTTATTTATTTACCCTTGTTAATTAAATAAACACACAATATATGTCTGTTATTTCTCTGAATGTCCACCATATTTGATTAACTTTGAAAAAAAATCATGTTTTGCAATTTTTTTGAAATTTATCAGTTTTTGAATAATATCATATTTAAATTGTTTTTGTGACTGAACTTTTCAAGTTTATAACACAGTAATTGTTTTGTACAATTGATTTATGAAATCAAGCTGGTAAATTGACAGTTTGGTACAATTTTTTTTTTTCAAATTTTTGTTACCGTTGAAATCATGTAAACAGGTCACATTTCTTAAATTCTCCATCTTCACAATTTTCAATTTATCCAGAAATTAGTACAATATGTCATTTTGAACATTAAATGTGTAGTATTTTTTTTCTTGAAAAATCCTAATACATATGTTTATACATGAATGTTTTAATTTGTATTATTTTAATTTTCAGGCTAAAATAAGCCACGTTTTATGATTGAGAATTTTTTCGTTCTATAGTTGTAATTTGTTTATTTAAATTTGTTTGTAACGATTGTATTTTGTTTAATAATCAATATACTAAATATTTTATTACTGACCCTGTTTGGTTAGTTCTGTGACAAGAGTTATAATAATGGGTTTTTTATTTTGCGACATTTGTTAATTTTTTATGTGTGCAGGCTTTACCGAAACGTGTATAATGTGTAGGATGGCTGTATCTGAATTTCACCTATTTGCTTATTATTACGAGTATTGAAGTAAATTCTGGTTGTATTGTTATCTAGGAAATAATTGAATGTGATGGGAAAAGTTAAGAAATGGAAATATTTGCCGATATGAGAAATAAAAGTGTAGCTCTTGAGGGCAGATTTTTTTTTTGCCTGTTAAGCTAGTTTTAATTTCCTTGAATGAACAAGTTCTGCCAATAGTGTGTATGGTTTTTGGGCTATTTATAGAAGCAGAATGGAGCATTTTATAGTGGTTTTGTTTTATTTTTTCAATTTGCTGATTAATAAACTTCTTTGGTTTGTCTTTGAATGAAAAGTTTGTTAAAACGTTAAAGAGGATGTGTAAAAGATTGAGCTTACATAATTGATGTTCTCAATGAATGCCTGATGCTTTTCGTTAGATGTCAGTATCCAATTTATATCAAGCAATTTGTGTTAAAATGATTTTTATCATTTGACCTTTAGTAGGGTCAAGGGATGTTTAAAAGAGACCTTTAATGTTTCACGAGTTACTGTGTTTAATAATGCCTGTTCTATATTTGGAAAACCTAAACATCGTTATCAATTTTATATCATTTTGAATGAGTATTTGTACATCTTTAACTGAAATTTTGATGTTAATATTACTAATTTTCCAGACCTGTCCAATATGCAGCTTCAGATTCTATTGCATTATGGGTAATTTCATTGTTCACACATCAAAATGAAAATAACGTTGCACCATTTGTTGGTTACCCAATTAACACATTTTGTTGTCACACTTTTGAAATTATTACCCAGAATGCAATAGATTCTGAAAAATAAATTGATTGGAGAAGGTTTATTTAAGATGACATTGTATACAATTGCAAACAATACTGAGTAGGGTTCGAATGCAGTGTCCAAAATTTTCCATGAAATTTCAAAGTTCTATTTCATTATAATTTTTGCAAATTTAAAAGATTCTTTAGGTAAACTGTTGGCTTTTAAATCACTGCATTTAAAAAAAAACTGTAAAATAAAGATGTACAAGAACTCATTATTTCCATGCATTGTACAATTCCATAAACCATTTTAAAATTTCACATCTTTTGTATGTATGTCACCTGATTTTTTGGGAAGATTTTGATTGGATGATAGAATAAATTGAAATTAAGAGAAAAGTGTGGGATATATGCAAATCAGTTGAATGATGAATGTTTTTGCTGAGTTATATTTTATGGACAGTTGACAATTTTGTTGTTATCATAAGGGGCTTGGGGTGGTTAAATTTTTCAAACTTATTCAAAGTGAAATAGAGGCTTTGGGGGAGACACAATTTTAATTTATTTTAATAAATATACCATTCTACTCTTTCCAATTTGCTTAAATCTTCTAACATGAAAAGTTATTAATGACTAATAGTCAAGAACACCAGAATAAAAAATGATTATCATCCTCATTGTCCATGAGGCATAACCAGTGAGTGAAAATGCCTGTGTAAGAATGTTATGTTTCTCTCAATAGATTTATATTATTATAATTATATAGGTGATATTAAAATGATAGCACCACACTTCTTAGTTGTTAATTTTTATGCTGTAGCGGAGGCGTCATTAAGTTTTACTTTTGTCTGTCCGTACATCCAAAAGTTGGTTTCTGTTCTTTAACTTAAGTTTGCCTCAATCATAGTTATGAAACTTGTACACAATGCTTATAACAACTAAAAACAGATCAGGTTTGAATTTTG
Organism: Mytilus galloprovincialis; assembly: GCA_037788925.1. NCBI lineage: Eukaryota > Metazoa > Mollusca > Bivalvia > Mytilida > Mytilidae > Mytilus > Mytilus galloprovincialis. Next base: position 18,995,657 of record CM075338.1, on the reverse strand, counting down.
GTGGAGTAACTTTTATTTCGTTAAGCAGTACAAGCCAAATGCATAGTCTATGCCATCTGCAGGTTGAGGAACTCTTTGAGAAACTCTATAAACAGTCAATGGTGGTGGTTGACCTACTTATTTGTCATTTTAGTGTTGTGGGATTTTATGCAGACCCAGTATTATTTACCTGTCCAGGAACAACTTGATTAAGGCTTCAGCTTTGACCTATTTACTTTAAACTCTTTAACTAATATTGAAGTTGGTAACAGTAATTATAAGGATAAGATGTACATGGATTGCTAATTGGACAACTCTCCATTAAAGAAATAATTTTATTTGGTGAATGGTGTTCATAGTGTAAAGGAGGGGGTCGGTAACGACACCTCCCGGGACATGTAGGGGCCAGTACTTCGCCCCTATTCGACCATCGGGATACCTGATATCAGATTATGGCTGAACAACAGACAATAAATCAAATGAAACTATATTTTATTCACAAATGTACAGTAATTGCATGAATTTAACAAAGTCGGATATAAACAAGAGTATAAAACTTTCTAAACTGAAGTTTAAAAATAGAGTTATTTCAAATGTGAAATGAAAAATAAAGTGTTCCCAGAGTTAGTCTTAAAAGTAAAGTAAATTTGCTTCATGTTGTGTATTTAAGTAGTAAAAATTTGAACCAAAAAAGGGGTGACTAACTCTGGCAAACTGCACCAAAGTGGTGGCTAACTCTGACTCAATTGGACTGATACAGTCCGGCGAGTATTTGGAGGCCTGTGCAAGTCTGACTCCGACTGAATACCAAATAAAATTCTAAACTTGTCATTACTCCGGCTACCTGTAACTTTAGCATAAAAGGTACTGAAGAAAAGTTGAATAAATGGATATTCTTAAAACATTACAGAAACATCAAAAGTGTAATACTAAAACAGTCACATTATCAATCTTTACTTTTATCTTGCTATGTTTAAATCAAATTTAACTTCAAAAAAACATTTAGATACAAAATAATTAATCTGTCCAAATTAAGGGGAATTAACCTAGGCACAACTATTACAATAGATATTGTGCGAGTGCCAATGAGAACTCTCCATCCAAGTCACAATTTATAAAAGTAAACCATTATAGACCAAAGCACTGTCTTTTACACAGACCCTTGGCACACGCCTAACCACGAGCTATAAAGGGCCCAAAAAGTACCTAGTGTAAAACCATTCAAACAGGGAAAGCCAACAGCCTAATCTATATAAAAAAAAGAGAAACCAGAAACATTTATGGACCACATCAACAAACTACAACCAATGAAGATCAGGTTCTTGACATAGGACATTTGCAAACAAATCCAGCTGGTTTAAACATAATGGCACCAACCTTCACCCTTACCTGAAACAATAGAGAAACATCACAGCATAGAAAGACGCACTACCTTGACATCATTTTCATGGTTCATTTATCAATGTTAAGTATTGATGATTTGATGTTTCTTAGGCCATGTTCACAATGAGCTAAATTAGGTGTTGTGCTAGTGTAATTCACATGTACACTAGACACAATTACGTTCCCATTGATAAAACTCAATGTTTACATATAGTTTAACTCAGGTTTTGTTTACACGCAGTCAATACTCAATGAAGGCCTTGTGTGAGTTAAGTGCACACAACACAAGGTATTAAAGAATATGAATTTTACCATGCATATACATGTATAAAGATGAAAACGATTTTGAATAAAATTGATATTTATAGCAATTTTTAAAATAGTTTTTACCGAATTATTTGTCTAAACTCAATATATAGCTTTGTTGTAACAAAAAAATAATTAAGTAGCGTTTTAAGGCAGAAAGAACATTTTTTTTCTCAATAATTTTTCAACACTATCAATCAAATTATTTTGTTCAAAATTTAGCAAGGTATGGGAAAATTCTGGATTCAGAATAATTTTTTCTTCATTGAACAGAATTTATTTTTTCATCATTTTAGAATCAGAATATTTTATGGAAAAAAAAACACCCCCTTTTTTTTTTAAAGTTCTTTTAATCCCTTTACAGACTAAAAGCATCGTTATTGCCAAACACATCATTCATTTGAGAAAAGTTGCCACTGGTCTCAACTCAGTCAACGATTCACTTATAAATGCATTACTAAACCATCCTAAACATTTCAGTCCTTCTTTGTCTGTAAGCACACTGCGGCAACGTTTTCTTGTGTAATTAGTTGCGGTCCTAGAGGGGTTTCCTGGGGTTTTTGAAACCCCTTTTTTGGGACGATCAATGCATTTGAATAAGGACATATAGTTGGAACACTTCCCTTTTCATCCTGAGTTTAGAAACCCCTTTTAAAAATGGCTGGATCCGTCCCTGGGTATCGAGACATATTTATAGTATCTTTAAAGTACTGAAAATCATCAAAATGGCTTTCATAACTGCTAGAAAAGTTTTCAAAGACATTTAATTTTGATGCTTTGTAATGAAGATTTAAATGACATATAGTTTATAAGTGTGAACAAATCTTATGTACAGGTAACCAGTTGTATAGATGTGAACAAATTTAATGTGAAACCATTAATTACATCAAACTAATAGTAAAGTTTAACATGTTTACTGTACATGGCCTTAGATACTATAAGGTACAGTGACACTATATAGGTGTATGAAATTATTGTAAATTACACTTCTGTTTGTCAGATTCTTTTCACATTGACCTCATTTTCATGGTTCATTAATCAATGTTATTTTTTCTGTCACACTTATTAAGCAATAAATCAACTATTTTAAGTGTATGGAATGATTGCACATGGTCTAGCAGGCTTAAAATGAACTTGATCTCAATTTTTATGTTGCATTGATCAATTTTCAGTTTATATAACAAGGTCTGTTTCTCAGATGCTTTGATCAATAGGTTAACTGTCTTTGGTGTATGGTATGGTTGTAACGTGTACATGTCTGTCTGGTAAGGTTTATGTGACCTTGACTTATCATGGTTCATTTATAATGTAAAGTGTAAAACATCCAAATGACAAACTGTTGATTCATTTATTTTTTGTGGAATAAAGAAAACTAACACTTTCGTGGATATTTAATTCCGTGGATTTGCCACAGTCTGCATATAAGTCATGGAAAAATTTACAATTTATTGAACATTTAAATTCGTGGTTAACCTGTACCCACGAAATCCACGAAAATTGGTATCCAACGAATATTAATGAATCTACAGAACTTTCAAATTATAAGTAAAGCAGGTGAGAAGTTTAAGCAGGTGCACAGTTCAAAGCTGATTATAATTGTACCATAGGTGTATTTAATCAATATTAGTAACCACTTGCAGTGATTAAATTTGTATTGTAGCATGGTATACATGTTATTCACCACAAAATCATCAGTAATGACCAATAACATTAACTTTAGAAGCTGGAATGAGCAGGTCTTATGTCCTAGGTGAATAGGTAACACGATTAAGAATTTGCGACCCAGTCATGCTATTTCTGGTAGCGATTGTTAAATAACAGTCCAATAGAATGCTGACAGAACACATAGATCTCAAGTTTGAGACAAGGAGAATATATTGCGATTTTCTTGTGAAAACCATGCACTTAAACCAAGTATGGTTATCTGGATCATGTGCTGTTCTTTTTAGTGTTGTCTGTTTTATTATTTAATATTTTTGAATAATTTAATTTTGGATGCAACGCGTCTTCTGATTGGCTGACGTTATTTTGTTATCAGACCATAGACATAATTTAGTCATGTGACCGTGACGTCATCAACGTTTTTTCATGGTTTTCTACGGTTTAAAATGGAATTTAGAATTAAATTATAAGAAATGACTGTAATATCTTTTCTGTCTATTCGAAATAACATAAAAAATGTGGTGCACACTGTTAAATAACCGCTACACACGTTATTCAGTGTGCACCACATTTTTTATGTTATTTCTTCATAGACATAATAAAGGGCTGCGCTTTAGTGCATGATACGCCCGTTGCTCTTTTAACTTGTCTTTTATGCTTTAAATGAATTTATATGATCAACTAGAAATATATATACAAATCAAAAGGGATGTTACATTAATATATTCATCAAAGTTTCATAAAATCCCCCCTTTTTTAAGTATAAAAATTCATTACTTAAGAAAACGTAAAATATAAAATTTATAAAAAATGGAAAGGGAGCTTATGTCAATAGATATAAACAATTTATAAAGTTGCATAAAATTTTGTGAAAGTGTTAGTTATTGTCCCAAAATTGGAAAATCCCCCCTTTTTTAAGCATAAAAATTCATAACACGGAAATGTAAAATCTGAAATTTATAAAAATTGAAAGGGAGCTTACATCAATAGATATAAACAATTCACCAAAGTTTCATGGACATTGGTGAAAGCCTTTTTGAGTTATTGTCCGAAGTGTTGAAAATCCCCCTTTTTTTTATGAATAAAGCCCCATAAATCCAAAACTTAAAATCTGAAATTTATAAACATTGAAAGGGAGCTTACATCAATAGATATAAACAATTCACCAAAGTTTCATGGACATTGGTGAAAGCCTTTTTGAATTATTGTCCGAAGTGTTAGTTAATAATTGTCCCAAAATTGGAAAATCCCCCCTTTTTTAAGCATAAAAATTCATAACACGGAAATGTAAAATCTGAAATTTATAAAAATTGAAAGGGAGCTTACATCAATAGATATAAACAATTCACCAAAGTTTCATGGACATTGGTGAAAGCCTTTTTGCGTTATTGTCCGAAGTATTGAAAATCCACCTTTTTTTTTATGAATAAAGCCCCATAAATCCAAAACTTAAGGGGGCTCGCGGGTCTAAATGATTTTTTTATTTAATATAGGATTTCGCTATATTTTTCTATAAATGAACTTTATCTTATACTAAATGGAAAAATGAAATAAAAGAATGGGGTCACCGTTCATTTATGCTCACAATCTGCCTTGGAAAGAAGCATACTCTTTGGTTAATGTCCTTTTTTTCTGTTGAACTAATAGGAGAAATAGCGGTAATATCGAAATAAAAAAAGAACTAAATTACAGAAATCGCTTAAATTTTAGAGTTATTTAGTTTATCTACAGCTTATTCGAAAAAAACAATAAAAAATATAGGTCACCTATGATTTGAAAAAGATATTTCAATTTTAATGCCAAAAAATGGCATTTTTGCACCAAAGGGAGATAATTTGGAGCTTTTTCAATGATATCTACATTTTAAAAGTCACCTGGGGTCAACACGAATTGATTTTTTGGAATGATGTTTGTACCATATGATAAAGTAGCAACTACTAAAGGAAATTTATAAAACTTGTAATGAAAAATAAATGTTTAATTTTTTTCTAAAAATCTTATACCCGCGAGCCTCCTTAAAATCTGAAATTTATAAAAATTGAAAGGGAGCTTACATCAATAGATATAAACAATTCACCAAAGTTTCATGGATATTGGTGAAAGCCTTTTTGAGTTATTGTCCGAAGTGTTGAAAATCCCCCTTTTTTTTATGAATAAAGCCCCATAAATCCAAAACTTAAAATCTGAAATTCATAAAAATTGAAAGAGAGCTTACATCAATAGATATAAACAATTCACCAAAGTTTCATGGACATTGGTGAAAGCCTTTTTGAATTATTGTCCGAAGTGTTGAAAATCCCCCTTTTTTTATGAATAAAGCCCCATAAATCCAAAACTTAAAATCTGAAATTTATAAAAATTGAAAGGGAGCTTACATCAATAGATATAAACAATTCACCAAAGTTTCATGGACATTGGTGAAAGCCTTTTTGAGTTATTGTCCGAAGTGTTGAAAATCCCCCCTTTTTTATGAATAAAGCCCCATAAATCCAAAACTTAAAATCTGAAATTAAAAAAAAAACGAAAGGGAGCTTACGTCAATAGATATAAACAATTCACTCAAGTTTCATGGAAATTGGTGAAAGCGTTTTTGAGTTATTGTCCGAAGTGTGGACGACGGACGGACGGACAGACAGACGGACAACGGTATACCATAATACGTCCCGTCTAAAAGACGACGGGCGTATAAAAAATATTACAGTCATTCCTTCAATAACATTAACTTTAGAAGCTAAAATGAGCAGGTCTTATGTCCTAGGTGAATAGGTAACACGATTAAGAATTTGAGACCCAAGTCGTGCTATTTCTGGCAGCAATTGTTAAATAACAGTCTAATAGAATGCTGACAGAACACATAGATCTCAAGTTTGAGACAAGGAGGATATATTGCAATTTTCTACGGAAAACCATGCACCTTACAGTTATCAAAGGTACCAGGATTATAATTTAGTACGCCAGATGCGCGTTTCGTCTACATAAGACTCATCAGTGACGCTCATATCAAAATATTTATAAACCAAACAAATACAAAGTTGAAGAGCATTGAAGATCCTAAACCAAGTATGGTTATCTGGATCATGTGCTGTTCTTTTTAAGTGTTGTCTGTTTTGATTATTTAATATTTTTGATTAATCCTGTTATCCTTTAAATTATGCATTAGGGAGCTACCATTTGATTTTTATGGGGGGGCTAGGATGAAAAATTTTGTCATGCATTTTTTTTTAGCTGTAATCTCTGTCCTGCCTTTTTATTTTTCACTCTAATCGGTCCTGACTTTTTTTTTTATAGTTTATCCTGACTTTTTTTTTACCTAAATTGTCGTCCTGACTTTGTCACATCCTGCCTTTTTTTTTACTCAAAACTCCTGTCCTGCCTATTTTTTTCAAATTTCATCCTAGCCCCCCCATAAAAATCAAATGGTAGCTCCCTTATTTTCAATTTCAAATTGTACCAAAAATTGTTATCCCAAACCTGTTAATTTTCAGGCTTAACTTCAATATTGAAAATTGACGTACAGTGATTATTTTTGTTATCTGGTCCTTAAAATATCACTTTACTTTCTGAGCAAAAATTGAAATTAAATACACAGTAAAAAAGTCTCAAGAATTGTTCATTCTGTATTTATTAAAATCAACAACACACCTGATTAGTGTAAATTTTAAAATAAAAAAATAATTAACAATCATATTAAAATGTTCATTTAAAACCTGAGACAATATAAATGAGCTTTTGTCGCAGACATGGCCACCAATTGCTGTTTTTCTTTTAGTTTTATGTCTTCTTGTTCTTTTGGGTGTATATATAGGCTGTAAATGGCCTGGAAAACATAAAACAAAAAAATATACAAAAAAATATCATAACCAAGTCGGTTTTTATAGGTGGAGTAAGATAGTGTCCCCGGAAGAAAACCTCTGACCTTTGATAGGAAAGCTGACAAATGGCCTGGAAAACATAAAACAAAAAAATATACAAAAAAATATAAGAAAAGAGACCAAATCGGTTTTATAGGTGGAGTAAGACGGCGTCCCCGGAGAAAACCTCTGACCTTTGATAGGAAAGCTGACAAATATAGTCAAATAAGATTGAAGTTTAATGCACCTGCACAAAAGGTGTTCGAAATCACAACCTCAGTAATGACTAACTAGTGAATACAGTTGTAAAACTAAATAGACCACTTGTCCCCAAATAGCTAGGCCCTCTGATTCAAGCATAACTGATGAATGTTTTGTGGATAAAATGCAAAAGTGGTGTGCAAAATTATATATAAATTATGTGTTTATACATATGTAGCAGATTTCAACATATGAGATTGCTCTAAAGTTTGACAGCCTTTTTTTAGGATTTGCTGGAGCTTAAGGACATCCCATTGCCCCAGCAAATCCAAATAAAGGTCATCAGACTTCAGAGCAATCTAAGACTCAGACTAAGAAGGACAACAGTCTTAACAATCACAACAAATGCAAGACTCAAGGCAACACACTGGTCTATAGTTGTTAATTTCTGACATTTAGTCTCTTCTGGAGAGTTGTTTTATTGGCAATCATACCACATCTTTTTGTCGACCCTTCGACTTTAGTCGAAAAAGCGAGACTAAGCGATCCTACATTCCGTCGTCGTCGTCCACAAATATTCACTCTGTGGTTAAAGTTTTTGAAAATTTAATAACTTTCTTAAACTATACTGGATTTCTACCAAACTTGGACAGAATCTTGTTTATGATCATAAGATAGTATCCAGAAGTAAATTTTGTAAAAATAAAATTCTATTTTTTCTGTATTTTATTTATAAATGGACTTAGTTTTTCTGCGGGGAAACATTACATTCACTCTGTGGTTAAAGTTTTTTAAATTTTAATAACTTTCTTTAGCTATCCTGGGTTTGTACCAAACTTGGACAGAAGCTTGTTTATGATCATAAGATAGTATCCAGAAGTAAAGTTTACAAAAATAAAATTCAATTTTTTCTGTTTTTTACTTTTAAATGAACTTAGGTTTTCTGCCAGGAAACAACACATTCACTCTGTAGTTAAATTTTTTTTTAAATTAATAACTTTCTTATACTATTTTAAATTTGTACCAAACTTGGACAGAAGCTTGTTTATGATCAAAAACTAGTATCTAGAAAGGAAATTTTGTTAATATTTGGTACCTGTGTATCTGTATTTTACTTATAAATGGACTTTAGTTTTTCTTCCAGTTAACATTACATACAGTCTGCAGTTAAAGTTTTTAAAACATTTATTAGATTCATAAACTGTCCTGAAATTTTTACCAAACTTGGACAGAAGCTTCTTACAATCAAAAGATAGTATCAAGAGGAATATTTTTATTGATTGTTTCCCTCATTTTTGTTGAGCCTGGGAGTAACAGCAAAAGTAGGCGAGACACTGGGTTCCGTGGAACCCTTACACATTTTTTTTATATTGTTGGATTTTTTATGTATTTTTTTGGACCAGATTGACAGTAAATTTTAGAAGTTTAGTTATATGAGTAATTTTTGTTCAGACCATTAAATGATACTGGTAATTGTACCTATACCAATTAAAGTTCCTGCCTTGTATGATATTTAATTTTAGTTTATTCACATGTTTTGGAGTTTAGTATGACGTCAATTATCACTAAACTAGTAAACATTTTTGTTTAGGGACTGGGTCAGCTGAAGCAAGTCTCAGGGTGCTGGATTTTCGCACTGTGTTGAAGACCCATTGGTTGCCTTTAGCTGTTTTTTTGTCGAGCCTTCGACTTTAGTCGAAAAAACGAGACTAAGCGATCCTTCATTCCGTCGTCGTCGGTGTCGTCGTCGGCGGCGTCCACAAATATTCACTCTGTGGTTAAAGTTTTTGAAATTTTAATAACTTTCTTAAACCATACTGGATTTCTACCAAACTTGGACAGAAGCTTGTTTATGATCATAAGATAGTATACAGAAGTAAATTTTGTGAAAATAAAATTCCATTTTTTCCGTATTTTACTTATAAATGGACTTAGTTTTTCTGCAGGAAAACATTACATACTCTCTGTGGTTAAAGTTTTTAAAATTTAAATAACTTTCTTAATCTATCCTGGATTTCTACCAAACTTGGACAGAAGCTTGTTTATGATCATAAGATAGTATCCAGAAGGAAATTTTGTTAATATTTTGTACCTGTGCATCTGTATTTTACTTATAAATGGACAGTCTGCAGTTAAAGTTTTTAAAACATTTATTGGATTCATAAACTATCCAGGATTTTTTACCAAACTTGGACAGAAGCTTCCTACAATCCAAACATGGTATCAAGCGGAATATTTTTATTGATTTTTTCCCTCATTTTTGTTGATCCTGCAATTTACAGCAAAAGTAGATGAGACACTGGGTTCCGCGGAACCCTTACAAATTTTTACTTATTCATTAGGTTGTTGTCTCTTTGACATAGTACCAATGCCCTCTTCGCCACATTCCATATTTCCATCCTTAATTTTAGGTAATACATATTGGTTATTTAATATAATATCTTACCCTTCAAAATATGTGGCAATTCTGTAACAAATGACAACAAAAATGGTCAAAAATATTCCTGTCTGACTGGCTTTTCTGAAAGTATAAGAATATATGTCATATTAGTCTATATCAAATCTATATTAAGTTTTAAGAACGATTAATTTTAAAATTTCATAAAATAATTATTGAAATATTTCTAGAATAACTTCACTAAAATCTAATTTAGTTTTGTCAACTGAGTTAGAGTGATTAAAAAATTATTAAAATTAAAAAAAAAATTTTGTATTGTCACAAGCTCACAAGTACATTTGGATCATGTGAGTTTACAAAAAGGCTACCAAGAGTTCTCAGAGTAGGATAAAATTAATCAAATCTAATCAATAAATCAATCTATTATTACATAAACTGATATTAAAGTCCTGCAAAGAGTGTCTGAGACTGCATGAGCATAGGGACTATTAAAATCAAGATTTATTTACAGGTATTTCTTTTTGAACATTGTATAATTGAGGATAATTTTGATCACAAAACATCACATTTCAATAACTTACTGGTTGTTATTGTTCTAAAAATATGTATTAACTTGACAAGTTGACACATACTGTAAACTAACAAATTTTCACTAGTGTTTCATTTTTCGTGACTTTTGTGAGTTGAAAAATAAGTGACAAAATTGTAAAAAATATCTAAAACGTTAATCATTCCTAATTTAACTACAAAAAATAGCATTTGAACAAGAATGTGTCCAAAGTACATGGATGCCCCACTCACACTATCATTTTCCATGTTCAATGGACCGTGAAAATGGGTTAAAAATATAATTAGGCATTAAAATTAGAAAGATCATATCATAGGGAACATTTGTACTAAGTTTCAAGTTGATTGGACTTCAACTTCATCAAAAACTACCTTGACCAAAAACTTTTAACCTGAAACTCGCACTTTCATTTTCTATGTTCAGTGGGCCGTGAAATTGGGGTCAAAAGTTTAATTTGTCTTTAAAATTAGAAAGATCATATCATAAGGAACATATGTACTAAGTTTCAAGTTGATTGGACTTCAGCTTCATCAACAACTACCTTGACCAAAAACTTTAACCTGAAGCGGGACAGACGGACGGACGAACGAACGAACGGACGCACAGACCAGAAAACATAATGCCCCTCTACTATTGTAGGTGGGGCATAAAAATGCAAAATTTAACTGCTGTAAAGTGGGCTAGAAAGGGTTAATTGCATAACAATTTATCCACAAACAAGAATGTGTCCATAGTACACGGATGCCCCACTCCCACTATCATTTTCTATGTTCAGTGGACCGTGAAATTGGGGTCAAAACTTTAATTTGGAATTAAAATTAAAAAGATCATATAATAGGGAACATGTGTACTAAGTTTCAAGTTGATGTAACTTTAACTTCATCAAAAACTACCTTGACCAAAAACTTTAACCTGAACTTTGCACTATCATTTTCTATGTTCAGTGGACCATGAAATTGGGGTCAAAACTTTAATTTGGAATTAAAATTAGAAAGATCATATCATAGGGAACATGTGTACTAAGTTTCAAGTTGATTGGACTTCAGCTTCATTAAGAACTACCTCGACCAAAAACTTTAACCGGACGGACGAACAGAGGCACAGACGGACGGACGGATGGACGGACCGACCAACGGAGGCACAGACCAGAAAACATAATGCCCCTCTACCATCGTAGGTGGGGTATAAAAAATAATTGGTTTAAAGTATGTGACAGACATTTAGAGTGTGTTGAGAATTTTTTGTTGGATCTGCCTCTCTAACATGTTTTCCCTTTTATATTGCAGCTAATCCACTTTGTTTAAAGTATACCATCTATAGACATGATAGACATTTGGTTCAATGCTGATTTCATGTCACTTTTCTTCATTCAATAATTCACAATTTGAGATTTAAAAAAAAAACCAACCTTAATTTAATAAATGTATGCAATAATTTCTGAATTAACTATATTGAATATTTATTCATATCATATTTATGAATTAACTATATTGAATATCTATTCATATCATATTTCTGAATTAACTATATTGAATATTTATTCATATCATATCTTATCTATTTCATACTTACATCAATGAGGTTCCTAGAAAACTAAATGCTGATCCTACATACATAGGATCATTAAATATATTAAATGGAAATTCTGTCACTCTTCTGTCCATCAATATCCCAAAATAATCTCCTACAAAATCAGAAATTTAAAACAAAATTCACAACATTTCTAAATTTTATTTGAGAACAAACACAAAATTAATAGAGAATGTTTCCCACAGTTGGAAACACCTGACACCTCGCTTGCATATAACACTATAAAGGGACATAACTCACGAATGGCATAAGTGATGCTACCCAAATTCATACTTAATCTGAGTTTTGTGGTAATGAGCCTTTTGTATTAGTTCATAACACTTGGTTAAAGCAAACTTAATTGAATGAAATTTTTTTATGTTTAACCCAAACACATTTTTTGTGGATTTGTGCAAAGTCAGTAGCTTAAAGTTCAGAGGTTATTATTGTTGGTTCTAATCTATAATATTAATTTTTTGTAAATTATTTTATCATATACTAGATCATTATTTTTCTCGATTGAATTGTTTCACATTTGTCATCATGGTAATGATGGGGAATTTTAAAGCAAAGAATACAATATGGATATTTCTCATTGTCGAAGGAGGCATGGTTGCCTATGAGTGAATACATCGACTTCATTCAAATTTTGGTGGAAAGTTATCTCATTGGCAATCATACCACATTTCCTTACTTTTACAGAGAAAAAAATTGACATATGAGGTATGAGCTTTGTTCATTGTTAAAGGTCATACACTGAGTGACCATAAGTTGTTGAATTCTATGTCATTTGGTCTCTGGTGGAGAGTTGACACATCTTCTAATTTTCGTATGCATGTGATAGATTGTAGGTGGTTTAAAGCCATTTTTAAGCGCCACTTTTGGGTTATTTCACAGCTTGGAGCACTAAAAAACATGCTCGAAACATGAAATTCAACATTTTGATAGGTTGATTTTGGAGAATGAGTACAAAAAACTGACTCAAAAGTTTTATACCTCCAAGGCAAGTTCTGTAAAACTTACCTAAAAATGTTCCATAGAAGCCTAATGCCCAGTAGCTAGTTAGAACTAAAGTCATTCCAAATAATATACACCCGTATCCTAATAACAGAATCCAGTTCTCGTACAACACAGGCCATTTAGGTTGACTATCAAGGGCTACATTAAACCTGAAAGATAACAAGTAATCTGTGAATCAAACTTCTCATTTGGATGGTCTTTTGAAATACATTGTAGGTATGACTATGTAGTTTAAGTTCTGTGTTCACTGCCTTCCCAATCATTTTTGATAAATAGAAGCTTTAAGGAATTTTCATTTTTGTTTTCATTGGTTGTTCTATGATAGTTTTTGCACTGTTATTAAGCTAATTCAAAAATAATGAAATGTTCAAGACTTATTCGTAAATGTAAATGAAAAAAAAACCTTCCCCAGAATAAGTTGGTGTTTTATACTTGGCTATTTAAATTTTTGCAAAGTGAACTGCCCCATTGACTGTGAATATCTAGCTATAATTTTTCTCTTGGGAGTTTATTTTGCAAAGTGAACTGCCCCATTGACAATATCTAGCTATAATTTTTCTCTTGGAAGTTTATTCAATGGAAACTTTATTTTCTCCTTGAAAAACCAAACATGCTTTCAGTAGTTACTTTTTAAATTGTTGTTTATAATGATCTTTCAAACTGTTGTTGTAAAAGCTGTCCTTTTCACAGGGGTCTCATTGGGGGGTTGCGATCCCGGATTCCGCTTACTGTTTTGTCAGATTCCCGTATCCCGCTTACACTATGTACGTAAGCAATTCTCATTTTTTTGTCATTTCCCAGGTCCCGCAAGACCTCATTTCCCGTTTTCACGCCACAATAATTTGACTTTCACGTGTCACGCTTACAAAAAATCAGCAATCCTGTGTCACGCTTAGACCCCAATGAGACCCACTTCAAGTATTTTTCAAGTGTATCCACAAAAGATTCACATCCTTGATTCCTTGTCCTTTGGTGGATTATTGTCTCATATATATGCAATAATACTCCAATCTTGCTCTTCATTTCTATATCAAATTGAACAACTATTTATTTTACATGCATATACATGTATACCAGTCCATATGAATCTATCTTCCACCTTACCATGTGGTACCGTCCCTTGGTGGCTTAATTTTTGCAGTTAAGCTAAACATCCAATTACATTGCCAATTTACTTCAGAAGGACAGAATATTTATCAATTTTTTATATTTATGTATTGTGTAGTTCATTATATAAACAAGAGTGCACATGCTGAAATGTCTCGCCTTCTTTACTAATCATTGATATTATGTTGATAGTCCTAAATATAAAGCTTTATTACAACTGTCATATAAACTTAACATTAACCAAGAAAACTAAACATTGGCCAATGAACCATGAAAAATAGGTCAAGGTCAGATGAGCCATGCCAGGCAGGCATGTACAGCTAACAATCCTTCCATACAACAAATACAGTTGATCTATAATAATTGCTTATAGTTTAAGAAAAACAGACCAAAACACAAAAACTTAACACTGAGCAATGAACCGAGAAAATGAGGTCAAGGTCAAATAGAACCTGCGCAACTGATATATATATATATAGAGAGATTATAAAATATTTCCATGACCAAAACTCAAAAACTTAACTTTGACCACTGAACCATGCAAATGAGGTCAAGGTCAGAAGACACTTGCCAGCTAGACATGTACACCTTACAATCATTCCTTACACCATTTATAGTAGACCTATTGCATACAGTATAAGAAAAACAGACCAAAACACAAAACCTTAACTATAACCACTGAACCATGAAAATGAGTTCAAGGTCAGATGACACCTGCCAGTTGGACATGTACACCTTACAGTGCTTCCATACACTGAAAATACTAGACCTATTGCTTATAGTATCTGAGATATGGACTTGACCACCGAAACTTTACCTTGTTCACTAATTCATGAAATGAGGTGTAGGTCAAGTGAAAACTGTCTGACGGGGATAAGGACCTTGCAAGGTATGCACATACCAAATATCAGATACCAAGTTATCGGATATCCTATAACTTATAATAAGAGAGAATTTAACATTACATAAAATGAGAACTTTTTTTTCAAGTAGTCACTGAACCATGAAAATGAGGTCAAGGACATTGGACATGTGACTGACCAAAACTTTGTAACATGAGGTATCCATATGCAAAGTATGAAGCATCCAGGTCTTCCACCTTCTAAAATATAAGAAGTGAGCTAACACCGCTGCTGCCGCCAGATCACTATCCGTATGTCGAACAAAAGTTGCAGGCTCGACAAAAACTGTATGCTTTCTAGAGACTATTGTTGTTTATTATTTTTATTGTCTTATGTATGTCTTATATTGTACTATGCTCCTTGTGAGCCCATTTGATGATAATAAAAATCTTCTTCTTCTAAGACTATAGTATAATCCGGATTAATTCCTGTCTATTTATTATAACATTCACATAGATCTTTGATGTTTGTTTGTTGGAAGATAATTGTTTTATTGGCCATGTTGGCAATAATACCCCATTTCAGAAGGTTTGTACATACCTATAATCCCTGAATAATCCCAGTGAGAAAATTGTAGATCCAAGGAATATACAGCCTCTTTGTGGAGATCCAAGCACTTTAGTTAATGTGTGGTTTCTGTATTCCCATCTGGCTACCTGCAAAATTCAGAGTTAGGAAGTCTATAAAGATTGGATGGGGATAAAAGAAATGAAAATAATTAGACAACTCTATGAGTATCTATAAAATGGATCAAAAGCAAAGAATAGAATAAAACAGGCCAATAAATAAAAAAAATAAAAATAAATTAAGATGTGCTTATATAGAAGAGAAAATAATTGGCAAACAGAAGACAGAAAAGATAAAATATGGAAGAATGCACAACAAAAAAGCTACCATCCAGACATTAACCATTATGTTTATATGCTGTCTGTTCAGAGTGAAATGTCTGGTTTATAAATGTTTGATTCTCATTGTCATGACTGTCAGGAAGTAATTTTTAAATTTTAACAAATTTCTCTCTCACAAAAGTTTTGAGACAAAAGTAATAATTTGTAAACATTTTGTTTCCTACAATTGTAGACAAAAACTAAATTCATGTAATTTATGAGTGTAACTGTGTTTTGTTTGTTTTTCTTACCACATTCCAGAATAAAGGGTTAAACATTATAGTTAGCATTGAAAACCATAAATTAGCATCCTGGATTGATGTCTGGAGGTCAAATGGTAATTCCATCTAAAAAATATATAAATAACATATTGTCTTTATTGATAACTAAATAAAGTATTTGTGTTTGTATTTGTAATCCATATTAAAGTCTAAAAATAAAATGATGTGGTATGATTGCCAATATGACAACTCTAAATAAGGCAGCAACCATTTGATTTTCTGGGGGGGGGCTATGGTTTTTTTTTCTGTGCAAACTTTTTTTTTCGCCTTCGGCGAATGACAATCTATTTTTTTAGCGACAAACCGAAGACAATTTTTTTCTTTCAATTTTAGCATTACATATAGTGGCAGCTGAGGGTGAAACAAACAATTTTTTTTACTCAGGGTCCAAAACAAATTATTTTTTTCACCAAAACCTGGAAACAAACTTTTTTTTCCAAAAAAAACCATAGCCCCCCCCCAGAAAATCAAATGGTTGCTGCCTAAGAGATCAAGTGATTTCGTTGCATTCCCTTCAAAACTTTGGTTCTAGTTAAATTCATTCCTGTGCCACTTCCTTACCATGTTGAGCAAGTTGTTGAATAAAATATGAAGAGCTCTATATTCATTCTTGCATGAATTATTCAGCAAGTTTAATTCTTCAAGTTATAATTGATAATCAGCATTGCTATCATTTCGGTAATTCATAAATTTTAGTCCATCAAGATGAACATGAAATCCTCTTGACATGCTTGATGAACTGAAATACTGCAAATTCAGAAATAATCATGATTGCAATCTTTTAAATATTAATGTGAAAAAATGTGACAATCTTATAATCGCAATAATACAATGTATAAACTCGCATTTCAATTTTTTTTTATATGAGTGTAGCAGGGTTGCTTCCTTAGTACAGGTAAAACATATAAAGCCAGTCTTAAACAACTTAGCTAGGGAATCGGTTCTTTGGCTCAGTGGGTTAACACACTGCCTGTCACGCAGTTGACCCCAGGTTCGAATCCTGGTGGTGAAGATGTAAATTTGTAAAGTAGATACATGCTCTCTGGTTACATTTGGCGCCAGACAAGAAAATCCACGATGGTTACAGGGCCGTAACTACATTGAGGCAAATGAGGCAAATGCCTCATGCTGGAAATTTCAAAAAAAAAAAAAAAAAAGACTAAAAAAAGAAGATTGTCTTCATATCAAATTGTTTTCACGGAAAGTGTCGTGCAAGAAGCAAGTTCTCTTCATTCGCTGATGTCGCCCCTGCATTTTTTTCGTGATCCATGTTTCTATTTTACTTTTGGTTTTCGGAGTTGATGGTCTATTGTTTGTACTTCTGTGTCTAGGGTTTCATGGTCTTTTGTTCTTTTATTTTCCTACTTTATGACTATAGTCTGAGTGTTGATTTTCATTTCTAAACGTGCGCAATGTTGCATGTCCACCAATGTCCAGATATTGTGCGGGAAAATATTTTAATAATATGCTCTACGATGCTACTGGACACAGAAAAAAATTGTCTTTTCTGCATCGATAATTGAACTTGATATCAAAGAATACAAAACTGCCTTTTTTGTATATTAAACCACAGGCCTTGGGCATATGATACAGATATATTTTTTTCTCGTTGATTAAGATATTCAATTTTCTATATTAATAATGCATATATATCACTTTTGTGCATGTCTCACCTAGTTTCGAGTGATCTAAACGACTCAGAGAAAATACCCAATTTTTCTTAGTATTGATTGTAAAATTGGGTATTTTCTCTGAGACATGCACAAAAGTGATACATATCTATACTATTAAACGAGAAGACCTCATTTTGTGTGTCGCTTCTCTTCCTTCCACGATTAATTAATCACCATGCCTCTGTGTTATATAGGTTACATGCATAGTCGCATCTGTCATCCTTTCTTATGATTATTCAGATTGAGTTATTTTTGGAGAAAAACGACAAAAAAGAAGTCCGGATATTGATTCCGTCATCAGACTGACTTTTAGTCATAGATAAGACTTTCGGTTTAAAACAACCAATCGTATGATAGATACTAAAAATCGAAAAATAAATAAGCCAATCAGAGCGTTCTCCATATCATGGTGTTTAGATGGCAAGAACCACAACTATTATACCTCCTTAGAGAGGATAATTTTTTACGCGTTTTATCTACATCTAAACTACGATTATGCTATTTTAATATATAGATCCTCTCTGTATTCTGTCTACTGTTTTCTTTTAAATGTTTACTATGTTTACTATTTAAGGGGTCATATCAGTTGCATATATATTAAAATAAGTAAAACATGTGGAAACAAGAATTGTCCATAGTACACAGATGCCATCTCGGCACTATATTTACTAAGTTTTGAGTTGATTGGACTTCAACTTCATCAAAAACTACCTCGACCAAAAACTTTAACATGAAGCGGGACAGACGGACAGACGTCACGAACGAACGAACGAACGAACGCACGGATGTACAGAATAGAAAACATAATGCACATAAACGGGGCATAAAAATTTATTGTTGAAAGTTTAAGTAGTGATTGGCAAAAATGAAAGTAGGGTAGAGACTAGAGGGAGACAGGACCTTTTTCGGGACTTCGGGATCGGGTGTTTTTAAGCTCGGAATCTGGGGATTGATCAATACGGGATCCGGGAATATATTTTTCGATTTCGGTATTTCGGGATATGAATTTCTTTAAAATTTTGCATCTCGGGATTTCATGTTTTTAAGACCGGGATTTCTGGATCAGGACCCCTCCGACCACCCCTCAAATTAGCCTTAGTCGGTCTTAGTCATTTATACAAGATTCATATCCTACCATTGGCATGTTAATAGGGCTCTCAAAAGAAAAAGCAGTGATGGATCCGATTGTCCTAAAAGCATATTTTATTAGACTAATAAGGGTCTATATATAAGTAGTTACATTTTTTTCATGTTTGAAGCGGTGCAAATTTTTTAATTTAATTTGACTTTTACCAAAAGATGCATTGTAGCAAAGGAGAAGAATAATCGTGGTCTGAGGCCAGAAACACGAAAATAGTTGAATTTAACAGAAAGGAAACAAATATCGAACTTTGGAAAAAGGGAGAGAGCTTTTGATACCTTTTATGAAATTATCCATACATAATATCTTTGACAAACATCATCCTACAAATGTTCACAAGCTGTATATGCCCGCGATTTCGCGGGTGTGTTCTAGTGTATTATAAATATAGAAAATTGACTATTTTGATTAACAAAAACAAAAAATAAAAATATATATGTATCATATACCCAAGCGCCTGTGGACAAAACTACATAGCTGACATGGTTTAAATTAAATAAGACCACCGATTTCCCGGTACCAAATCATTTGAAAAAAACAACAACAATGTATTGCCATATGACCTTTTACATTGAAGGGTTAAACTTGCATTAAGTCGTGTTCAGACAGAAAATAAAGGAATATGGGGTAAACATACACGGGAACTTATCGCACACAAAGTCAATGCATAGAAAAAATACAAATGATCAATGGTCAAAATTTGTATTCCTGTTCTTCATCTTGATAGTACTCCATAATAAAAGAATCATTAATACTGTAAAAGATGGTCAAGATGGTCCCTAGTGTCGAATTAAGCAGTACTAGTACTTAAAGTATAATACTGCACTGTCACTATATTTAAATCTAGTCATAAAAAAAATAATCAAAGTCAGCACAATACAAGACAAGAGCAGACAGACAGACCCGGTATTAATGATTATGAGAAATACGAATTTGACTTTATCCTACATATCGGTCTTTTAATATTGCCCCTAAAACCTAAAAGTCTTAAATTATAATGAATCTATGTTTTTGTATTGAGACCAGAATATTGTCGAAAAAATAGCTAAAGATTATTTGCGTTTCAATGTAAGAAAGAGTCTGTGGAACGCTCAGAATGCACGATTTTGCGTTATTTTACTCAAAGCTTCTGTGGGCCTTGAGCGGCCCCAGACACTTCGCCAAAAATTTTATCGCCTCGCTACGCTCGGCGAATATATTTTGCCTCATTATTAAAAGAGGCTAGTTACGGCCCTGGGTTATCTGGAGTATAGCCAGGGTTTGTGTTGTTAAAGGTCATATATAAAGATTTGGTGACTCTTGTGGTGGGGGAATAGTGTAGCGGGGTTGCTTCCCCTCTCAGTACAGGTAGAACATATAAAGCCAGTCTTAATCAACTTTGCTAAGGGAATCGATTCTTTGGCTCAGTGGGTTAACACACTGACTGTCACGCAGTTGATCCCGGGTTCGAATCCTGGTGGTGAAGATGTAAATTTGTAGAGTAGATAATGCTCTCTGGACTGGTTATATTTGGTTTGTTCTCAACATCACAGAAATTAACATTGCATTTTAGTTTTAAACGACAAAATCACAACCCCCTCCCACACACACACAAACAATAAAAATGGATAGTACAAATGTAGTAAGGATGAATGGGTTGGGGGTCTTAATTCAATAAAATTTGAAAAAAATATAACCTTTGATGCATCAATTAATAGATGATCACCACAACAACCTGTAGGTTTAAGCCTCCCTGAACTTTGACCATTAACGTCGTCTGCTAACATCAAATCTCGCTGTAAGTCACGTTGAACTCATTCTGACTGAGCTTCTAAAATAATGAAAATAAGCTTTGAAAACAGTTTTGCAGTTTTACGATATTCAAATTTGATAATGTTTGCCAAACAGTAAGGAGAGAACAAACAAAAAATGAAAGTTGAAAAAGACGAACTTCAATAAAAAGAAGGGGTACAGCACATCTATAAGGTTCTGATTTTGTGTAGTACCTTTAATAATTACTATCTAAAGAAATAATATATCTGTCAACGTTTTGTAAATCTTCTGGACATCGACGATTGTTGATACTCAGAAACGCAGCTCGTGCTAAAATGAAAGTGAAACCGGAAGTTCAATCTGAAAGGAGGCTGATTTCGCGGGATAAATTGAAAGTGAAAGTAAAGTTAGAAGAGATAATGACTGGAGATGCAGAGACAATAATGTTGAAAGTAAGTTCATTCATACATGCTTTTTTAACTTTGATTTAAATCAAACCTCTGATGTTTTTGTTGTCAAACTATACACACGTTTTCTCTCGTTGACGTTCACGTTGTTAAATCACTTTTCTAATGTGACGTCACAATCAGCATTGGAGATTTGCATAATTACCGAATTAGTCCAGGGTTGACGTTTGGTGGTCAATTGTTTGATTAGACAATCATGAAGAAAGCAAGGAGAGGAAGTAAAGTGGGCAAAAAGACAGGAATAAAGGAGGTTACTGAAACAAATTCACAAATTTTATCAGCAGCTGGTAAGAGAAAAAAAAATACTATTAAATTATTAAAATTGAGTAGAGACTAGATACTTTTTTTGATATTATTGTAGAGAGTGGGTCCTGGGTGTCTTTTATTTTATTTGTTTTTAATTCTTAAGGCCAAACAAATTATAACACTTTTTTCCGTCAATTTTCTGAGTTTTTTTTACGGTATTTAAAGTATAATGTAGGCAATATTACTTTAGTTTACACAGGGGGTCTCATTGGGGGTTCCGATCCCGGATCCCGCTTACTGTTTTGTCAGATTCCTGTATCCCGCTTACACTATGTACGTAAGCAATTCTCATTTTTTTGTCATTTCCCGGGTCCTGCTAGACCTCATTTCCCGTTTTCCCGACACAATAATTTGACTTTCACGTGTCACGCTTACAAAAAATCGGCAATTCCACGTCACACTCAAACCCCAATGAGACACTACACACATTTTTAGCTCACCTGGCCCAAAGGGCCAAGTGAGCTTTTCTCATCACTTGGCGTCCGTCGTCGTCGTCGTCCTGCGTTAACTTTTACAAAAATCTTCTCCTCTGAAACTACTGGGCCAAATTTAACCAAACTTGGCCACAATCATCATTGGGGTATCTAGTTTAAAAAATGTGTCCGGTGACCCGGCCAACCAACCAAGATGGCCGCCATGGCTAAAAATAGAACATAGGGGTAAAATGCAGTTTTTGGCTTATAACTCAAAAACCAAAGCATTTAGAGCAAATCTGACATGGGGGTATTATTGTTCATCAGGTCAAGATCTATCTGCCCTGAAATTTTCAGATGAATCGGACATTTCGTTGTTGGGTTGCTGCCTCTGAAGTGGTAATTTTAAGGAAATTTTGCTGTTTTTGGTTATTATCTTGAATATTATTATAGATAGAGATAAACTGTAAACAGCAATAATGTTCAGCAAAGTAAGATCTACAAATAAGTCAACATGACCAAAATGGTCAGTTGACCACTTTAGGAGTTATTGTCCTTTATAGTCAATTTTTAACCATTTTTCGTAAATCTTAGTAATCTTTGAGAAAAATCTTCTCCTCTGAAACTACTGGGCCAAATTTAACCAAACTTGGCCATAATCATCATCAGGAAGTAAAATTGTTGATCAGGTCGCGATCTATCTGCCCTGGAATTTTCAGATGAATCGGATAATCGGTTGTTAGGTTGCTGCCCCTGAATTGGTAATTTTGAGGAAATTTTGCAGTTTTTTGTTATTATCTTGAATATTATTATAGATAGAGATAAACTGTAAACAGCAATAATGTAAAGCAAAGTAAGAACTAAAAATAAGTCAGTATGACCAAAATAGTCAATTGACCCCCTAAGGAGTTATTGCCCTTCATAGTCAATTTTTAACAATTTTCTTAAAATTTGAAGATTTTCAATAGCATTTTCTACAGAAAGTACTGTTATAGATAGAGATAATTGTAAGCAGCAAGAATGTTTAGTAAAGTAAGATCTACAAACACATCACCATTACCAAAACACAATTTTGTCATGAATCCATCTGTGTCCATTGTTTAATATTCACATAAACCAAGGTGAGCGACACAGGCTCTTTAGAGCCTCTAGTTTAGCTGGTTACTACTCAGGATTCAGTCTGACTTTAACAGTGCTTATTCCAAAATGGCATAACATGATAAAAAGAGTTAGGGTAGGCACTACATATATTAGGTAGGGTTTCAAGCAGAAACATGTGTATTTTTTTTTTTTTTTGGCCTTATACCTTTAATATTAGTCTATATATTCAGCTATTTTTTACAATTATAAATACAATTTTATGTTCGCCTGGCTTTTCTCAGCACTTGACCTCTGTCATATTTAGTCGTCATCTTTGTCATTTTTGTAAACCTTTACAAAATCTTTCCCTGTTAAACTGTTGGATTAAATTTACCTAAAAATTTCACAATTATCATTTGACATTATCAATGCCTATCAACAAAGATGGCCAACAGGATAAAAATAGAATGTGGGGGTAAATGTAAGGTTTTTTATTATCTTGATAGAAAAAATCTGATAGGGGCAGAAATGGTCAGAATTGCAAGATCTACAAATATGTCAACTTGAGCATAGTAATCATGTAAATGTACTAACTGATTTGACATGTTTGAATAATTACTATTATATTATACTACACAATAAAAATGTATTGATAAATAAAGCATTCTTTTTGAATATTTTCTGACATGTATTAAAGTTACCTTGTTAATTTAGAATCGCACACATACATCAAGTACATTAGGCCAAATAAAATAGTATGTGTGGTTCCAGTTACATCTAAAAAAAAATTAGGGTAAGTAGGTAGAGATTTTTTTTTTATTTCATGTTATTTTTTTTTACATTAAGTCAAGGGAGCTACATTCTGACTTTAACAGTGCTTCATGGAAAATGACAAAATGAAAAATTCTTTAGGGTAGGCTATTTTTACGACTAAAAAGTAGGGTAGGTAGGGTAACTGGAAAAACCATAGATTTTATTTGGTCTTATAATTGTTTTAAAGGGAAATGGAGGGGGAAGACGATAGAATCACCTCTAGAAGAAAAACCACCAGAAGATGATGTACGTCGCAGGTTTTCTATTGATGCAGATGTTCTCAAAAATGTAAGTGACGATAAATTCAACTCAGAGCTCCAGATAAGCTGCATATTTGCATCAGTGCATATTTTTTATGATCATGGTGATCATGCAATAAATACAAGTGAAAACTCAATGCAGTTGACTATTGCAGCGTACAAAAACCCAATTATATATGAAAATAAACTCATCATAGATACCAGGATTGAAATTTTACATATATATATATTCCCCAGATGCATGTTATGTCTAAGAAAGACTCATAAAAGCATAGGTTCTCAACCTGTAAGCTTTTAATATAAAAAAGAAGATGTGCCATGAGGTATGATTGCCAATGAGACTAGTGACGAGAGTGACTGTCCAAAAGAAACCAAAATGACACAGACATTAAGTCATCTTTAAGACTATAGAAGTCTTTTCTAAATCAGATTCTGTATACATGTGTCATCTTTAAGGCCATAGAAGTCATGGAAGACATTTCTAAGCCTAAAATTGAGAATGGAAATGGGAAATGTGTCAAACATGTCAAAAAGACAACAACCCAACACAGGAAAATTTTGTGATTACTGGTGATTTGGAGTGACTGTGAAAAATCACTAACAAAATAGAGAAGGGATTATATGTTCAATCATTAGAAAGGTGGCATGTTAAACATGAAATATTGTTTTAAAATAAATTAAAAAAAAACGTCTTGAAGATGTACAAAAATGAGAAAGAAAAAATGTCTATATTACATGTAGTAGTGTTAGTGTATAATATGCACCCCCTAACAACTGCCTTTTGGGGGTAAAAAAGTGTGTACTATACACACCTAAAGACGGTAATAGTTTTTTTAATTAATACAGGTTTAGCCTGTACACTAAGGTCAGTATCAATGAACCATTATAAAATTGAGAATGGAAATGTGGAATGTGTCAAAGAGACAACTACCTGACCATAGAACATTATACATGTATTTTGTATTTAAACACTTCAGATTCAACACATACATGGCCCAAGGAAAAAGATGTCCAAGATTGAACCCACTGTGGAAAATTATTGTGTGAGGAAATTTAAACCTAAAGAAAATGTTATGTAAGTATGAACTTTACTAACTATTTGAAGCATCAAAAATTCACAATTTAGAATATAAAGCATTTATGGGAGATAAACTTAATTGTTCTCATATATAGTGATATGCATGTATAAAAAAAAAATTAACCTCATTAAAGATACATGTACTTGTCAGTCTTCTAATTTTGTACACCAGACATATGTTTCATCTGTAGAAGACTTATCAGTGATGAAATAAAAAATGCAAAGTTGGAAGCCTTGAGAACCAAAAGTTTGAAAATACAGCCAAAGAAAGGAAGATTAAAAAAAAAAAGATTTTGTATACGATGATTGTATTTAATATCCATCATTGTCCATGTGAAGGGACAAAAATGTTTTTTTCTGATTATAACTTTTATAGTCTTTTATCTTGAACAGATAATTGAAGTTCCAACATATTTTATGACGTGTATTATATTTTTTTTTCATAGGAAGACAGTGATTGTTATGAAACCTGTAAATTCTGACAGCCAAGTAACTCTTAGACCAATGGAATTTGTTATTAGTAAGCATTTTTTGTGAAATGGGTGAACATTATTTGGTTTAACCTAGAACAAAAACTAAATATCTTTAATAATATCTCCTGATAGATAAAACATTTGTAAAAGGAGAAGACACCATGTCCTTAGACCTCATACTAATCTTCTGTTATTATGGTATTACTGTAATTATCTCATTAATGAAAAAAACACAATGTGCAGTTGAGACAAAATGACAAATTATTTAGTAACTATTGGTCTACACACAGCCTTTCACAATGAGCAAAACTCATACCACATTTATAAAAAAAAATGACAAATGAGAAACAATTATGAACTACAATTTACATAAACAAATATTACAGATATGAACTAACTCAGGGGTTTCATTATCTTTCATGTTGACTGGTACTTTCCATGTTTCTAGGTGGTACTTTTCAATTTATTCCATGAATATCTTATATAAAAATTCCTACATTTAGGCGGTACTTGTCAATAGCATAGGAGGGTAAAAGTACCGGATACCGCCTCCTAATGAATGGCCTGCTAACTACTGTACTACAGGCTCATAACTTTGAACAGACACACAAAAAATCTAGAGGGGTTACAAATGTTTATTTATAGCGCTGGACCCTCCCTTTATATCATGTATATCCTGGAAAGTACTTGTCAGATGCATAAATTATATTTGTATAATCTTTCTTTGTTTAGATTACACAGGACCAAGATTTACAGGTGATGGGAAGTTCATATCGCACAGCATTCTGGGAAGTCTGGAAGATTTTGAATCAGAAGCTAAGAGAAGGGGAGAAAATCTTGTAAGCAAAATATTTTGAGAATTTTAATGAGAGTTTTTTTTTTTGGAAACTTTGTTATAAATAATGTCATAATTCCTATTCCTGTTAGAACAAATATTCTATACTATTTATTCCGTTAGGAACATATACTGTAATATTTATTCCTATGGAAATATTATTCCAGAATATACATGATATATTTTCCTATTGGAACTTATATTATGAAGGAACTTATATTCCATGACAAGTATGCTGTTCTGTAGACATAAACCATACCTCAGGTTATTTTCAAATTCTTGTTTCATTCCTAGTGGTTTGGGCCATGAAAGTGCAATTAAAATTTTGCTGTGTTTATTTTAAAACATTTTAAGGCTTTGTACAAGGTTTCTAAATGGAAAGAGAAATATTTGCATAAGGTTTATTTTGTGGTTACAGGGGCGGATCCAGCAATTTTAAAAAGGGGGGGGGTTCCCAACCCAGAGTAAAGGGGGGGTTCCAACTATATGCTCCCATTCAAATGCATTGATCGTCCAAAAAAAAGGGGGGGGGGTTCCAACTCTGATAAAATAGATAAAACATATAGAAATACAGTGAAACCTTTCTAAACCGAATACTGTATAAACCGAAAACCTGAATAAACCGAAAACCTGTTTGAACCAAACATGTTCGTAAGCACCGTCATATCAAGTTATGTGGGTTGTGAACCTGATAAAATCGAACATCGGCCAAAACCGAACAAAATCTTTAGTCCCAAATAGGTTTTGTTTAAACAGGTTTCACTGTAGAATATTAGACAAATATACAATGAAACAGAAATGTAAACTATTCATTTACTCTCTGTTTTAGCATCTGTTAAAGACCAACCCATCAGCAGGAGATTCTAAGAAAACAAGTAAAACATTAAAAGGTTGCAATTCTCTGAAAAAGTGGAACTCAAGGATAGAGGAATGGAACAAAGCCCAGAAATATCTGTCTAGTAAGAGCTTTTCTTAATGTATTGATTATTTAGTCAAAATTTTACAAAACATTTATTTAAGCTACCCATGGCTTTAAAAGTAACATATTTTTTGCATCTGGTACTTCAAAGTTTACTACTGGTTGTAAATCTTGGGAAATCTGCTTGTAACAAATTGCCTTAGATCATGTTGACCCTGCTGCACACATTTAAAAAAAAGTAAAGTAAAATGGTTACTTCAGAATTGATTGCTTCTTTTTATAATTTTATTGGCCATGGATATAAAAGTGTTGACTAAGCACATTCTGTATGATAATGAACACGATAAAAGAGTATCTAGAAGCATTCAATTCTCAAATTACATTTCTATGGTACGACCATGAAATTAAGAGTTGTATCATTTCTTTTTCTATACATTATTTTAACTTTGTCACAGAAGGTCTGAGACCACAATTGTCGTCCCTTGATTTTCGTTGTCCACAAATATAGTCCCTAGTGTTGACAGTGGGCTACTTGCCAATATTTTTATACCCCTTCCAAATTTATTTCTCCATGTTTTATGTCTCAAATTTTAAGTTGGGGGGGGGGGGGGGGGGGTGAAATTACACTAAACAAATTTGGGTCCAGAATTTAAAAGGTCCAGCTGAAAAGGTTTAAAATTAGCACTTCGGAAGCTGTCAAAAGATTTCAAGACGCCCTAAACATAAAATTGTCCATATTTTGAGTTAGAGCCGATGAAGTTTTCTATAATTTTGAAATAATTTGTCCCAAAAGTAGTAAAACACACTGTAAAAATTTTATTGAGAAAGCGAAGGTGGGATTTTTGAAATTTTCATTTATGTTCTTAAAGAAATGCACTACGAATTAATTGTGGTCTCGGACCAGAATGCATGTGGTTATAGCTTTGGCAGTTTATACCTATAATCAAATATATTATTGGAGTACCTTCTGATTGTTGACAGCCAATCAAAATTACAGATACTAATGAAACATACATGTTATATAAATATAAACTTTTCATTTGGTAATATTCTGGATTTTAGGTAAAATACACATTAATTAGTTATCAAAGGTACCAGGATTATAATTTAGTATGCCAGATGCGTGTTTCGTCTACATAAGACTCATCAGTGATGCTCATATCAAAATATTTATAAAGCCAAACAAGTACAAAGTTGAAGAGCATTAAGGATCTAACAAAAAGTTGTGTTAAATACAGCTAAGGTTATCTATGCCTGGGATAAGAAAATCCTTAGTTTTTCAAAAAATTCAAAGTTTTGTAAACAGGAAATTTATAAAATGACTCCATTATTGATATTTATGTCAACACCGAAATTTTTACTACTGGACTGGTGATACCCTCGAGGAAGAAACGCCCACCAGCAGTGGCATCGACCCAGTGGTGTAAATAGTTATCAAAGGTACCATGATCATAATTTAGTATGCCAGACTAGCGTTTTGTCTACATAAGACTCATCAGTTGAAGAGCATTGAGG
The DNA here is from genome assembly GCA_037788925.1 of Mytilus galloprovincialis. NCBI lineage: Eukaryota > Metazoa > Mollusca > Bivalvia > Mytilida > Mytilidae > Mytilus > Mytilus galloprovincialis. The sequence continues at coordinate 18,966,818 of CM075338.1, read as the reverse complement.
ATCTAAAATTTCAAAAAGTTGTGCCAAATACGGCTAAGGTTATCTATGCCTGTGATAAAAAATACTTAGTTTTTCGAAAAATTTAAAGTTTTGTAAACAGGAAATGTTTAAAATATTTAGAAGTGTCACCATTATATATTTTAGGTAAATTACAGAGACCAATAGAAGATTTATTAATGAGAACAGCCAACATTTACCCTTCCTGGGTTGAAAGTAGGGTAGAAACTTTTGAGGCTTTACAAGCTACAGTCTCTGGATATGGTATGTCAGTCGGTCAGTCAGTCGGTAATACTTATAAAAGTTATTTTTTTTACAACTTTTTAAATTCTCAAATTTTTATAAGGTAAAAAATAACTAAACAGAATATTTCAGGTTTGCTTACTCATTATACCCCATTTCTATCCCCCATTTATGGGCATTTTGATTTTTTGTCTGTGCCTTCCTTCATTCTTTTGTCTGTTCATTTGTTCATCCGTTCGTCTGTCTGTCTGGCTTCATGTTAAAGTTTTTGGTCAAGATAGTTTTTAATGAATATGAAGTCCAGTCAACTTGATATTCCCTATGATATGACCTTTCTCATTTAAATGCCAAATTAGAGTTTTTACCCCATTTTCACAGTCCACTTAACATAGAAAATCATAGTGCGAGTGGAGCCTCTATGTACTATGGACACATTTTTTTTTAAAATTTATTGTTTAACTTAGCAAAGTAATCTATTGCACTCTGATGTTAAGTAACTGAAATCATTCACTGGACTGGAGTGTTCTTAAGATAACAGACAAATGAGATTTTCAATGTCCATGAAATTATACTTTTATGCATATAGCAAAGACAACTTTTAGTGACAAATAAACACTCGATTACACATGTATAGCACCATGTTAAATAGGTGCTTGAAGTTCAATATTGGCTGTTTTGATTGGTAGGGTTTCGAAAATCAAATTTTATGGCATATTTAAACTTAATTGAAAAATATGGGATAAAATATTAAGCCAGATATATATAAGTAGATGTGGTATCAGTGCCAATGAGACAACTCTCTATCTAAGTCACAGTTTGTAAAAGTAAACCATTATTGGTCAAAGTACGGCCTTTAACTGTATGTTTTTAAATTTTTTTTTGAAAATTCAAATAATTCTTGACCATCAACCAACACATGTTTGAATCCATAATGTTTTTTTTTTCTTCCTCAGGTGAAAAGCGTGTGAATTCTCAGTTTTGGAAACAGCACTCAAAATTTGGGCATGATGATGAAACAGCAATATGGTAAATTTATTAAAGAATTAAGGTGGTACCTAACACTACAGGGAGATAACTCTGTAAAATCAGCTAAACGTTTTAATTACGTTGTGTTGTTAAGGGAATATTAAGCTTCTCAATGATCAAAATAAGTGTTTGTCAAACTGCTATATAACCAGTGTAATTTTTCTGATAAAACGGTTGGTTCAAATTTTTTGAATTTTTTATATTTTTGTAAAAGGGTCAAAGTAAATACTTTGTCAAAATTTTAAGAAAATTAAACGACCTAAATTAATTTTAACTAAAGTGTTGGGTACCACCTTTTTTTTTAGATCTGTTAATACAGTGAAACCTGTTTAAACCGAACCTCTACAGGATATAAGGTTTTGTTCGGTTTTGGCCGATGTTCAGTTTAATCAGGTTCACAGCGCATACAATTTGACATCATGGTGCTTAAGAACTTGTTTGATTTATACAGGTTTTCGGTTTATGCAGGATTCAGATTAGTCAGGTTTCACTGTAAATGCTTCAGAGATGTCTGAAGAAGATTGATCTTTTTATGTTTATTTTATGTAACCATTTTTAGGACTACATTGAATCAAAGTGAAGCAGGCAATTGCTGTCCAAAAGAATTTAGACAAGTTCCAGACCAGATCAATTTGGAAAAAGGTTAGACCACAAACTGTTTCTTCTAGATCATGTACTTATGTTAAGGTTGTACCTAACACAACAGGGAGATAACTCTGTAAAATCAGCTAAACGTTTTAATTACACTGAAATATTAAGCTTCTCAATGATCAAAATTTGTGTTTTTTCAAACTCTATGTATCCAACCAAATTTTTCTGAGAAAGTGAAAAGTTTTTTAATTTTTATATTTTTGTCAAAGGGTCAAAGTAAATATATTGTCAAAATTTTATGAAAACTAAACGAGCCAAATTAATTTTAGTCAAAGTGTTAGGTACCACATTAAATGTTTTCTTTTATTATGGACAAACACACAACTTTGAAATTATGAGACAACCTTCAATAATGAACAAAACTCATTCCAAATAATCAACTATAAATTGGCTAGTTATCGAAAAATGGGAAACACCAAAAGTTAATCAGAAACAATGGTTTGATAACAAAATAAATGATAGACAGAAACAAATTTGGAAGTACAGCAAGTGGTGTATCATGATTTTTATAAACACATGTACTAAACTAACCCTCTTTTTTGAACTCAATCAGTGAAAAAAAAAGTAAAATTACAAAAATACTGAACTTAGAGGAAAATCAATTTGGAAAGTCCATAATCACATGGCAAAATCAAATAACAAAACACATCAAAAACAAATGGACAAGAACTGTCATATTCCTGACTTGGTACAGGCATTTTCAAATGTAGAAAATGGTGGATTAAACCTTTTTTTTTTAGTGCTTACCCTCTCACTTTGATGACAGTCTCATTAAATTCCGTTATATTTACATTGATGCGTTAACTAAACAGACACAATAAATGAAATAGTCAAAATATGGGTACATGTCTTTTGTTTACAATCTTGATAATTTGACACTTTAGACAAAGGAAAGATAATTCTAGAAAGATCTTACAAGCCTTATTACACAGACTATCTTAACCAACAGAGGGAAAATGTCAAAGATGTGATCCACATACTGAATCCACACCATCCTGTAAGTATTCAAGGGGTTATCTCAAAATATTTTTAAAAACATCTTTTTATACCTAGATTTATGAAAAATCGTGATAGTTAGTTCTTTTATACATGTAGGTAAATTTAAACTTTTTAATGTTAGTTATTTTTTACGAGATTACAAATTAGCAATGCCAATGGTATTAAGTTTGCTTTTATTTTGGTGTTATAAAACTGAAATTACCCATAGTTCTTTAGATTGAGAAATGGTTAATTGTAGAAATGAGTAATATTGTCAATCAATATGAGAACCATACGAATTCTGAATCATATGTTGAAAGCCTATAAAGGGATTTTAAAATATAATGTTTGGATAATTGTACAAGCAAATTTGAGATGTGTCATAGATTTTTTACTCAAAAATATGCCTTTTAGATGCAATTTGTAACTGGATTTTTGTGTCAAAAATGTCGGTTATTGATTTGGGGATGTACGGCGGGCGGGCGGGCCGGCGGCAACCAAATGTTGTCCGTGCATTTACTCATGAAGCGTTCAACCAAACCTTTTAAAATTTTAATATGTTGTTACTGACAACAAAATGGAGGTCAAGTTCAATAATGACGATTTTGACTTTTACCGTTCAGGAGTTATGGTTCTTGAAAGTTTAAAAAATGTTGTGTCCGTGCATTTACTCATGAACCAGTCAACCAAACCTTTTAAAATTTTAATATGTTGTTACTGACAACAAAATGGAGGTCAAGTTCAATAATGACGATTTTTGCTTTTACCGTTCAGGAGTTACGGTTCTTGAAAGTTTAAAAAATGTTGTGTCCGTGCATTTACTCATGAACCAGTCAACCAAACCTTTTAAAATTTTAATATGTTGTTACTGACAACAAAATGGAGGTCAAGTTCAATAATGACGATTTTTACTTTTACCGTTCAGGAGTTACTGTTCTTGAAAGTTTAAAAAATGTTGTGTCCGTGCATTTACTCATGAACCGTTCAATCAGACCTTTTAAAATTTTAATATGTTGTTACTGACAACAAAATGGAGGTCAAGTTCAATAATGACGATTTTGACTTTTACCGTTCAGGAGTTACGGTTCTTGAAAGTTTAAAAAATGTCGTGTCCGTGCATTTGCTCATGAAGTCAAGTTTGATATTGATTATCATAAATTTTACCTATTAGGAGTTTTGGTCCTTGTAATATTGATAAATGCCAGAACACAAATAAATGTTAAAGAATCCGGTTTACTGTCATTTTGACAGCTCTTGTTCCAGATTATTTTCTTTTCTCTAAAGCATTAAATGAAAAACTGGTATAATGGATTTGTGTTTTTTACTCTAAGCAAATTATATAAGATATTCTTGAAGGTTTCTTGAAGGTTTCCTGAAGGATATTTGGATTTAGAAAGCTATAAAAGATAGATATTTAAAAATATGTTGTTTAATAAAGGGAAACTTATCTATATTTTAGTATTACAAAGGTGAGTATAGCATTTCTATGTTGCACTAATTGTAGTATTAGGCCAAATAAAAAAAAAATGTGTGTTTAGGGTTTCCTCTTTATTTAATATTCCATATATTGTTTATAAATTATTGCAAGGTTTTTATAAATGCGAATAATGCGACTGCATGTCAGAGTATCACAATAATAAGAACTTCTATCTAATAATATATATATATTTCTATTGACTTTCTCTTGAAATAGCAAAAAGTAAATCCCACATTTTGAAAAAATTACAACACTATAAAATGCACGCATTTATTTCTGAATTTACTGTATTCACTAAAAACAAAATCACAAGCACCTCAGTTGTTGTAAGGGCTGTTCCAGAAATAATCTGATGTCCATCTTTTTAGACTTCCATCCACCCATGAAGCTGCCACAGGGTACCCCCCTCCGGTCACAATGTCGCTTTTAAATTCATCGAGAGGTCGTTTTTAAGGGAAATGTACAGGTCGCAGGTCGTTTTTCCCAACACAGAAGACGGAAGTCGGTCGGAGGTCGTTTTTTTCCCAAATTGTACAGGTTGCAGGTAGTTTTTAGAAGGTTCTCAGGTCGGAAATCGCCTCTAAAAAGTCCAGAGGTCGCAGGTTGTTTTTGACCCTGCGGGAGCCTCACCCTTCATTTAACTTATAGTTTATAGAAATTCTTAGGAAATGTAAACACCCACAATTCATTATTTTTGAGTGCCCCCCCCCCAATCCCCCTATCATGATTAATTTTGGAACACTCCTAAAGGCTATGAATGTATTCTATCAAAATGTAACATTTTTTTCTAATGATGAACTTTTGATGAACTATAAGCATTAAACTGAAGTTGGCCATGTTGAAAGCATGAATTTTCCAGCATGCAATGAACAAAATTTATTTTGACCTAATACTGATAGCCCTATATATATAGAATAACCATACATTGTCTCGAAATATCAATGTTATTTGTACAAGGCTTAAAAACAGGTAGAAAGCGAGGCTGTGCCGAGCATTTCTACCTGTTTCGAGCCGAGTACAAATAACCGATTGATATTTCGAGACAATGTATAGTTATTCTTTATATACTGCAACTCTTATAAGTGTTCTAAATGAAGTATTTAGGGTAAAAACCATCATTTTTTAATTTGGAGCGGACGACGTAAAATTTCCGCGAATCTGTATGTTTTATTGACGTCATAAATAAAACTCTACGGAAACGCTTTGTCAACATCATAAACAAGGTGATATACGGTCAGTGACTGTATATCACATATGAATATACAGTCAATGCAATTAGACTGCTCAAATAGTACAGCTGCAGTATATACATTTTTTCATTGGCACAGCACAAAATCATGTACACACATGCATGGCATTATATATCTGCTTTACATTATATCTTTGTGTTTGTTTCATCTATAAGCTTGTTAATCTTTTTATGCATGGACATTTTTCTGACTTTTACATTTCTGTGGAATTGGATTTTGATTTGCTCTAACGAATTATTCAATTTTCCTTTTTTAACTCAGTGATATTGTTTGCCTTAAATTAATTGAGAATAAAGGCTTTTTCCCCTGGAGAAGAATCCCAATTTGAAAAAAAAATGGCTTAAAATTATTCCCAAAAAGACAACTTTTTTCCCAAACAGTGCAGTTTCAGTAGTAATTGAATTCAAACTGAAAAACAGTCATTTATACATTTTTCATGCCTAAAATAACTATATGTGCAGATTTGAGGGTCTTTTTATGTATCATCCCTGACAATGAGGAGTCTTATTTCAAAACAGGGTTTGGCTCTTGAAAATTGAAGTTTCAGTCAAATTCATGGTTAATTCTAAATTTCCCAATTTGATGAAAATTACGCATATTTTTCCAATAAAAAAGGGTAGAGGTAGTTTTGAAAAAAGCCAACAATATCACTGTAGCTCACCTGGCCCAAAGGGCCAAGTGAGCTTTTCTCATCACTTGTCGTCCGTCGTCATTGTTAACTTTTACAAAAATCTTCTCCTCTGAAACTACTGGGCCAAATTTAACCAAACTTGGCCACAATCATCATTGGGGTAACTAGTTTAAAAAAATGTGTCCAGTGACCTGGCCAACCAACCAAGATGGCCGACATGGCTAAAAATAGAACATAGTTGTAAAATGCAGTTTTTGGCTTATAACTCAAAAACCAAAGCATTTAGAGCAAATCTGACATGGGGGTTAAATTGTACATCAGGTTAAAGTCTATCTGCCCTGAAATTTTCAGATGAATCGGACAACCACTTGTTAGGTTGCTGCCCCTGAATTGGTAATTATAAGGAAATTTTGCTGTTTTTGGTTTATATTATCTTGAATATTATTATAGATAGAGATTAACTGTTTACAGCAATAATGTTCAGCAAAGTAAGATTTACAAATAAGTCTACATGACCAAAATTGTCACTTGACCCCTTTAGGAGTTATTGCCCTTTATAGTAAATTTTTAACCATTTCTCTTAAATCTTAGTAATCTTTTAGAAAAATCTTCTCCTCTGAAACTATTTGGCCAAATTAAACCAAACTTGGCCATAATCATCATTTGGGTATCTAGTTCAAAAAATGTGTCCAGTGACTCGGCCAACCAACCAAGATGGCCACCATGGCTAAAAATAGAACATAGTTGTAAAATGCAGTTTTTGGCTTATAACTCAAAAACCAAAGCATTTAGAGCAAATCTGGCATGGGGGTAAAATTGTTTATCAGGTCAAAGTCTATCTGCCCTGAAATTTTCAGATCTATCAGACAACCAGTTGTTAGGTTGCTGCCTTTGAATTGGTAATTTAAAGGAAATTTAGCTGTTTTATGTTTATATTATCTTGAATATTATTATAGATAGAGATTAACTGTAAACAGCAATAATGTACAGCAAAGTAAGATTAACAAATAAGTCAACGTGACCAAAATTGTCAATTGACCCCCTAAGGAGTAATTGCCCTTAATAGTCAATTTTTAACAATTTTCATAAAATTTGTAAATTTTTACTAACATTTTCCACTGAAACTACTGGGCCAAGTTCATTATAGATAGAGATAATTGTAAGCAGCAAGAATGTTTGGTAAAGTAAGATCTACAAAACCATCACCAAAACACAATTTTGTCATGAATCCATCTGTGTCCTTTGTTTAATATTCACATAGATGAGCGACAGAGGGTCTTTAGAGCCTCTAGTTCTGATTTGTTTTTATAAATATTTGTTGTACTTTTTATTTTGTACGTATATGTTATATTAAAACTGCACAGAATTTGCAATCCTTGTTAAACCATAAATTTATTTACTGTTGAATATCCTGAAAAGTACCAACCTTGTTGTCTTTAATTTGTATCAATGATCCATGACTTTTAAGTGTTTGTCAAAGTTGTTCCAATAGACTTAATGCAGAATTTATTAAAGCTTCAAAATCAAATGTGTTTATACTTAAGGTGGTACCTAACACATGAACTAAAATTAATTCATCTTATTTAATTTTCTTAAAATTTTGACAAATTATTTACTTTGACCCTTTGACAAAAATATAAAAAAATCAAAAAAATTGAACCAACTGTTTAATCAGAAAAATTACACTGGTTATATAGCAGTTTGACAAACACTTATTTTGATCATTGAGAAGCTTAATATTCCCTTAAGAACACAACATCATTAAAACGTTCTGCTGATTTTACAGAGTTATCTCCCTGTAGTGTTAGGTACCACCTTAAAATACAATTTTTCTCAGTTCATGAGAATGTGTATCTATGGAAATAAATGAGTTCTTAGTATAAATCAAAATTGTGTTTCTCTCTTTGTGACCTATTAGAAATGTTTAGCCTTTTAAACCACATTAATTTGTAATCTTTTCTTGTAGTGCAAATGAAAAATTATAGATGTAAATATATTTAGACCAGACAGTCACTACTTCTATAATCTATAAAAAAATATTAATATTCTTCCATTTAAATATTTTAGGATCTTGCTGATCTTATGGTTAAAGGTAAAGGTCAAAGCCAAAAACCTACAGTGCCATCTATTCAAGAAGAAACAGGTCAAGGACACATAACTCTTCATCGTACAGTTTCCATGACAGAGTTCAGTAATCTTGATGATAAGAGGTATTTATACTTTAACAACACAAATAATGCACCAGATCTTAACATATATAGAAGATTCACAATTTCTTGTGTTTGTTTCCAACTTGTAGAAATTTAGTATACTGTAAGCAAAACTTTCTAATTAATGTAGATTTTAAGAGAAATTTCATTTCAAGTGTAAACAATTAACATCCACAAATTTGGATCTTAGTACGTTCAATTTGATGTCAGGGCCTCGGTGGCCAAGTGGCCTAAGTAGTTATAACTGTAATCACTAGCCAGTAAACACTGAGGTTTGGAGTTTGAACCCCGCTCTTGCAGATGCATTCGACTCCAATCTTAATTGACTAGGAATGTCAGTTTTCCTATCGAAGGTCAGTGGTTTTCTTTGGGCACTCTAACTTCCTCCACCAATAAAAATTGGCCGCCACGAAATAGTCTAAATGTGGTGCTTAAAAGTTGCGTTAAAACACAAAAAAATCAAAAACAAATCAATTTGATGTTAAATTTAGAAACATGATGTCTTAGGTTTTTTTCTCAAGAATTTGGTGTTCACTGAAAAAGAAGTTTAGTATTGCCATTGTGACAAGGTTGTCATATTAAAATAGTTTCTTTTCTTGTTATTTGTAATAATGAAAATATTATTTCTTCCAGTGAAAATGATAGCTTCAAAGGACCAGCATTAGCCATCGGTCAGCAAATATTGACCTGGAAAAAACTTCCAGGGGAAAACCCTATACGACCATTGACCCTGACCTTTAGATCAGGACTAGGTCAGATTCAAATAAAGAAAATACCAATGAAGAATTGTGGGAGTACACACGTGCGTTATTATTGGGAGGTAAGGATTAGTCAATATATATGTAGCTGTATTTGACCTTTGATCTAGATAAAATAACAATAGCAATGTGAGAACAAATGAGAAAAATCTTTGTTAACCAAATGGTTTTCCCAAAAATTGTACCAATAGTAAGCTTAAGTTTTCGGGTCAAGTAGGATAAACGGTACTGTAGTTCCATTAGAAGAACAGAATAATAAATCGGTTAAATTTTCGAAGTAAATCGGTTTATATGTTAAAGTTGACAGGTTGACAGGTTGACACTTTCAAGGTTGACAAGTGAAAAAATCGACAGTTTGACAAGTGTTATAGTCGACAGGTTGACAAGTGTTATGGTCGACATGTTGACAATAGTTCAGGTCGACAGGTTGATAAGAATGAAGGTCGACAGGTTGACAAGTGATAAGGTTGACAGGTTGAAAGGTTTAATTTTACAATTAAGGAAATAATTTTTGAATTCAAAACTTTTTTTTTACAGTCTCCATTTCTCACAGTGAAATTGTTAACTTGTCGACCAGTAACTAATGATACTATTTTACACTTTGCAAATGCTTTCAAGTTGTCAACCTGTCAACCTGTCGACTTGTCAACCATAACTTACTTTTTATTATATTAAATTGTCAACTTGTCAACCTGTCAACCATTGAGATATTTACATTTTTAAAATTGTCAATTTTGTTAGTAGCTCTAATTTGACCAAGTACAAACCATCCTACCATAGCACTGGTGTCAACGTGATGATCGTAACTGCAGTTACGATCATCCCAATAAGGCGGACACAAATATAGGGAAATTTTATAAGGCTGATTTCTCCACTTTAACAGCTTATTTTCAATTTTGTATTATGTCAAGAAACATCTTTATAAGCACTGCCATTGAAATATTTTTCTGGACAGGATGGAAAAGCAACAAGAAGAATGAAAATCGAGATACAAAAAAATCACGTTGATGATCGTAACTTTTATTTATTTTATCAACGATGATCATAACTTTCACTTAAGATGATCGTAACTGTCTGTTCCAACGAAGCATTTTCTAATAAATAAGAACAAATAAAGCTGTCTAGTACACAATAAAAATGTACGTTATCACATGATAATAATGATGAACGATCACTGAGAGGAGAGTAACATCCTATTGGTAAGTGCACATGCAAATGGTTATGACTTCGCAGAATTTCGTATTTATTTTTATCTAGTTCAATATTGAAAAGCATTGGGGGTTAACAACTTTATATTGATTTCATATGTTTTATATAAATAAGGTATTGGACAGTTCATATTAATGACCAGTTTGTTAAAATTGGAGATTTTTTTCATTATTTTCCCCTATTCTTTATAGAGACAATAGTACCTTTCGAGGATCTGGTATTTTTGGGGAATTCATACTTTATAGGTTTTTTTTAGATTTACGATTTTTAAAGGAGAGGTTGGAAAAATAAAGCATTAAGAAGTGTAATCATATGTGTTGAATGAAAAAAAAAACCAACGAAACTGTCAATAAAGGGAGCTACTATTGGATTTTTATTTGGGGGAGGGGCTAGGATGAATAATTTTGTATGGCATTTTTTATGTTGAAATCTTTATCCTGCGTTTTTATTTTTAATCTATTCAGTCCTTTTTTTTTCATCCTGATTTTTTGAAAAATGACGCTTTCAGCGGCATGTTTCTATACTAGTGAACTGAACTTCCATTACATTTCTCTGCCTACCGCGCTTGTTTCGTATTTACTTTCCATTACATTTCTCCGTCTACCGCTCTTGGTTTCGTATTTACTATTTTACATTTAAACTGGAATTTGCTTTTATTTTGATTTTTGTGTAGTAATCAACCGGGAACCAGTTTACATACTCCGGTCCTTCTTATTACCAAAAAGATCGAAGTGTACCAACCAATGTTGTTAAGATACTCATAAATCTATTTTTATAACTTTATTGATTATGTGAAATAAAACTAAAACATTGTTAAAACATTAAAAATCTATAATTTAACGGGTAAAACTTGATAGTCTTTTCTTTTTACAAACGACTGCCTTTTTTAGGAGAAAATAAAATGTGTCCGTGTTGGTCCACTTTCTATTGGTTATAAGACAGATCGAAGTACCGGAAATCCGAGTCAATCTTTGTTTACAAAGTTACAACATTAGAGTCTGTAACAGACCGTATCTGTAGGACATGTGCATTGACATGTGCATAAATTGTCGATATCGATGCTGGCTTTAATAGTATACAACGGTTTTATTGGTGGGGTGGGATCGTTCGCCCTAATCGGCGCGATCACTGTCTTACGGAATTCTAGTCAAATCGGCACTTGGTTAAATCGGCACCTGGTCAATTCGGCACCCGGTATAGTCAAATCGGCATCTAGTCAAATTGGCACCTGGTTAAATCGGCACTTGATATAGTCAATTCGGCACCCATGTTAGATTTGTTTAATATATATTTCAATTCGGCACCCATGTTAGATTTGTTTAATATATATTTTAACAGTATTTTAAGCAAAAACAGTAAAAATAAGGAATGGGTTGTCCAGAAATTTTACAGTATTTACCCAAGAAAAGGTAGATAAGGAAGGGGTTGACCAGAAATATTAACCTAATTTTATCATGTTTATTCACATTTTTAAAGGTTGAATTATTTATATTTATTATTGGATGCCTAATTGACTTTAAATAGGTGCCGATTTGACTAGATGTCGATTTAACCAGGTGCCGATTTAACTTGTACCATATTATTAAGTTTATTATTTAAGTTATGAGTTTGAATATTGTACGGTGTTTTACTTGGCGGAATGTCAATACACTCACAGTAAGAGTTATTTTTTACTTGCTTTTCCACAATAATTGTTTCGTGGTATCTCTTTGAATTTCTCGGCAGTTATGGTTCTCTTCCGACATGCTTTTAAGAGGAATTTGTCTGGTTTAATAGCGTGAATCAGCCCCTCAACTTCTTTGTACATAAATACTAACTTTGGCTTGAATGTTTTGTTTGTCCTTGTCTGGAGATCTTGTTGTAGTTCCAGTTTGGCAAGCATTTTGGGGACTTATCCATCCTCTTTTGACTTGTAATCTCTGGTGATAAATATTGCCGCTTGACATGTTTATTTTTGTTACCGGGTAGGGGTCGCATACGATGGCTCCATATTAAATTATGAGATCAATTCCTAAAGGTCTAGTTCATTATCCAATCTGACACAAATTTCAATAACTGGAATGCCACCCAAGTTGAATATATGGTGACCCACTATAACAGCATAATTACTTGGGATTGTGTTTAATACCATGATGGTTCAATGGCATAAACTTAAATGGAGACAAAATTTAACATGAAAGATTGTGGATTAGTGTAAAATAAAAAAAAACTAGCTTACTATAATACAAATGTATATGGTTAAAGAATGAATATCAAATTATATGGGTCATGGGCAGAGTTGTTATAAAATATCAATATGGCAGAGAAGTGGTTTCAAGTTTCATATAAAGGGACCTGACTGACATGAAATAAAAAAATCAAAGGAGTATCCCTATTTGTCTAATTTTCAATGTGAAATAAAACAAGTATAACAATATTGTGTAAATCTACAGAAATAGAATTTGCTTAAGTAACAGAAATAACTAAATTTGTGTATGTCACTAGTAACTTATTTAATGAGTATGTGGGTAATTAGTCCTATAACATATGACCTCAGGAGCATTATTTACTATTTCTATTTACTGTTCTGATAATTTTTTTTTTACTATCAATGTGTCACACTTCGCATTTAAAAATTAAAAAATAATGAAAATATCAGTATAAAAACGTTAAAAATTGAATATGAATGTGAAGTCATATGTTTATAGGACTAGTGGGGTATAAGAGCTTATTACAACAGGCTCTTCATAATCATTTGGTTTGAAAGGATACTAGTAGTCTGTATTCTTGAATTAGAAAAATGTAATTGCAAGAAAAAAAAATACACATTAATTAGAATACTTTAGATCATTCAGGTAGTCTTTATTTAGTACGTACAAAAGAACAGCAAGTAATCATTGGATATTGTAGATCATATAAATAGTCTTGACCTATTTATTAGTACAAAAGAACAGCTAGTAATCATTGGATATTGTATATCATTCCAGTATTCTTGACCTATTTATCTGTACAAAAAAACCAGACAGTAGTTATTGGATACTGTAGATCATTCAGGTAGTCTTACCTATTTATTTGTACAAAAAAACATGCCAGTAGTCATTGGATACTATAAATCATTTTAGGTAGTCTTGACTCTTGACCTATTCATTTGTATTAAAAAAAAATAGTCAGTTGTCATCTTCACTTCACCAAGGACGTATATTAGATTGTTAGTTATACGTCCTTGACTTCACACACTCATATACGAATATCAATTATATGCTTACGAGACATGTTGCAATGTTCAACTTAAGTTATTACTGTATGTGAACAGACTTGCATAAAAAATATCCCAATATTAGAGGCAGTGGCGTCATTTTTCCTTTGATTTACGTAAATTGTCATTCTGCCTTTTTGTTTGACCAAGATGTTCATCCTGCCTTTTTTTACTCAAATCTCCTGTCCTGCCTTTTTCCAAATTTAATCCCCCTTATAAAAATCAAATAGTAGATCCCTTATTGATATTTTTGGCTTAAAACAATACATGACATATACCGTATAATTGTAAGGATTTGTAGCTTGGAAGATATAATATGAACATGTATACCATCTATTTCAACTTGTCCTTCTTTACATAATAGCCAACCCATGGTAAATATAGGCAACAGTAGTCCAGTGGCATATCCAGAGATTTTCATAAAGGGAGGGGGGGGACTGGCTGCCAAAGAGTAGGCCCCCTACAGTCATGCTTCATTGATTCCCTATACAATCAACCCATGCGAGCACCTTGACCCTCTCTCTAAGTCCACCTCTGTAGTCTTCCAATGTGTCATAGTCATAGTTTGATTAAGAAGACAAGGCAACAATATTTAAAACCGATAGAAAGTTTACTTTATTCAGTGAAAGTTTTGGCCTGTATTCTTAAACTATATCATGAGAATAATATTTATATCAACTTCATATCAACGTTAATCCATTTTGAATGTTAACTAAATTACTCATAAAAAAATATTGAGGACATTTGCATATAAGTCTGCTAATCCCCCTTATGTCATTTCTTTTTAGAATAGCGATTTTCATTTATTCTTTGTTCAATTTCAAATCATAATAATTTTTGTTATTAGTGACTGCTAAATAGGGTGTTCATTTAGTGAAAAAAAAACATTGTACATTTTGAGTATAAAAACAAGTCAAAGTTACGAAAGTTATGATCATCAAAGTGATTTTTTGAATCTCAAGTTTTTGTTCTTCTGGTTGTTTTTCTATAATTTCTGAAAATCACATTCAATTGCAATGCTTATAAATATTTTTCTTGATATAAAACAAATCTGAAAATAAGCTGTTAAAGTGGAAAATTCAGCCTTACAAAATATCCTTATTTTTGTGTCCGCCATATTGGAATGATCATAATTGCAGTTACGATCATCACGATGACGCCAGTGACCATAGGGTAGGTATAAAAAAATTGTATACTCTGAAATCAAAAGTCAGTAATCTGAAAAAGTTATAATGTGTCATTGATTTTCTATCTAAGTAACACACATTATTTGAATTAGGTTTCACATAAATGCTCAAATAAAAATCATGAACTGCCTGTTATTAGGCCACAATTAAAAATATTTTGGTTTGCCCAAACCCTACCCAAAGGTTGAGACAGTGGGTAGGTAGGTAGGCATTTTCTTTTTTTTTTTTTAAAAGAGAAATTGAAGTATCGGGTGTTTATTAGTCTTCATGCCTATCTATTTAAAAAAAACTTCTTTAAATCAGGACAATAAAAGAATTTGAGTAGGCAGTTTTTTTCTTGGTAGGTAGGGTTTGGGCAAACAAACCTATTCTTTTTTATGGCCTTACAGAATTATGAGGGTTCCTTTATTTAAATACTGTGGATATTTTTATAGTTACCAAGTCAATTAGTTATTGATTGAGGACAGGGTTTTGCATTTTTTTATGCCCCACCTACGATAGTAGAGGGGCATTATGTTTTCTGGTCTGTGGGTCTGTTCGTCTTTTCGTCCGTTCGTTCGTTCGTCTGTCCAGTTTCAGGTTAAAGTTTTTGGTCGAGGTAGTTTTTGAAAGGTTGAAGTCCAATCAACCTGAAACTTAGTATATATGTTACTTATGATATGATCTTTCTAATTTTAATGTCAAATTAGAGTTCTGACCCCAATTGCAGGGTTCACTGAACATAGAAAATGATAGTGCAAGTGGGGCATCCGTGTACTGGGGACACATTCTTGTTTATTTTTAGTCTTCATACAAGCTTAAACAAAATTCATACATCATTGAACATTAAAATGTACAGATCATCAACTTCCATGAAATCCTCAAATGATAATAAATAATTTACAGAGTTATTTCCCTTAAAACAGCCCAACATCAATCTTATTGATATGTTTTATTTTGATTTACAGAAAGTTCCAGTAGAGAATCCATTTGGATTTGTGAAACGAAGACTTCAGCAGTATTATTTCTTCACAGAAGGTGGTAAGTGTCATATAACAGAAATAAACTTAGGAAAGGTAAAAATAATTTTTATACCATCTCATTTGCATATAAGTAAAAATCACATTTGATATTTTGGTGTCATGATTTCTTTGCAGCTTGGCTTAAATCACAATAATAGATACACTCAGTAAATGTTGTATAATAAATAAGAAATGAGAATGGAAATGTATCAAAGAGACAAAAACCTAACTAAAGAGCAAAAAATCAGCACAAGGCCAACAAAGGTTCCTAATCGTCGCTGGGCTTCCAAAATGTTGTAAATTACAAAATTTTCACGAAAAAAATATCTCACAAACAGGCTTTGAAAATTTTGACAAAATGCATGCTTCCAAAATGTAGTATGTGAACTTAAACATTTTTGTGAAAAGCAGTGAAATAAAAACTTTGACATTTCTGGATTATCCGAGAACTTAAATTATTTTCACAGAAATAAAGAAATGTATAGTTATTTTATTCCCAAAGACATTATACAACGATTTTCAAGTTATCATACAACATTTTGGAAGAAAACTTTACAAACAACTGACACTGTCAATTTTGTAATATGTCTTATTTCAAACCTTTTTATTGGTCTAACTGTATGCTATTTTGTAATACCAAAGATTTCCTCCCGCCCATACCATTGGTGTCAAAAAGTGTTTTTAGCCAAAAAAGTCATATACAACATTTTGGAAGCCCAGCGACGTAATGCTTTGTACTTTCTGATCTGATTATGTTTTGATGAAATTTTTGACTCTTATCATTAAATAGTGTGTTTCATTACAACAAAACCCAATAATTATGAAAACCTCGACAGAGTAAACCCAGATCTTTGTAATCAAAGTGCAGACATATGATCTTAATTTTAATCAGATTGCAATTTATCATGCTTTAGGGCCTCTTTTTTTATTAGCTCAGCTGACCTGAAAGGTCAAGTGAGCTTTTCTCATCACTTGGCGTCTGTCGTCCCACGTCCGTCGTCTTGACCAAAATTGTCAGTTGACCCCTTAAGGAGTTATTGCCCTTTATAATAATTTTTTAACAATTTTCATAAATTTTTTGTGAATTTTTGTAAATTTTTAGAAAATATTTTCCATTGTAATTACTGGGCTAAGTTCATTATAGATAAAGATAATTATAGAAACAAGAATGTTCAGTAATGTAAGATCTACAAACACATCACAATCACCAAAACACAATTTTGTCATGAATTTATCTGTGTCCATTGTTTAATATGCACCAAGGTGAATGACAGAGCTGTAGACATTTTCACTACCTTAGTCATATAAATCAAGTATAATATTATTATACCCCATGCAACGAAGTTGCGGAGGGTATAATGTTTTTGACCCGTCCGTCCGTCCGTCAGTCCGTCCGTCCGTCCGTCAGTCCGTCCGTCAGTCCTGTTTCTTGTCATCGCAACTCCTCTCAAACCACACAACAGAATTTCACGAAACCTTTTCAGATAATAAGGACATACTATGTAGTTGTGCATATCGACGGGAAAATGCGATTCAATTTTTTTTCTAGGAGTTACGCCCCTTTGAACTTATTTACTTTAATGTACTACTGCAACAGTTTGTCATCGCAACTCCTCTCAAACCACACAACAGAATTTCACGAAACTTTTTCAGATAATAAGGACATACTATGTAGTTGTGCATATCGACGGGAAATTGTGATTCAATTTTTTTTCTAGGAGTTACGCCCCTTTGAACTTATTTACTTTAATGTACTACTGCAACAGTTTGTCATCGCAACTCCTCTCAAACCACTCAACAGAATTTCACGAAACCTTTTCAGATAATAAGGACATACTATGTAGTTGTGCATATCGACGGGAAATTGTGATTCAATTTTTTTTCTAGGAGTTACGCCCCTTTGAACTTATTTACTTTAATGTACTACTGCAACAGTTTGTCATCGCAACTCCTCTCAAACCACACAACAGAATTTCACGAAACCTTTTCAGATAATAAGGACATACTATGTAGTTGTGCATATCGACAGGAAATCACGATTCAATTTTTTTTTCTAGGAGTTACACCTCTTTGAACTTATTTGCTTTAAGGTACTACTTCAACAGTTTGTCATCTCAACTCCTCTGAAACCACACAGCAGAATTTCATGAAACTTTGTAGATAATAAGGACATACTACGTAGATGTGCATATCAACAGGAAATTACGATTCAATTTTTTTTCTAGGAGTTATGCCCCTTTGAACTTATTTGCTTCAATGTACTTCTGCAACAGTTTGTCATCTCAACTCCTCTGAAAACACACAACAGAATTTCATGAAATTTTGTAGATAATAACGACATACTATGTAGATGTGTATATTGACAGGAAATTATTATTCAGTATTTTTTCTTATACAATTTTTTTTTCTTATACTTATTTAATTTCTCCAATGACAATGTGGGGACGTGGGGTATGTGAGCATGCTCACTAAGGTTCTTTAATTACCAATATTAACATACATGTACTCTTTTTTTTGTTTTAGGTATTTTACCACCAGGGGGTGATATACAGCTTCCTGTCATGTTCAAGTCAGTTTTTCCTGGAAACTTCAAAGAAAGATGGAAGTTGAAGACTCGTCCTGTTCTTTGTGGTGGAGCAGATATCCTCATCAACTTTAGAGGCATAGCTTGTGAGCCTATGCTACATCTGGATCGTGTTGCAGAGATTGAGGTAAAATAAAGGAGTTTTGACGGGACTGCTTTCCTTCATTATTAGATACTTTATAGTCAGCTGAAACAGATTGAGCTAAGGAAACCCACTGTGCAAGAATCTCATGGGTAGTCAAGATCATTAACCCCCTTCCCCCGTCAATCTAAGGAAGAATGTCTTTAGCTCAGTCGGCAGTGATATTGTTGGCTTTTTTCAAAACTACCTCTACCCTTTTTTATTGGGAAAATATGGGTCATTTTCATCAAATTGGGAAATTAAAAATAAATCATGAATTTGACTGAAACTTCAATTTACCATAC
Source organism: Mytilus galloprovincialis (assembly GCA_037788925.1). Taxonomy (NCBI): domain Eukaryota; kingdom Metazoa; phylum Mollusca; class Bivalvia; order Mytilida; family Mytilidae; genus Mytilus; species Mytilus galloprovincialis. Next base: position 18,947,955 of record CM075338.1, on the reverse strand, counting down.
ATGTGAACCTCCCGACGGGAGTACAAAACTCCCGTTTTCAGGGGTCACCTCCCGTCCTCCCGTGGAAGAGGAAAAACTCCCGTGCAGAAAAAAATTCATGAATGAAAATTTTCAGTCGCCATTTTTTCTATTTTGTTTACAAAATTTTTCATTGAGATCGTAAAAGCCCGAGATTTGTTAAGTCGTAAAAACACGAGGTTTATCGAACGTATCCGGTGTAACCTGATTACGCAACATGTGGAGATTTTAATCCTTGCTAAAGGCTAATTAACAAGTGATAATAGTTTGATTGAACAATCATAAGGTGTTGGATTATCAATTACTCTATGTGGCTTCTGTTTATGGCACACGCCAAGGATGAATACCGATAAATACCGGCAGTGATAGAAAATGGAATGTTGTTGTCTAAACATTTATCGGAAGTTTTTTGATGCTGAGAAAACATTTATTGTATATGAAAATACTGGAAAAAGGAATGGTTTCAGCTCAATGTGAGCTGTTTGCTACACAAGCTGACTGAAAAATTATATAAGCAAAATGATTATTTTGTACACCATTATGTGTTCAAAATGCCAAAACGACAGTTATCTCCGTCTTCAAAGACACCAGTTTCAAAACAACAGAAATATTTGACAAAGTTCAACTTTGAGACATTAGTGTAAAATAATGTAATAGACAGTGCTTTAACTTATTTATTGTGAAAGAGTTAGAACAATGAAAATGATCAGTTTTCTGTCATCATATTAGTGCTTTTAACCATGCATACCCATTGTTATTGTTTGTTAATTTATTATAAATGTATAGCATATATATATATATATATCTCTTATATCTCAAGCCAATGCCAATGAAAAACAAATAAAAAAGATCATCATCAGCAATCAACAATGTAAAACAAAAATAAAAAAAAGATTCTCATCACTGACATCAGCAATCAACAATGTGAAACAAAAGAAAAAAAGATTCTTCTCAATTATTCCTTAATATATGCAGACTTTAACTAATGACATTCACAAGGAAGATTGAAAAAAAAACCCACAAAAATCACAAAAAAGACAGATTTTTACATCATATGGTTAGTTATACGTTGAAAAATAGGTCGATCATCTGTCGATAAAAAACCTCCTGATCTGAGGTCCAAACTCCTGACCAAAATTTCCAAATCTCCTGATCTGAATTTTACAGTCCATCACATGTATGATTTACAGACCCATTTTTAAGAGTCAAACCCTGCTTTAAAATAAGACCCCATTTTGTCAGTGATGATACATAATTAGACCCTCAAATCTGCACATATAGTCATTTTAGGCATGAAAATTTTTTAAATGAGTTTTTTTCAGTTTGTATTTATGCACAATTACTACCGACATGACTGAGACTGCACTATTTGGGAAAAAGTTGCACTGTTTGGGAAAAAAGTTGTCTTTTTAGGAATAATTTTAAGCCATTTTTATTTTACAAATTGGGATAAAAAAAAACCTTTAAAAAAAAAAAAGAAAAAGCCTTTATTCTCCACTAATTTAAGGCAAACAATATCACTGGTCGGTTAACACATTGCATTAGTTGTAACATAGAGGAACTGGGTTTGAGTCCCAAAGGAGGCAAAGATATTTTTTTATGTTGAATCATGCTCTGCAGTTACAGAATATTTGTTTATGTCTGTTCTACAATAAGAGTTTGGTACTGTGTTATGATAACTTTTTGTGATGACATGAATTATCATTGATATTGTTATATTTATAAATTAACTGTTACTAAGGCTTTTCTACCTCAGGCATAGATTACCTTAGCTGTATTTGGCAACACTTTTAGGAATTTTGAATCTCAATGCTCTTCAACTTCGTACTTTATTTGGCTTTTTTAAAACTTTTTTGAATTCGAGCGTCACTGATGAGGCTTTTGTAGACAATACGCGCATCTGGCGTATATATATAAAATTTAGTCCTGGTATCTATGATGAGTTTATTTGCTATAATTGAGGTACAGTTAGGTAGTCTTAGTTATTGATTGATCTTTGACTGTTTTGTATGCTGAGACTGAGGTACAGTTAGGGAGTCTTAGTTATTGATTGATCTTTGACTGTTTTGTATGCTGAGACTGAGGTACAGTTAGGGAGTCTTAGTTATTGATTGATCTTTGATTGTTTTGTATGCTGAGACTGAGATACAGTTAGGGAGTCTTAGTTATTGATTGATCTTTGATTGTTTTGTATGCTGAGACTGAGGTATAGTTAGGGAGTTTTAGTTATTGATTGATCTTTGACTGTTTTGTATGCTGAGACTGAGATACAGTTAGGGAGTCTTAGTTATTGATTGATCTTTGATTGTTTTGTATGCTGAGACTGAGGTATAGTTAGGGAGTCTTAGTTATTGATTGATCTTTGTCTGTTTTGTATGCTGAGACTGAGGTATAGTTAGGGAGTCTTAGTTATTGATTGATCTTTGTCTGTTTTGTATGCTGACACTGGGGTACAGTTAGGGAGTCTTAGTTATTGATTGACCTTTGTCTGTTTTGTATGCTGAGACTGAGGTACAGTTAGGGAGTTTTAGTTATTGATTGACCTTTGTCTGTTTTGTATGCTGACACTGGGGTACAGTTAGGGAGTCTTAGTTATTGATTGATCTTTGTCTGTTTTGTATGCTGAGACTGAGGTACAGTTAGGGAGTTTTAGTTATTGATTGACCTTTGTCTGTTTTGTATGCTGAGACTGAGGTACAGTTAGGGAGTTTTAGTTATTGATTGATCTTTGTCTGTTTTGTATGCTGACACTGAGGTACAGTTAGGGAGTCTTAGTTATTGATTGACCTTTGTCTGTTTTGTGTGCTGACACTGGGGTACAGTTAGGGAGTCTTAGTTATTGATTGACCTTTGTCTGTTTTGTATGCTGACACTGAGGTACAGTTAGGGAGTCTTAGTTATTGATTGACCTTTGTCTGTTTTGTGTGCTGACACTGGGGTACAGTTAGGGAGTCTTAGTTATTGATTGATCTTTGTCTGTTTTGTATGCTGAGACTGAGGTACAGTTAGGGAGTCTTAGTTATTGATTGATCTTTGTCTGTTTTGTATGCTGAGACTGAGGTATAGTTAGGGAGTCTTAGTTATTGATTGATCTTTGTCTGTTTTGTATGCTGAGACTGAGGTACAGTTAGGGAGTCTTAGTTATTGATTGATCTTTGACTGTTTTGTATGCTGAGACTGAGGTACAGTTAGGGAGTTTTAGTTATTGATTGATCTTTGACTGTTTTGTATGCTGAGACTGAGGAACAGTTAGGGAGTCTTAGTTATTGATTGATCTTTGACTGTTTTGTATGCTGAGACTGAGGTACAGTTAGGGAGTTTTAGTTATTGATTGACCTTTGTCTGTTTTGTATGCTGACACTGGGGTACAGTTAGGGAGTCTTAGTTATTGATTGATCTTTGTCTGTTTTGTATGCTGAGACTGAGGTACAGTTAGGGAGTTTTAGTTATTGATTGACCTTTGTCTGTTTTGTATGCTGACACTGGGGTACAGTTAGGGAGTCTTAGTTATTGATTGATCTTTGTCTGTTTTGTATGCTGAGACTGAGGTACAGTTAGGGAGTTTTAGTTATTGATTGACCTTTGTCTGTTTTGTATGCTGAGACTGAGGTACAGTTAGGGAGTTTTAGTTATTGATTGATCTTTGTCTGTTTTGTATGCTGACACTGAGGTACAGTTAGGGAGTCTTAGTTATTGATTGACCTTTGTCTGTTTTGTGTGCTGACACTGGGGTACAGTTAGGGAGTCTTAGTTATTGATTGACCTTTGTCTGTTTTGTATGCTGACACTGAGGTACAGTTAGGGAGTCTTAGTTATTGATTGACCTTTGTCTGTTTTGTGTGCTGACACTGGGGTACAGTTAGGGAGTCTTAGTTATTGATTGATCTTTGTCTGTTTTGTATGCTGAGACTGAGGTACAGTTAGGGAGTCTTAGTTATTGATTGATCTTTGTCTGTTTTGTATGCTGAGACTGAGGTACAGTTAGGGAGTCTTAGTTATTGATTGATCTTTGACTGTTTTGTATGCTGAGACTGAGATACAGTTAGGGAGTCTTAGTTATTGATTGATCTTTGACTGTTTTGTATGCTGAGACTGAGGTACAGTTAGGGAGTCTTAGTTATTGATTGATCTTTGACTGTTTTGTATGCTGAGACTGAGATACAGTTAGGGAGTCTTAGTTATTGATTGATCTTTGACTGTTTTGTATGCTGAGACTGAGGTACAGTTAGGGAGTTTTAGTTATTGATTGATCTTTTTCTGTTTTGTATGCTGAGACTGAGGTACAGTTAGGGAGTCTTAGTTATTGATTGATCTTTGTCTGTTTTGTATGCTGACACTGAGGTACAGTTAGGGAGTCTTAGTTATTGATTGATCTTTGTCTGTTTTGTATGCTGAGACTGAGGTACAGTTAGGGAGTTTTAGTTATTGATTGATCTTTGACTGTTTTGTGTGCTGACACTGGGGTACAGTTAGGGAGTCTTAGTTATTGATTGATCTTTGTCTGTTTTGTATGCTGAGACTGAGGTACATTTAGGGAGTTTTAGTTATTGATTGATCTTTGTCTGTTTTGTATGCTGAGACTGAGGTACAGTTAGGGAGTCTTAGTTATTGATTGATCTTTGTCTGTTTTGTATGCTGAGACTGAGGTACAGTTAGGGAGTCTTAGTTATTGATTGACCTTTGACTGTTTTGTATGCTGAGACTGAGGTACAGTTAGGGAGTCTTAGTTATTTGTTGATCTTTGACTGTTTTGTATGCTGAGACTGAGGTACAGTTAGGGAGTCTTAGTTATTGATTGATCTTTGACTGTTTTGTATGCTGAGACTGAGGTACAGTTAGGGAGTCTTAGTTATTGATTGATCTTTGACTGTTTTGTATGCTGAGACTGAGATACAGTTAGGGAGTCTTAGTTATTGATTGATCTTTGACTGTTTTGTATGCTGAGACTGAGGTACAGTTAGGGAGTCTTAGTTATTGATTGATCTTTGTCTGTTTTGTATGCTGAGACTGAGGTACAGTTAGGGAGTCTTAGTTATTGATTGATCTTTGACTGTTTTGTATGCTGAGATTGAGGTACAGTTAGGGAGTCTTAGTTATTGATTGATCTTTGTCTGTTTTGTATGCTGAGACTGAGGTACAGTTAGGGAGTCTTAGTTATTGATTGATCTTTTTCTGTTTTGTATGCTGAGACTGAGGTACAGTTAGGGAGTCAGTTATTGATTGATCTTTGTCTGTTTTGTATGCTGAGACTGAGGTACAGTCAGAGATATTTTGAATATATATGAAAGAACTTCTTACAGTTTTATGTTGAAATTGAGGTACAAATGGGGAGTTTTTGTTTATGACTGAACTTCTTGTGATTTTATGCTGAGACTGAGGTACAGTTAGAGATATTTTGAGTATATATGAAAGAACTTCTTACAATTTTTATGCTGGAATTGTGGTACAGTTGGAGAGTATGTTGTAATTGATTATGATTGAACTGCTTGTGTTTTTTTGCTGATATTGAGGTACAGTTAGGGAGGATGTTTTGAAAGAGCTCTTTCTATAGAATAGGAGTAGGGCATTGTGTTTTGTGATCTGTAGGTCTGTCCTACAGTCTCAGTATGTCAGTAATTGTTAAAGTTTGTGATTATGTCAAGTAAAGGGGAATCAATTTGTGTTAGGTAAATGATTTTGGTGGGCAGTTAATACTTTTCTAAAGTATACATTCATAACATTTTATCTCTATTTTCAATGTTTTTTTTTTAGGGAGTTTGCTTCTCAGTTTCAAAGTAATTATCTTTTCAAAACACTAGTTTATATTGATAGGGAATTAGTTAAGGAATCCAAAGAACAAAAAAACTATATAGGTCACTGTGCTTGTTTTCGAGATATGAGCCATTGAAATTTTGGCGGGAAAATATTCTCTCTTGACTTTTCGTAACTTTATCATTGACAAGTTGAAGTTCTCAAAAACTGTTAAAAAGTAATTAAAATTTTATCAGACTTTTACAGATGGCTTATTACTATACATGTAAAAGATTTTCATAAAGAAAAATGGGGGTCACCATGCAAATTTTTTCAAGGCATTCAAATGGATAAAACCAGAGGATTCCGAAAATCTGACAAAAAAAAACAAAACATGACAAGCCAGCTTCCTTAAGATCCCCTTCCTTATAGCGTTTGTTGTTTTTTCAGAAAAAAATGATGCAGAGAGAAAGGACAAATATAATTAATGCCTCCATACAATCAATCACATCAAGCATCGTGACCCCTGAAAGGTTATCACCCATAGTAACCTATTTGACCCCGGAAGAAGAGTTCAGCCAGTCATATCCAGGGGTAAGTTCAGGAATTGATAAAAAAAGGTGTTTAGGGTTAGATAGATATTAATGAAACTTTACACAGATATAGAAAAAAATGAAAACAACATGTTATGAATTTTATATGTCCAAAGTGTTCTTTCTGGATTTACTCCAATCAGGAATGCTCAATGCCAAATATTTGAAAGAACTTTTCTGCAGATGTAGATATAAGATGTGGTATGAGTGCCAATGAGACAACTTTTCATCCAAGTTACAATTTGTGAAAGTAAATCATTATAGGTGTAAATTTTAGTTATTGTCCTTCCTTGTAATAAAATGGTAAAAAATAACTGAATTATACCATGTCATGTGATAGCATGTAACCCAATAAAATTATTTATGATATATTAAAACAATATTTTGTATTAAACATTCCAGCTTTTCTACCACAGAGCTAAACACCAAGAGATGGAGGTGGTGTATGATACAACAGGAGATAATCTAAGTTCACTCACAGTTCAAGTTATAATTATTTAATGAGCTATTCTGTATTTCAGCTTTTCTTCCACAGAGCTAAACTCCAAGAGATGGAGGTGGTGTATGATACAAGGGGAGATAATCTAAGTTATATTCTTAAATATATGTAAAATATTGCATCTCCTTTTTGTAAGTTCACTCACAGTTCAAGCTATAATTAGTTAATAAACTATTGTGTGTTTTAGCTTTTCTACCACAGCGCTAAACTCCAACAGGTGGAGGAGTGGTATAATACAAGGGGAGATAATCTAAGTTCACTCACAGTTCAAGTTATAATTAGTTAATGTACTATTGTGTGATTCAGTTTTTCTACCACAGTGGTAAACTCCAAGAGATGAAGGTGTTGTATGATATATACAAGTGGAGATAAACTAAGTTCACTCACAGTTCAAGCTATAATTAGTTAATAAACTATTGTGTGTTTCAGCTTTTCTTCCACAGCGCTAAACTCCAACAGGTGGAGGAGTTGTATAATACAAGGGGAGATAATCTAAGTTCACTCACAGTTCAAGTTATAATTAGTTAATGTATTATTGTGTGTTTCAGCTTTTTTACCACAGTGGTAAACTCCAAGAGATGGAGGTGTTGTATGATACAAGGGGAGATAATCTAAGTTCACTGACAGTTCAAGTTATAATTAGTTAATGAGTTATTGTGTGTATTCAGCTTTTCTACCACAGTGGTAAACTTCAAAAGATGGAGGTGTTATATGATACAAGGGGAGATAATCTAAGTTTACTCACAGTTCAAGTTATAATAAGTTTATGTACTATTGTGTGTTTCAGCTTTTCTACCACAGTGGTAAACTTCAAGAAATGGAGGTGTTATATGATACAAGGGGAGATAATCTAAGTTTACTCACAGTTCAAGTTATAATAAGTTTATGTACTATTGTGTGTTTCAGCTTTTCTACCACAGTGGTAAACTTCAAGAGATGGAGGTGTTATATGATACTGTTTGTAACTGTGATCTGATGACAACAAAACCAGAGGAAGGTTTTACAGTTCACAATATGACCCAGGTAGAGTTTTGGCTTATTCATAATTAGGGCTAGTTCATTAAATGTATGTGGAAGGATAGAAAGGGACTTTCAAAATATCCCTACAGCAACCAAGAATGAATATTTTTAGATTATTTTACATAAGGGTAATAGACACATACTGAAAAAGCACCCATGACCCACATTCAATAACAACTTCTCTTCTAACCATCCCAAAACATTTTAATGGAATAGCCCTTATGAAATGAAATATATTGAATAGGTGAATGTGTAAACAAATCTGTAAAAATATTTATTTTGTTTGGAGTCTAGCATAACACAGGTATCTGAGATTATGTTTAGAAGACAAAAAATATATGGTAGATTTATAAACAGATATATCATGTTAAGGAGGGGGATTTGCAAAATTACCAGTCGAGAGAATGTTAAATTTTGCAAGCTGTAAGGCAAATACCCCTCAAGAACATGCTATTTCTGTTTAATTACACCGCATGTTAAAGTTCCAAAATGCATTGATGATCGTGACGTTATAAGCGTCCAGTTGGATAGAGTATTTTTTGGCAAATACCATGACAAAGAGGGTAAAAAGGGCATATCCTTTTTGCATATCATCTTTAAAATACAAATAATAAATGCATCCCTAGTTCCTTATTCACTAGATTTGGTAAGTGAAGGTTGGTTAACATGCTCATTTTGAAGTGAAATTTTTGAATATGTTAAGGATGTTTGCTACTCTGTTTAAAAATAACAAGTTTTTTAAAAGACTGTTATGAATTGATAGTTTATAAATAAAGAAACAATAAAAGCAGAAAGAAATGGAGGGTCTGTGTGCTTGTTTTTGAGATATAAGCCATTGAAAATTTGTCGGGAAATAATTCTCTCTAGATTTTTCATACATTTTACATTGACACCTTTTTCGGTTCAAAGACTATGAAAAAAAATAACAAGGATTTTATAAGATTTTGAAATATGGCTTTTTGGACTTTATGTAATAAAATTATGGAAAGAAAAGTAGGGGTTAGTGGGCAAAATTTGTTAATGGCAATACATGGATAAAACCAGAGGATTCCGAAAATCGGGCAAAAAAAAAAAAAAAATGGAGGAGCAAACATCCTTAAATTGGGGGTTTGATTCATATTAGGAGCTTCATGAAAATGAAAGACTGATGTGAATTCACCGTTTCAGAATCTAATGCATCCTGGGTAATATTTTCAAAAGTGTACACCACAACGTCCTGATTGGTTAAAAATGTCATAAACAATGGAAATTTAACCAATGACGTAACGTTATTTTCATTTTGGGGTACGGACAATGCAATTACCCATGATTCTTTAGATTCTGAAACGGCTAATTGTACATTGTGTTCTTTAGGCACATATTATTATTTTAATTTACTCTCAATTTTTTCCTAGTGATGGTTATTTTCTAAACAAATGTTGTGCTTACCAAAATATGTATATGTATACAAGAGTTATAAGATATCAAGTAGTCATTCAAAACTTGTAAGTTTAGAAGAAACTGAAAATATCATGGCTTTTACAAAAAACTAAATTACCAATTGAAAATATGGTTGGAACTGAATCCCTCTAGATTGTCATACAGTTAATTGTGGTGTCTTTATTTTCCTTCAAAAACTATGAAAAAATAACAAGTATTTTATAATAAGATTTTCAAAACTGTATTTTTAGCTCACCATTCTGAAGGAATTGTGAGCTTTAGCCATCACTTGGCGTCCGTCGTCGTCAATCTGGTGTAAACTATTTCAAAAATCTTCTCCTCTGAAACTACTGAACAAATTTCAAATAAACTTAATTAAGCTGAATGATCCTTAGGGTATCTAGAATCAAGTTTGTGTTTTATTTTCTGTTTCGTCAAAAAACATGGCCGCCATGGCTAAAAATAGAACATAGAGGTAAAATGCAGTTTTTAGCTTATATCTCAAAAACCAAAGCAGTTAGAGCTTAGAGGTTAAAGTGTTTTTAAGGTAGCGTCCTATGAGCCCTGGAATTTTCAGATGAATCTGATAACCCATTGTTGGGTTACTGCCACTAAATTGGTAATTTTCAGGAAATTTTGCAGTTTTTGGTTATTATCTTGAATACTATTAATAATAAAGATAAAGTGTAAACAGCAAATATATTCAGCAAAGTAAGATCTACAAACAAGTTTATACGACCAAAATTGTCAATTGACCCCTTAAAGAGTTATTGCCCTTTAAGGACAATTTTACACAATTTGTTTATCATGTTTTCTAACACTTATTAATATACATTAAACCAAAAAACAAACTACAATGAAATTGGACACTTAAACTCTTAAACGAAATATTAATGCCAAAAAATGAAGGTGAGTGATTCAGGCTCTTGAGAGCCTCTTCTTTAACTTCCAGTGTATTGTTTATAGAATTATGAAAAGATAAGAAGTGATTACAGACAAAAACATTTATTGAAACTACATGGATAAATCTAGAAGATTCTGAATGTCTGACAAAAAGTCAAAAGCAAGAGGAGCAACCATCTTTATTATAACATTAAGGTGGTACCTAACACTACAGGGAGATAACTCTGTAAAATCAGCTAAACGTTTTAATTACATTGTATAGTTAAGCTTCTCAATGATCAAAATAGGAGTTTGTCAAACTGCCATATAACCAGTGTAATTTTTCTGATAAAATGGTTGGTTCAAATTTTTTGAAATTTTCATATTTTTGTCAAAGGTTCAAAGCAAATACATTGTCAAAATTTTTTGAAATTAAACGAGCCAAATTAATTTTAGTGAACGTGTTGGGTATTACCAATGTTATTTCAACTGATCGGGCGGAGCTTACATTTTATTTTGCACAGGGACAGTCTATTTGAAGATGTGTGTGATAAGGATGATTGCCGTTATAATTATTACTGATTTCTAATCAACTATCAGTGTCATCAAAGAAATTTACAAAACAATGACTGGACACTTCATCAATGAGTTTGTCCTAAAACACCTATCTATAGATGGACTGCTTTATTATGAGCGAACTGGTTAAACTCTGCCCAGTCAAGTGAAATAAATCGAGTAATACCACCTTAAAATTCATAAAACTTGTATTTTTTTTTATAGTCAATATGTATGCTGGATTCAATGGAGTTACCTTCTGAAGATCATGATCATTACACAGAGATTTTAGAACAGAAGTACGACAAACAACTTGAGTTTACAAACGAATACACTGCTCTGACGACAGACATGTCTTTTAAACATCTTGTACCGTACAACAACTTAAACTGGCAGCATAATTTTATATGGTAAGTCATAATTGTCTCCCTTTAAATTTTAAATAAGAGTTATCTCCCTTGTTGGGTTTAAATACTTCAGATACAGATACTTACATTGTTACAAAATATGGAAACGCAAGAAGGGCCTATAAATGAAATAAACCATTAACAATAATCTTTCTGGCTTAAAAAAAACTATTTTGAGGACTACATATACAGCTTTCAGAAATTTGTTATCAGGCTTTTTGTGAACCTGCTATGCTGTGTGATGCACTTGCGTCACCACTTCATATTTATACGCATAATTACAATTTTAAGAATTCGGTTTTACTAGAAAAAAAGATCATTTCTGGACCATCTGGTCACATGGCCTTTTACAATGAGCAAAACCTATAAAGTAGAAAGCTATAACAGGACCATGAAAGAGAAAATTAAAGTCCCAATGTATTCTACAACTATTAAAAAAAAATGAAGAGACAGCAAACAATAACAATTACTATTTTACAAGATTACCTAGGCCTGCTCTTGAAGTAGGCATGTAAAGAACCTGGCAAGTCATGACAAGTAAGTAAATATGAGTTAATGCTTGCCATCATCAATTTTAGCCAGCAAGTGCTTCATGATATGATAGACAGTTTCACCAACTCAGCCTATATAATGACCTACAAAACTGGTTTTCCTGTTCCACCACTGGAACCAGAGGAAACTAATGACGAAAAAATAGGTATGTAATATAAAGATATTAAAAGATGTGGTTTAAGTGTCTATTAGACAATTCTCCGTCCAGGTGTCAATTTGTAAAAAGTAAACCATTTCAGGTCAAAGTATATGCATCAACACAGAGTCTTGACTCACAGCAAACAGCCAGCTATAAAGGGCCACAAAAAAGAAAGACTCTGTGAACCATCAGAAAAAGGATATGACACTATTTGTAGGGTGAAAACATTTAAGCAATAATGTGGTGAAAATTTTAAGCGTAAACTTTCATTCTGCACAAAAAAAAATGCAGACTTATATAGAGTAGGCAAGAGTGATACAAACTGATGGAGTTATAAATTTTTAACTTAGAAGTGGCAAAAGATTTGACTAGATTGGCAAGTTTTTCTTTTCTTTTGATTGCTTCTCTCTTATGATTATTCTCTTAATGTCATTTTTAGATAAAAAGAACAAGAGAAGAAATTCTATCCCACCAAAGAATAAGAAAGGGGTAAGTTATTGTGACTGTAAATGCTAGGTTTTTACTAATGCTAATGGTCTGAATACACAGTTATTGTCCCTTGATTTTCCTTGTCCATGAATATAGTCCCTAGTGTGGACAGTGTGTTACTTTCAAATCTTTTTTATACCCCTTCCAAATTTATTTCTTCATGTTTTATGCCTCAAATAGCAAGTAGGGGGATAAAATTATACTGTGAAAAAAATTTGATTCATGAATTTTAATAAAGTAAAGTGGTGATTTGGTCCAGCTGAAAAAGGTTAAAAATAAGTATTTCGGAAACTCAAAAGATTTCAAGTCCCCCTGAAAATAAAATTGTCCATATTTTGAGTTAGAGCTGATGAAGTTGTCTATAATTTTGATATAATTTGTCCCAAAAGTAGTACATAACACTGTAAAAATATTATTGAGAAAGCACAGGTCGGATTTTTTTTATTTCCATTTATTGTCTAAAAGAAATGCACTACGAAATAACTGTGTACTCAGACCTAATCATGCTCCTGGATGAGTGTCACAATTATAAGAACTTTTGATATTTGGTACATATATCTTTATGCAAAGGAGGGGGAGCCAAAGGAGGGGCCAAAGATACCAGAGGGACATTCAAACTTAATTGTAGAAAATAAACAGATAACCCGATAACTAAAAAAGAAAAAAGAAAAAACCAATAGACAAACAAAAGTACACAAAACATAACATAGAAAAATAAAGACTGGGCAACACGAATCTGAAATCTAAAAAATTAATCTAAAATTTTTGTCCATTTTTCAAAAATTGCAATAATAAATTCAAGCAATAGCTAAATTTGCATTATTTTCTGTCTTTCTCAAGGATTGATAAGTAAAGTTTAAGGAAGATTACCGGTACAGTCTTTTTACCAAAAAAGATCCTCTTTGAATAGTGTGGCATCTTATTTCGTTTGGCTGGTTTTACATAAGTCAAAACTACAAAATTATAAATCATTGAAAAGAAATGACAATGCTCAGGATAAACATTTCATTTAAAAAAAAAACTGTTGACATTTTTTTTTTTAACAAATTGCAATTTGAATTGTTTGTATAGACTTGGCACAATTCTGTATTCTTTATTTTTTTATGCCATTTTATCTATTATTTATATTTTAGTCTATCATTTTTCTGTAAATCCTATCCAAATTCTCAATAATTATAGATTATCTTTGGATTTCAACAAGATTGATTTTCTTGCCTGAGCCGGTATGACAAAAGTGAGAAAAGCAATCAAGTTGAGATGACCAATTTTAACCTGTTTATTGCTATATATTTTGCCTATGACCATGTTATTGTTTACATTGACAATGGCACATGCCCCCTAGTTTCTAGAGATAAATCAGTAAGATGAAAGGGAAATTTTGTAAAATAGCGATTATGTACAATATTTATGTCTATTTTTAGAATGATCAGAAGAACAACTTATCACCCTCACATGGCAAGCATATGTCCTCTTCCGCATCGAGAAATAGAAAGAAGGGAGCTGGGTCTCCCCAGAAAGATGTACTCCCTGTACCTACCCCTCTCCCTCCCCAACACCTGGAATTGGAAAGTTTTAGTCCACTTCTAGAAATCGCATCACCTAAACAACTGTCAAGTTACAGAGAAAAACTATACATACAGGTAAATTTACGTATAGGTATTTACAAGTAAATGTACAGGGAAAAGTTATACATTCAGGTAAATTTACATGGAACCCTAAACATGCATTTAAATTTACAGGGGAAAGTTAAACATGTCAGTAAACTAACATGGAAAAGTTATACATTCAAGTAAATTTACATGGAAAAGTTATACATTCAGGTAAATGTACAGGGAAAAGTTATACATTCAAGTAAAAACATGCCTGCAGGGAAGGTTATACATACATGTAAATGTACATGGTAGATATACATGCATGTTAATGAACAGGGAAAAGTTATACATTCAGGTAAATTTTCAGGGAAAAGTTATACATTCAGGTTAAGTCAATTAACAGAGAAAATAATAAACTATTTTGTGGGTCTCATTGGGGTCTAAGCGTGACGTGGGATTGCAGATTATTTGTAAGCTAACATGAGAAAGTCAAATTATTGTGCTGTGAAAACAGGAAGTTAAGGCTAGCGGGATTCAGGAAATTACAAAAAAATGAAAATTTCTTAAGTACATAGTGTTAGCAGGATACAGGAATCTAACAAAACAGTAAGCGGGATCCGGAATTAGAACCCCCCAATGAGACCCCCTATGCTGGTACAAAAATAGAGAAAAAATATACATTCAGGTAAATTTACTGGGAAAGTTAATCATGCAGGTAGATTAACGGGGAAGGTTTTACAATGTACATTGTAGTCTTACATGCATGTTAAATTTCGGAGAAAATATATACATGCAGGTAAATTTACAGCGATATGTATAGATTGAAAACTTATAATTGAAGTTAAATTTAACTGGAAAGGTGAATTTATAGGACATGTATATGAAAAATGTATACTTCTTACTTTGACACCATTTACATTGATCGATGATAATTTTAAGTGTATAATACTTTCAGTAAATCAAAAAGACTTTCAACATCAATTCAATCATGATAAAAAAAAGCAATTGAAACATTTCAGCATGTTCAATCTTAGTCCAAATCACTATGACGTTTAGGAAGGCTATTTTAAATTTTTGCTTTGACGCCTTTCTGTCAATGTAAAGCGTCAAAGAAAAAAAATAATATAATAGCCTTTCAAGACGTCATAATTATTTGGATTAGTGCAATCTTGGTAAATAAAAGTGACTTTTCCTTAAAGAAAAGTATTTGGATTTTTAATTATCTTTATGATTGTTTTAAGATATTTTCTATATATTTATTGATTTTTTTTTAAATTTGTATATTGTAGGGCTATTCTATATTACAAGAGGCTATAGATAGAATCGAATCTATTTTTATTGATTTGGAAGAAACATCATACAGACAGATGTAGCAATGAATATACATGTAATCACAAACTTGACTAAATTGTATGAATATGTGATATAACTTTAACAGATGAAGAAACCTTGCTCAGATTTTATACTTTGTTGGGAATAAATTATGTGAATGTAATACCTAGTTATTCTCTAAGTGGAGCAAAATCTGCCTACCCTTCTGGAACAGCTGAGATCACCCCCAGTATTTGATAAGGGTTTGGATAGGGTTAAATGATTAAAGAATAATGCCCTTAAAAAATGAAGATTAGAGAATAACGGACAAAAAACAAATGAAGATTAGAGAAATGCTTGGTCTAATGTTTTGAAGATTAAAGAAAAAAGTTTTTTTTTTTTGAAGACAAGAGAAAAAAGGGGTGAAAATTAAATGTTTACAGAATAACAGATCCCCCATCCAGACCCTCTTTGGTGGATATCTTGTTGCTCAGTCTTTAGTTTTCTCTGTAGTTTTTTGTGTACTTTTGTTTGTTTTTTAGTTATTTTTTTTACCAATGGCATTCTTTTTTTGTTGACTTATGATATAAAAAAGAAGATGTGGTATGATTGCCAATGAGACATCTATCCACAAAAGACCAAAATGACACAGACATTAACAACTATAGGTCACCGTACAGCCTTCAACAATGAGCAAAGCCCATGCCGCATAGTCAGCTTTAAAAGGCCCCGATAAGACAATGTAAAACAATTCAAACGAGAAAACTAACGGCCTTATTATGTTAATTAAATGAACACATAAACAAACGACAACCACTGAATTACAGGCTTAAATAATGAGTTTGTATGTCCCTTTGGTATCTTTCGCCTCTCTTTTTCGTTTAGTAATTCTTTCCTTTTTATATGGATGCGAAATCTTGTGGCCGTATTATTATATATTGTGACGTCATCGTTCTCCAAACAAATTTGTTTTTTAGACAATAGGTAGAGAATAAGTATACAGATCTCTATTAAATTGTATTACAAAAGAAAGGTAAGGATTGATTTTGGGGGTAATGGTCCTAACCTTTTAAACAGTTTTTGGCCAAAAGTAAACATTTCTGATTTCCTTAGTATAAGTGTATAAAATTGTGACAAAAAAGGAAGATTTGAATCAGTTTGAGGGTTTGGATTGATAGTCATAAGAATTAGAGGCACAATAAGGTAAAAAAAAACTAGCATTGATGTCCCATATACTTAAAAACAATTTTCTCCATGTTTACATTTCTGCTCAAAGGAAAATATTCAAACTACATTTAATGATAATGCGCTCTTAAACACACATTAGAGCCACCCTTTGATAATACTGTTTAGAACAATTATAAATAAAAATTCACAAATAAAAGTGACATCTCAACCTCTTTGAATTACAATCCCAAAAACCAAAATTACTAATTACTAATTCATGTCCAATTTTATACCCAAGTTTTATCCCATGTAATATCTATTTTGCCAAATAATAAATAAGGCCAATTAAAATTAATTGCTAGATTTTCATCCCCGCCCGCCCCTCTGAAATCGTCCCGCCCCGATTTTTTTTATTTAACAAAAATACGATTTCCGGATTTTGTTCATGTCCGTCACCGGGAACCATCGATAATTTTGTTTCATTCAAAACTTCCTGTTTCAAATTTCGTTTTTGTATTTCTTCGAGTAATCTAACGAAAATGATTAAGTCGACATATTCTGCTGCTCTATAATAACAACATCATCTACCGACAATAGAGATTGATAACGAGAAGGGCGTGAAATATTCGAGTTAAGAGTAAAACGCATTGTCCTTGAACGCAAATTGCAGTAGTCACAAGTGAATCGAAAACCGTGTTTTTTCTTTATTTATACAACGACTTTGTGTCAGGAAATTTGGACTGTGAATGATATCCAAAGCGCAAGAATCGTAGAACAAATTGGTACAAAAAACATGACTGGATTAAAGGAATTAGCACAAGCACGAACTTGTTTGATTTATGACCGTATATTGAGAAAAAAAAGTCGACAAACACGCATTTTGATTATAACAAGCCCTTATATTTACCCATGGCTGTTGTTTTTGTTGACAAACAGCAAACACCCTTTGTAAATACCCTCAATTTAGTCATTAAACTACTTTTCGGTTAAGTTCATGTTTTACATCATAATTACTTTCAATACTGAGTTTACATTTTATTCTGTACTCATAATACTTGTGTTGCATACAATTGTACCAATACATTTTATTGATTTTATGGGGACTAAAAACCATTGCTTAGAAAGCAAAATAAATTTGGTGTAAGTATAGTCCAACTGAAGGGGGCATTTTTCTTCTTTTTGATGTATACTATAAATAGGTTTCTAAAGCGGCAATTACATGTATAACAGTGGTTGCCAATCAGGGATTTTTATTAAAGAGTTTAAAAAATAGTGTAGGATTCCTTTAACGGCATGTATATACATTATACAAGCTTGTTTTCCACTAGCATATACCCCGCGGTATGAAGAACTCGTGACGAGGGTTTCATATGAAATAAAATTTAAAAAATAAAATCCTCCCACCCGCCCCATTTTTTTCAAAAATTTGGATGAAAATCTACTAATTAATTTTAGTTGGCCTAATACTTTTTATTATCCTTTTACCTTAGACATGGTATTTGGCATTTCATTTCACTACACCAATCATTCCTTCTATTGCTTAATTATCAATATGAGTTAAAATGCAAAGAAAAATGATTGTTTTTTTTTTCAATTTCCCATCAACTAGAGACTTTAATATGTTTAAGAGGGTGTCCATGGAAAAACCAGGCAGTGGATGGCACATGACATATTTTGTTTTCAAAACTTTTTCATCTATTTCATATCACAAATTCATTCTTTCTCACAGTTGAATTTTGTTTTTTTATTATCTGCAACAAATAAAGAGAAAAAAAATACATAGAAAGCACTGAAAATTCATTGAAAAGGGGAGATAACTGTTCATTTTGTACAACATTTTGTTCATTGTTAGTGAACTTTAAAATCATTTTCTGAGCCATCCACTGTTGATTCAAAAATATCTTTGACATATATATCCTTTGTATGATATAAACATTGCATTGAAACCAAAAATTCAGTGGGAAAAAAATTATATGTTGTGCCACCCATGGCATAGGATTTGCCTGATATTTACTTGGACAGCCTCTTAAAAACTTCAATCATTACCTGATGACAAATAAATCTCAATTACCATACACATCAATCTATACCTCACTTGTTGCAAATCTTCACCAACAACAAATATTGATTAATTTGATAAAAGTTTTCCTACAAAGTACAGCTCAAACTTAATTCCTTTCTGGAGCATTTTAAAAACAGCTTATGTTGTCCATAAACAAATAGTAAAATTCTTGGTGTTGTATATGCTGAGTCTAACCCTGTGTTTCGATTTTGAATATTTCCGTAATTTGGTCTGATTCATGCTTTGTCAGAAACCTTTGTTGTGTCTAATGTTTAATCACAATCCAGATTAAGAGCTGTATCAAGCTTGAATGTTATGACCATGCTTGCTACAACTGTTACGGATTCAACTACTGCTACCATATCAATGGATAAAAGATTATGACCAAATGAATAATTTAAGATTCCCAATTGTAAACTTTTAATTTCTATGAAGTAACAATTCGGAGGCACCTGCATATGAAGGACTACACAAATTCAGAAAATTATTGCGATGTTCTTGTACATGATCCGTCATTATGTTATTGTGCTATTGTAAATTTTTGTGTTCTTGTCTTGCGTTTTATGCTAATGTGCTTTGTCTATTTGCCTTTTTGTTTTCTTTTTTCGACAAATTTGTTTTATAGCGATTAAGGTTATAACAATGTTTCGCATTTTTTTCATAATAACAAATGACCCATTAATTTCAAATTTTTAGAGTATATATCTCCCATTTGATGTGATATTCAAGATTTTGTAAGATCCTACCAAGATTTCCTCAATCGAGGGTTGCTGCATACAAGGAAGTCATTTAGGGAGCTACCATTTGATTTTTATGGGGGGGGGGGGGGGGGGGGGGGGGGGGGGGGGGGCTAGGATGAAATTTGAAAAAAATAGGCAGGACAGGAGTTTTGAGTAAAAAAAAAAGGCAGGATGAGACACTTGCAAAAAAAAAAGTCAGGACGACAATTTAGGTAAAAAAAAGTCAGGATAAACTAAAAAAAAAGAAGGCAGGACCGAACAGAGTGAAAAATAAAAAGGCAGGACAGAGATTACAGCTAAAAAAAAATGCAGGACAAAATTTTTCATCCTAGCCCCCCCCCCCCCCCATAAAAATCAAATGGTAGCTCCCTTAACCAAATGTCTACAGTGATGGAAGTTGAGGTAATGCATTCGAAAACTTTACAGAAGCCAACAAAAAGTGGATGACCGTTATGGTCTTTCTGGTTAACAGATGGTAACAGATACTTGTCATCAATACATTCATGTCCGTTTATGTATGAGATTTTGGTTACAATTTGATGCAAAATAATTGTTTGAAATCATGCAATTCGCAATTTTGCAGAAAAAGGCGTTTAAATATTATATGCAGTTATGTATGTTAAATCATTGAAAAAGTTTTACTGTAAGGACTAAAATACTGAACTCCAAGGAAAATTCAAAATGGAAAGTCCCTAATAAATTGGCAAAATCAAATACCCAAACACACCAAACGAACGGATAACAACTGTCATATTCCTTACTTGATACAGCTATTTTCTTATGTAGAGAATGGTAAGAAATTATTTATAGGCCTTTTTAGTTGTTGCATCGTTTGCTCTCGCTGACTCATCATGTTATGCCTTTCATCTATATGATACAAGTGGTTAAAGATACCAGAGGGATAGTCACACTCATGTTGTTCGTGTTAGTTTTCTCTCAATAAATGTCGATTTCATTGAGAATATTCGTCGGGAATGTATACTTTAAACGTTTGAAAATTACCAAAATTTTGATCAACGATAACAATACGGTATAAATTCAAGTGTCTTCATTAAGAACGGCAAAAGTCGACAATTTGAAATGCAAGGATGTATAAGAATCGAAAAACACGTATTCTGCTGAGAAAAATAAATGATATAAAAAAATTAATAATTAATTATTCTACCTACAACCACGGGTGCAACATTAACAGAATCAGTATTGATCTTTCTGAAGAATTTTCAAAAGAGGGGTTTAGTATCTAGAAGTGTCCACATTTCTGTAAAAGGATTGATTGATTAATTATCGACGTTTAACGCCACTTTCAGTAATTTTGGCGTTAAGATGCCCACCAGTTTTTACCAATGGAGGTAGGCGGAAACACCATCAGCAAGAAAACAAAATTTTTAATACGTATTCAGTAATTTGAAAATAGAGAAAGTTGGAAAATTTGCCACGTTAGCAGTGGGACTTAAGAGGATAGAGTACATATAAATAAAATTGGAATAGAAATTAAATTTAATCCGATCACATCAATTCAGTCTTGTTTGTAGTTGTCTCATTTTTGACAATGGCATCCATACCACATATCCTTGCTTTATATTGAATGTACATTTTGTTTGTATGCAAAATCCCTGAAGATTATATTTTTGTTTTGTATTTGGTATTTGCAGGATACTTTGACTTGCCTCTGAGCCTATTAAATGTCCAAGATTGGCTTGAAAATGAAAAATGTTTTGTAATTTAAGGTCCACCTTGTCTCTGATTGTTTGGTGATAATGACAGTTGTCAATCATTATAGTATTGTATCAATACCCAATTACCTTATTTATATTGTTATAAAAAAGGCCTGCACATCAACACAACTTGGTTACATACATTCTTGGATGAACTGCTCCAAAAATATACCATTTTTTAGTTCATATGTGTATTATGTGCACATACATGAGAACTATAAGGAACTATATTTCAGTGTAAATACATTTAGTAACAGTAGCTAACCTGTCGTGTTGTTAGGGAGGCCAGTGCCTTTGTAAAAATTTAGAACAAGTTCTAATCTTTCAAAAAACCATCGTAATAGGTTGACTGATACTTCAAACAAAAATTGCGACGACAACGATACGAAAATAAATATTGACAATAATTTTAACGATGGCGGGCGTTGTTTAACGATGGCACAGACAATTTTAACCATGGAGGAGACAATTTGACGATGGCGCAAGGTAATTGAAAGATGGCGGGCCGCCTTCGTTAAACAGGTCATGGAGATCCCTGACTTGGCAATACAATATCAATACCTCAGTTTATTTTATTTTATTCCTTTTCATATTCATGTAAATGATTCCATGAAATATTTCAGTACTTCAAATGTTTGTTTTATTCAGCTCACAGGATTCTCTGGTAAATTGTAGTCAAATCGACACCTAGCCAAATCGACGGAAAAAGAACTAATAGAAAATAAACTTTCTTGTCTCTTGTTTTATCTTTTTTCGCTATTTTATTTCTTCTTGTCGCTTCTCGGTGCTTCTTGACGCTTCTTGTCACTTCTTTTCACCAATATATAAGTGAAACCGCACGGTTCTTATAACTACAGGAGTGTTCAACTACATTAATGTTAACTTTACATAACGTATACATGACTGACTATAAAGCACTCCCACGGTCTGCTCGCTGCGCTGAAGGCGTTTAGTGAGCATTACAATATGTCAAACAGTTTGTGTCAATCAGGATGCGGCCATCTTATTTTTGCATATTGTTATTCTACTATTTTGGTTTTTGTTTTGGTTTGATATACTATTTTTCACAATGGCACTTTTCAGGATCATGTAGATAAGCTGGTCAACGTGTCCATATGTATATAGTGTGTCGTAGACCAATTGGTGGCCTTCTGCTCTATGGCCGAGTGGTTGTCTGTGACACATTCTTCATTTTCATTCCCAATTTTAGTATTCAAGTAAGATTTTTATAATAATCAAGTTACTTGTTTATAATACTCAGGTCACGTGTTTATAACATTCTGGTATGCCACTTGTTATCCAGCTTACGTGTAAAAAATGCACGTCTGATCCATATCGTCATTAACTGACGGTAGCACCCTCCAATGGATAAACCTAGAGGACATTTTATACGTTTACCAGTATTCCGCATGTTGATGAAACTATTAACTATATTATCTACAAAGAAAAAAAAAATTATATAATCGAATGCGTTTTGGTCATGGATCTCTCCCTTTTTTGTGTTTAAGTCGGGTTTTATTGCTTTTATTCATCGTGTGTTCATACAAACCAAAAACAAACTGACCTGTTGGTCATTACAAAAAAATATAACGAGAAAACAGTAATCATAAGTCCTGAAAATTTCAGTATAAATTGATTCATGTCTGTTTGTTTTAAATTGATGCCACTGTTATACAAGTGGGAGATTAAGCTAGGCATACAACCAGTTTAATCCACCATTCTTTTTACATAAAAAAAAATATCCTGTACCAAGTCAGGAATATTCGTTTGATCTGTTTGAGCTTTCGATTTTGCCATTTGCTTAGGAATTTTCCATCTAATTTCCTCGGAGTTTGGTATTTTTGTTGTTTTACCTAAAAGATTTCTATCGACTTATTAGACCCCCGAGGCCCATGTAAATATACAAACTTAAGATAATTTGTTCATAATACATAAAACTTACCACCAATATTCTTTCTTTTAAAAGCATCAAAGAGTGGCATGTTTTGGCCCTGCACGCATACCAACGAAAGCAGAATCAAATACAATAAAACAATAAAAGATGTTTTCATTCTTGGTCAATTACAGGTATATGATAAAATTAATAGATTGAGTGAGTGAGGTGACATCAATTTATATACTTTTGAAAAAGTAAGCAAAAAAATGGGTGGCATTTATGCATGCGTAGCAAATGTATAGATATAGACTTTCGTTATGTTTTAATTTAACACCTTTTCCCACTCAAATACGTTTGATTCCTAATGTGTATTGGTTGATTAATTTGCTATAGCGAGAAATGGTCAAATGTATACGATATGTCACTATTTTTAGTTCTTTGGTTATTGGGTTCATCGTACGTGTGAATACGAGAGATCAGTTCCATACACTTTCTAAATTAACAATCTCCTCTTGCGTTGTAAATGAAACTATATTCGAATTAAAAAGACTTAAAAAGATCTAGAATTAATGCAAGGCTTATTTCAAACGCGATGTAATAATATAATCTTCTTTTGATTTGTAAAAAAACTATTATCTGATTAAAAATAAACCAACAGAAGATACACAATAACTTTCAATCGTTATTACATTAGTACTTTAGCACCAAGAATGATTACACTGAAGATTTTGTACCTGGAATGGTTACGCTATAAAACCAGGTTTAATCCACCATATTTTACATTTGAAAATGCCTGTACCAAGTCAGAAATATGACAGTTCTTGTCCATTCGTTTTTGATGCGTTTTGTTATTTGATTTTGCCATGTGATTATGGACTTTCCGAATTGATTTTCCTTTAAGATCAGTATTTTTGTGATTTTACTTTTCACTAGTGATTCTGTTCCTGGAATGATTGCACTAGATATTTCGACCCGGGTTTTTCTACTCCAGTGTTTTAAATCCATATATTGATGATGTGTTATAGTACATTTTGAACACATGCATTACCGGTATAACAGAATAATCATTTATGTACATTTAAATAATTTCTGTATGCAAATCCATCGAATTATTATGCTTTTAAATTATCATTAATTGAAATATTCATATAAATATATACTGAATTGGAAAGTTTTTCTCTGCATTTGCGTTTTAGTCCACTTGGAGATAGTTCGATCTTTCATTGGCTATCATGTCCCAGTGATCGATTATATTCAATTTTATATATGCTTGTCAAAACTAATGTGTATCGTTCGATTATAAAAAATATCATTGTAATATTGCTCATCATAGACCCTTTAATTGGAATAATACTTTCTTTATGACGAGTGACACATTTGGGGCAGGATCTGCCTACCCTTCAGCATTACCTGATATTAACCCCGAATTTTTGTGGGGTTACTATGTCTTCAGTTTTCTATGTTGTGTTTCATGCACTGTTGTTTGTCTTCTTTTATGTGTTAGAGGGACAGTCACACTCATGTTGAAAGTTGTTCATGTTATTTTTTTATCAATAAATGTCGATTTCATTGAGAATGATATTCATCGGGAATGTATAGTTTAAACGTTTGAAAATTACCAAAATTTTGATCAACGATAACAATACGGTATAAATTCAAGTGTCCTTCATTAAGAACGGCAAAAGTCGACAATTTGAAATGCAAGGATGTATAAGAATCGAAAAACACGTATTCTGCTGAGAAAAATAAACAATATAAAAAAATAAATAATTAATTATTCTACCTACAACCACGGGTGCAACATTAACAGAATCAGTATAGATCTTTCTGAAGAATTTTCAAAAGAGGGGTTTAGTATCTAGAAGTGTTCACATTTCTTAAAAATGGTTGATTGATTAATTATCGACGTTTAACGCAACTATCAGCGATTTTGGCTTTAGGATGCCCACCAGTTTTTACTAATGGAGGTAGTAAGAAAGACCATCAGCAAGAAAACTAAATTCTTTAAGTAATACGTATTTAGAAATAAAAAAAAATGGAGAAAGAATTAAACCCCAATATAACGTTAGCAATGGGATTTAAAGAATAATGAACATATAGATAAAGTTTTAATAGAGGTGAAATTGCTGTAATCCGATCAAACCAATTCAGTCTTGTTTGTAGTTGTTTCATGTTTCACAATGACATCCATACCACATATCCTTGCTTTATATTGAATGTACATTTTTATATGCGAAATCTCTAAAGATTGAACATTTGTTTTGTATTTGGTATTTGCAGGACACTTTGACTTGCCTCTGAGTCTATTTAATGCCCAAGATTGTATTAGATCATTTCACGAAAACGATATTTTTTTTAATATAACAGGAAAATACATTTTAACAGTTCAACATCAAATTTCAACAAAGACCATGTGTCTCAACCACACGTGAATCATATTCCAAACCTGTTTTGATTAGATTAAAATAAATCTTCAGAAAATCTGTATTCAAGAGATGAAATTACTCAAAGGACAGGATACACTATATATACACTATGCCTACAAAGAAACATTATGGTTAGTTTCATCTGTAGGATTAATATGAAAATAATAAGATATGGTATGAATGTCAATGTGACAACTCTCAACCATACTTCAAATACTTCAAATGACTAAAATAAAAGCCCCGACTAGAAACATTTGGAAACATGCGAATATATGGAAATGTTTAATGATTTTGACTGGCTATACAGCCCTTGTACGGTCAGTATGTGAAACAAATCAAACCATAAAATTAACTGCCTATTTACGGAAAACAAATAAGATCGACACAAACCAACGACAGCCACTGAATAACTCGTTTCTGTCTTAGGATAAGCACATACATTATGTGGCAAGGTTAAACAGAATTAGGAGTGATGAAACCTCACCTAAACTGCACAATGGTATAACTGTTAACAGCTCAACATACTAACAAACTGGACTTAATTGTTAACATATAATATGTCTCGCCTTTTTTGTTATCTTGATAGTACAATTTAAATGTTGAAAATAAAATGTCAATACTTCAACATGCAAGTGATGCAAAATATTAAAAAGCAATGAACCACAACTGAAGGTACATGACCAATCAATCTCCATGAAAATAAGATGTTCCAATGCTTGTACAACTGCATATCAAAAACCATCGACTTATCATTAGTCGTTCCTTTTAACAAAACATAAAGACAAACGTTAACTTTTAAACTATGTACAAGTTTCAAAGTCAACAAACCATGATGAGGAGGTGGTGGCTATAAAATTACAACTGCCTATAAATTTGTATACCAAATATCATTGACTTTGATCATCAAAATTAAATACACGTAAACTAAACAAAAATTTGACTGAGGGGACAGAGCCAAGAGGGGCGAAAGATACCACAGGGACATTCAAACTCTTAGATCGAAAATAAACTGACAACGCCATGGCTAAAAAAGAAAATGAGAAAACTTACAAATAATTGTACACGAGACACAACATAGAAGACTAAAGACTTATGTTACTGTTGTTACTGTTGTTAACATTGTTTCTGTTGTTACTTTTGTTATCATTGTTTCTGTTGTTACTTTTGTTATTTTTGTTATTATTGTTACTTTTTTTATTATTGTTGTTACTTATGTTAATGTACTGTTGTACGTGTATACCAATATTTGTTTTTTTTTTTAGATATTCCTAGAAATATAATAGTCCTTCCTTCCGAGGACTCTGATGTTTGTCTGGTGAAAAAGTGAGAACAATTTGTTTGCGAATCTAAGAAAATTAAAAAAAAAATCCATCCCGTTCTACGTGCTCAATTGATGTTTATAATAATTTTTTGTATCTAGCTGACTAATTCAATTGTTTAAATTATTTTAAACCTGTTTAATTTTATCCAAGTAATCAGTGGCTTAATTCTCAATAAGTTAGCATTATACAGTTAGGAGAGATATTTGACGCAATTTTACCAAAAAATTAGACAAAAGACATTATAAGCCTCTGGCCTTTGTTAGTTTTGTATTATTTTAAATTTAGTTTCTTGTGTACAATTTGGAAATTAGTATGGCGTTCATTATCACTGGACTAGTATATATTTGTTTAGGGGCCAGCTGAAGGACGCCTCCGGGTGAGGGAATTTCTCGCTATATTGAAGACCTGTTGGTGACCCTCTGCTGTTGTTTTTTATTTGGTCGGGTTGTTGTCTCTTTGACACATTCCCCATTTCCATTCTCAATTTTATTTATTTGATTTCTTGATAGATATATGTAAACAGTTTCAGAAAAGGTATAACTTCAAGGGATTGGAATTCTACCTTTGGCCAATGTTTTTGAGAAATATGTGAAATTTATACCCCCCTATTTTTGCGATATTTTATAGTAATTAATCGCAGATTGGTGTCATGGATGCACCAAAAATTTATCAAGTTTAATATTTATTTATTTTCCTAACTGTGCTTGCTACATAATACCTCACCCGCTATTTATTTAATAGACCTGATAAATTCCCGTGTTAGGACAATTGCACACTGTGTAACGAATTTATTCTGAAGTTATACTAGTAATACATATGTGAAAGTCTAGATATGAGTGCTTTCAGTTCTATTATTTTTATTATTATTTTATTCATTTTCCTCTGTTTTTTATAATATATATATCTTTTGACTATTATTTTATATTCTTTATAACTAAGCATGTTAAGTTTTATTGTAAGTTTATATTATTTTTTTGGGGTAAATTTTACTGTAGTACATGTATTATCATCATTTATTGTTCATTCTGCCAATACGTTCCAGACTCTAATACAAGTATGCATTTTAAACGACAACGCAAGATATCTGAATAGTCATTTTTATAGGAAGTTGTTCTCTATGAAATCCGATGAGTCTATAAAAAAGTAAGTTGTTTACGTATTTTTACACTTTGAATCGTGCACTTGGTTTTAAAGAAGTTTTTAGCTGCAATTAACAAAAGGCACCATTTTGAACGTGTCTAATACTTCTGCTCCGAATCAACATTTTCATAGAAAGAAAATGCCCTTCCCTATACCCATTTTTTTTTCATCAGTGGACATTATAATATAACCTAAATAGTTGTTATTGATTGTATTAGGGTAGTTGAGGTCTTTTGTTTTGATGCGAGTTGTTTTTGTTTTTCGTACCAATCTATTAAGTGAAGCGATTTCGAAATTACTTTTATAATGTGTTCTTATGTTGTGTTGTCCAAAGGTTAAAAAGAGTTGGGCGCTCGCAAACATTTCACCCTCATGATATTTTCGATGTGCCCGTCAGAAGCTTGTAATTCTGATTTTGATTGCATTTATCTCTGTCACAGTTCTTTTCCCTGCACAGCCTTTTCATACTTCAGGTCATTCCATGACTTATAATTGCTCGCAGCCATGTCACTGCGTCATTGTGAAACTCGATGATATTTGTATCATAGGTTCTCATTCAACGAATCCATGTTATAATGTTGAGCATGAACGAACATAATATCTTAATTGTTTTCATTTGATTGATAATATTTTATATCTAATCTTGTATTTTTTTTAAACTTTTAAATGACTCACCAACATATGACTGCTTATCACAATGTTATGTAATGAATAAATAAATAAACTTTACCTGATAAAAAAAAATAGGTTTCTATCCCACTATATCTAGAGATTATTTAAAAGCTGAACATAAAGGCAATAGTATTGTATTGCTGTTCAATACACCCAGGATAAAAGTAAGTTTTACTTTTGTTTGGATTTTTTCACCTTTCATAAATATGTGTAAAACCTTAAATGATGATTATTTTTTGTGTCCCTTAGATATTTTTCTTTAATCCTGCATAATATTTGAAACAGTGACAAATTTTAAGACAGTTATTTTCACGCATAGTTGAGACAGTGGCGCACCAATTGTGGTTAGGTTTTCCTATCAATTTAGAGTTCATTTACAGTACAACACTGATAACAATATAAAAACTACATTTTCAATACTTTGTTTTTTGCACAACATATGGCACCCATCGACTTGCTCATTCAGTAAAAGGATACTGGATTGTAGTTACGACATTAGGAATATAATTGTTATCATCTGTAATATTCCATAGTGGGTTTATCAACTTGTAACAGCGTCCTTAAAACTAAACATGCTAAAGAAGGGATGATTTCAACTTCACTCCTGAGAACTCTTAGTTTTGTAGCTTCCTTGTGAGCAGCAACCCTCTGCTAAGCAAACCATGATAGAAAATACAATATCATGTGAACTGGGAGAAATATACAGTCACTGTTGGAATGTTGCAAAAGAGGGACGAACCATACCAGAGGGATAGTCAACCTCATAGATTAAAAATAAACTGTCAAAGTCATGGCTAAAAATAAAAAGACAAACAGACAATTAAAAATGCAGAAGACACAACAAATAAAACTAAAGACTTAGAAACACGAAACCCACCGAACACTGGGGGTGATCGCAGGTGCTCCGGAAGGGTTAGCAGATCCTGCTCCACATGTTGCACACTTCGTGTTGCTTATATTTTTACAAATCCGGTAAATAGTCTTATTAGGTAGGTCACATTCGTGAAAAGGGAAGGGTATCCGATATCATCTGTGAAACGGTCATTCAATAACGGTCAACCAACTGGTGTTCCGTACGTAAAAATTACGAAGGGATGATTTCAACTTCACCATTTGGAACTCTAAGTTTAATAGCTTCTTTGTGAGCAGCAATCCTCTATCAAGGAAATCATGATAGGAAATACAGGCCCGGGAATATCGTATCAATTGGAAGATTTGTAATCCGTATGCAGACGCTGTCGGAATGTTGCTACATATAAATGGAAAGTCATCACTTTTGTCGTAAAGTTTTGTTTTCAACCGACCCTCATTGTCAACTTCTAGATGAAAGTCAAGATATGAGGCATACTTAACTGTAGTATCCTTTATCTCTAGTTCGAGGGGATGGATTCTGTCAACATAGTCACTAAATGTTGTATTATTTAGTGAGAGAACATCATCTATATAGCAGAAAGTAAAGTTAAAGGATATTGCTAAGTTCTTATTTTTTTCCTAAGAAGTTCCTGTATGAAGTCAGCCTCATAATGATAAAGACACAAGTCGGCAAGAAGATTGGTTCCAATCGGAATTCCGAAAGTCTGTTTAAATCACGTACTCCAAACGTAACAAATATGTTGTCAATCAAGAAATCAATCATCTTGATAATGTCAGTTTCAGGATTTTTTTTGTTTTAATCAGGTAAATTCCTTACAAAGTAGGATTTATCACTCCCCAAGACAAGATACTTACGTTCGCCATTTCTTTTAATGAAACAAAGTAATACCGACTCTTTCAATTTGTCTTTTAGTTTGAAACGGGGAATACTTATGTAAAGTTTAGAAAAGTCAAATGTTTTCATACTATTGCAAGATGAGAGAGTCTCAGACTGTATGTACTCTAAAAGATCTTTGAAATTTGTTAGTATCCACATCTGATTCACGCCACCTCTAGAGTAGGCAGTTTCACAATCACTTTGGAGCCCGGCTTTGGTGGCTGATAAATTAGGTGTTATTAATTTAGAAAGAGGTTTCGTGGAGCTCTTTGAAGACCCAGCATTATACCGTTGTTTTTAAGGACACTTGTGTAGTTTAGGTATCCAATTCAGTGATGGAAGATCCAGTTCTTCATCTTTGGTTGAAATTCCAAAGGAGCATATGACAGACCTATGATTATCAAGGATTTTTGGTAAGTGTCGTGAGGGTATATGTTGAGTTTCCAAGTGAAATGTCAATACCTAATTCATTTATCAAGCAATTTCTGTAATGATATTTACGCACAAAAACGATGTTGTTTGGGGCTTTATCTATGGGGACAACAACACATTTGTCATGGAGGTAGGACAAGTGGTTATCGACATTCGGGTCTTTGAAATTATCGTAGCGTGGGTATTGATAAACCCATTTAGTTTCTTTGTATCAACGACATCACAGCATTAATCCATTCGGAAAGAGTTTCTTCGTCTGCATAATCAGTATTTTGTTGGATTTAGGCTCACGATATTCCGGACATTATGAAAACAAATTTCGCAGGGAAGTGTTATTGACAATGTTGAGGTCTCCGGTAATAACATGGCCAACTGGATTATATGTGAATTGGGAATAAGCACAGATGCAATCAGGAGGTTTAGACTTGAAGTCGTCAATGTCGAGATCCTGCAAAACGTGTTTCTAATTGAAAAAAAAATGTTGTTGGTTTGGTATAGGTATAAGAAATTATTGGTACAGACTGATCTTTGAAATAAGGAGGTATTTTCGAGTGAACTAATATATGATGAAGAATATTGCTTAAGTTGACGCCATCGATACCTTTGTTTGCAAAAGAAAGTTTAAGTAAGGATCTTTTCTCTTTTTCATCTTTTCCAATGCGAACTGGTTTGAAAAGTCTGTGACTTTTAATATCCGATATGATAGCTGTAAGTTTGTATTTGTTTGAATGAGGGTTTGTAACAGTGGTTTCCAAACATAAATTGAACAGCCAATGAAGTTAAAAAGGGGTAATGAATAAAGTTTCGTGCGAATGTGATAAATACCTAACGGCTTATGTATAAATGGCAACAAGCCATATATAGAAACATCATGCAAAGTAGTTGATGTATAATGACGATGACCATTACTGCGTCTACGTCGAGGAGTACAGTTGAAAATATTCAGTATATTCACCGAGCTACAGGAAGGACTAGATAAAATACCTATACCATCAATTTAGTTATTGCAACTATGTGGTGTCGCAGGTCCCAATTGTCGAACCCAGTAGTCCTCTTTTTGTCTACGGAGAGGCGTTGCAAGTTGAGGTTATGGTAAATTTTCGATAATACGAAATGTCATAGAAACGATGGAATGATCAGGCTGATGAAACGCTGGTAAAGAATATCGTTAGCATTGAGGTTGATATCTAATCTATGGCCGCACATACGTTTATTTAGCCTTTCTTTCGTTTCACCGAGGTAAACCAAAGGTTACACTCTAATCCGTAGGCGACATTTAAAGATTTACAATTCAAATCATCGTTACTTCTAGTAAAATAAGACTTTTTAGTTTAATTGAAAGTGAATTGAGCATCTGTTATTAAAATGTTACAAGTTTTGCAGCCATTTATTCCCCTCGTAATGAGTGTTGTTCAAAGTCATCAAAATCCAAAATGTTTTTAAGGAGAACTGAACATGGCTGTGTATGTGTACTCTTGCTGTTGTCACTAGTATGATGATATTTGTCATGTTTGGTGATGAGGGGACACCTGCTGTAGCAGACGACACCGTGTCCATGATGACATTTGTTGCAACATATACATTGAAAGTTCTCATGCAATTGGGAATCTGAGATAATTTTGGTTGTTGCAAAGTTTTGTTTTTTAACTGACCAAGGATATGGGGCAGACTTAATTGTTTCTGATGCTTCCAGTTCAACGGTCCAGATGCGTTCAACATAGTCACCAAACTATTAATTATTAAGTTAGAAAAAATCATCTATATAGTGGAACAATAAAGGCTACGCTTACTTCTTTTCTTTCTTTCTAAGAAATTCCAGTAGGACGTCAGCCTCAAATGAATAAAGAAATGAGTTTTCAATGAGATAGGCACATTTGTTTTTTTTTTAGTTTTGAATAAGGAATATTTGTGTAAAGTGTAGAAAAAGTCACTTGTTTTACAAAAAATGTTTTAATAATGTTTCAAGATGAGAAATTATTAGATTGTATATGTACTGCAAAGATCTTTCTAGTATCCTAATCATATTTTCTTTACCTCTTGAACAGATACTTTCTCAATAACTATGAAAAGCAGCTTCGATTGTTGATATAATTGATGTTTATTAAATAAAAAAGAGGTTTTGTGAATTTATTTTATGAGACCCAGCAATATAACGTTGTATGTAAGGACAGTTATGTAGTTAAGATATCCAATACATGGATATAAGTTATTTATGTTTGAACAAGCTATCCAGAGTTAAAATGTATATTCAAAATGTTACACTTTATTCTTGAGGATTTAATTTCATTTTTTTTCATTCAATGTTATTTGATTTGTATTTAGACTTTTAAATGATTCCGGGATATGTTTTTTTTGTACATCTGCTATCAGTTTAAATCTATAAAGATATAATAGTACAAAGAACTCTCATTTTGAATTTTAGATTTCATATACATTCCTGTCGTTTAATATTAACTTTCGTTATCCAACATGTAGATACCAAAACGCAATATTGTCAACGAGCGGACCAGGTCAACTGTTTGCTTGTACTCTGGTCAAAACAATGAATTCATCATTGAGGCATTTCATTTCTTTTTTGAAGAATTGATTAAAGGTCAACAAGTTATAACGCAATATCTTGTTGGTTTCATGCGCATGTTTTATATGACGTAAACTTATTTGAGCAATTTGATTTGGTTGTTTATGGCGAACATGGTTATTTTGAAGAGGAGCTATTAGCCTGTAAAAAATAGTTATCAACCGCATAACAATACAATACTATTTAGCAGGATGCAATACAAAAGCATATTCCAGAAGATTTCAATATTTCTGAGGACTTATATTTTCTAACATTTCCTGCTTGATGTTGTTCTAATTTTAATTTTGTAATTATATTTTATTTATAATCTTGCATTTTATTAAACGTATATGAAATGTTTCATTAACATATGACTGCTTATCGCAATGTTATGCAACGCAAATGGATAGATAGATATTACCCTATAAAAATCAATCAGATCGCTTTGAAATTAATTTCATATTTAGTCAACATTGGTATTTCAAAAAAAAAATGCAACTTGAATACAGGTAAGTCTTACTCATTTTTGTTTTTATATTTTGACGTTTCATGCATGTTAATCACATTGCAATAAACAGAAGAAATATAAAGAGAGTTAACTATAGGACTAGTGGCGACACACCTCTACTGAATTAGGTCTACTCATGAGTTTATTCCTAATAATACTTTGTTATCTCTTGTTACTCTCAGAGGAAAATTGAACCCCATGTATAATTATCAAAACAAATTATGAGACATTACATATCAGGAATCCTCATGGACATCTGATTAAATATGTCTTTATTTGAGAATGGGACTCTGCGACGGAAAATCATGAGAGAATCTGTTCCAGTCGAATGCTCTGTCGGTTGTGTGTAAAAACATTTATAGGCACAGACCTTTTAATTTCTTCCTGTTTAGTCTATGCTTTTTACAAACTATCAATTCGGGAAAGTATTCTAAAAAGCATGCTCTGTTTGAAGTGTAATAGACAAGTATATCATTATTTAAGGAAGTTCGCTACTAAACTGTTTCAAAATGTACGAGACAAGTACATCATTCAAGGGAAATTTTTTGATGTTTTACTATTCATCTTACTATGCTAAGTGTAATATAAAAAAGTGATTCACAAAGTTTAATTTAATATTCTCTCTAACAACTGAGCAAATCGAATATTTGTAACTTTTTTGGTTGACATTCTGAATCGGTTTGTGACGCTTAGACGCAATTTTTAATACTGGGTAGGAAATAAAAATCCCTACAGTCGTAATATATAGATATAGGAAGATATGATGTGAGTGCCAATGAGACAACTCTCCATCGAAATAACAATTTAAAAAGTAAACCATTATAGGTAAATGTACGGCCTTCAACACGGAGCCTTGGCTCACACCGAACAACAAGCTATAAAATTACTAGTGTAAAACCATTCAAACGGAAAAACCAACGGTGTAATCTTTATAAAAAAAAACAAGAAAAGAGAATATAGCTTAATTTTTTTCGTTTTATAAAATAGCAAAATATGATTTTTTTTCTTCAATCATTAATGGAACTGAAATAATGAAATAACATTACGTTTTTTTACGCCATTGTAGTTAAATTTAGTCAAAATAAGCTCATAAACATCACTAATGAGTTCCATCCTTTGCAAGTGAATAATTTGAGTCAAATTAGTGAACATGAATTTGACAGCTAATTCCATTTTAAAAGCACACAGATGCGTTTTTCGTGGTTAATAAACACAAAATCGTTATAAATGTCTGTGGACTAGAGTTGAAATATAGCATTTGCTAATATGTTAGTGAGCTTTAATGTAAATATCCATATATTTTTTTGTTGTTGTTGGTTTACTGTCTAGTATTTGACAGTTATATTCATTACATTACCTATTACAAAACTATATATATCTAAACGTATACATGAACAGGAACAGTATATTGATTCTCATCAAAATCAACAGAACTCAAATATTGGTACTTTTTGTGAGTATTCCTTGTTGAAATATTAATAAAAAGGGTCCAATGTGACAGCACCAAAGACCGAAAAAGAAGACATCGAGAGTACCACATGAAGTGTTTGCTAAAAGACCAGTTTGATATCAATCGAAATAAACAAGATATCAATCGGTTAAGAACAACCCAATAGAGAGGGTTAGCGCTATAAAACCAGGTTTAATCCACCATTTTCTACATTTGAAAATGCCTGTACCAAGTCAGGAATATGACAGTTCTTGTCCATTCGTTTTTGATGCGTTTTGATATTTGATTTTGCAATGTGATTATGGACTTTCCGAATTGATTTTCCTCTAAGTTCAGTATTTTTGTGATTTTACTTTTGTTTGAGTAGTCGTTATTTTTGCCGAGCGACACTCGAGTATGGTAACACAATCTATTGCAATTTAGGTAATGTTTTTTGTTATCTGACTAGATAAGTGTCACAGGAATTACATCCTAATCATTTACTACATGTATTTTTTAAGAAGACAATAATTCAATATCAATTAAATAATAACCACCTATGTAATAGTAATTAAGGTACCAAGGTCAAACCAAATCAAACAACAGCGTAAAGAAAATATGTTTGCTAATTATATCAAAGAAAAACATTCTCTAGCAGTCACCTGTAAGCCCAACGAATATGTTGATATAAAGAAATATGATCTTTCAAGAGTCGACTTCGCAACTATGTACATGATGTAGGCCCGCTAGTCTAGTTTAAGAGGCTTGTCTATGTTAATTTACAAAAGGCAATATTTTACAATTGTACTTGCAAACCCCAGTAAAAGTACTAATTGTGATAGGTTGGTAATTACTTATTGGACATTCTAAAATAATGAAAAAAAGGAGACAACGCTTTTCAATTATCCCCACAGATAACCGATCAACAAGTATCATTTTAGTATTTTATACTCGGTTCTACCAGGCAATACTAAGTATTAATTACTCGAGAACTCGTTGACATCTCTTGCATAAATACTTTGCGCCTGTCCCAAGTCAGGAGCCTTTGGCCTTTTTTAGTCTTGTATTATTTTTAATTTTAGTTTCTTATGTACAATTTGGAGTTTAGCATGGCGTTCATTTTCACTGAACTAGTATATATATTTGTTTAGGGGCCAGCTGAAGGACGTCTCCGGGTGCGGGATTTTTTCGCTGCATTGAAGACCTGTTGGTGACCTTCTGATGTTGTCCGTTCTATGGTCGGGTTGTTGTCTCTTTGACAAATTCCCCTTATCCATTCTCAATTTCATTTGACAAATAACCAAATTTTAATTGTGATTTGCTGGTATCGTCAAACTTCCTAATTTTTCAGAAATAACAAACAAAAAAGCATGATCCCTTTCTGGTGCAGTGTTGCAATAGCTATTGGTTTAGCAATTCTTAATCGTGGTAATTTGAATGATGCACCACCACCAAGAAGAGGGCGTAAGTGTTAATTGATATGATATTATGAAGGGAACATGTACAGACATTTGATTAGTCAAGATTATGTCTAAGAAGGTCTGGTACACTGTTTATAGTGAAAGGGGTTATTTAGAATATTGTTGTGGTGCTGTTTACTTAATTTATACGACATATTTTTTAATCATATTGAAGATCGGGTTAATTTATGTAAGGTTTTTTCAATCTCGATTGTTTAATTGATTCAAACTTACGCACATAAAAATAGCAAACGTGCACGTTCTTTTCTCACCCACAATCCACCTCAACAGTTTGATGTTAATTGAGTTCCCCACACATTCATGAACGATCCGATTTAATCAATAAACGTGTATAAAAAACCCAGTTAGAAGGTAAACTGATAATGCATTACTCCAATCAAATCGTATAAAATTCAATAACAATGGCCGGTCTACATCACAATGAGTAATGGGAGTTATAGGGACGGGAGAAATGAGATCTTTTTCAGTTAATGTTTTTGCAATAATGAATAGTATATTGATATGTCGACAAATAGTTTTGCTATAATTTCAATAACATGTCGTTCAGATGATGATAGTTTTGGGATCGTTCGTTTGTAAATTTAAAGTAAAAGAAAGTTTATCTACATAATAATTGACTTTATACAGACAACTCGCCCTTCTATTTTCACAAATAATTCATTAACACAAATTAACACATTTCTTAAAACCTTGCAAAACGCTTCATTCAATTCGTACAGTGGTACTGTGGAAATGTCCTCAAGTGGGTTCAAATGAACCATGGAGAAGCAAACATCGAATTCCCTCGAGAGATCTTGTCGCACACTAAAGTATATCTACTCTTAAAGACAAACTGATTTAAAGAGTGATTTCAAATTCATCGCACCTTTTGGAATTAAAGTCTTCAAATTTTAGAACTTTCTTGAGGTCTTTGACGTCAAAAACATTCGTACGTAAAAGAAAAGATGTATCAAACTCTTTATGCAATTTGAGAAATCTTTCTAAAATGATCCCTTTAGATCCTTTTGTCTCGGTGTTAGCCATGAATAAATAAAATTAAAATTAAAATTGAATACAGAATGGTTTTACCAATTTTCAAATTAGCGGGCTCTAATTGCATTGTAGTGCTTAGGTTTTTTAACAACAAATCTTTACCGACACCTATACTACAAAAAATGGAAAACAATACTTATACCGGTATTAAGCGTCATACTTTTTAGTGTTTAACCTTTCAATATAAGTAAACAGAATTGTAAACAGAATTGCAGAAAATTAGGTTTCAGGTAGGAACACTTTCCGTAATTTTCCAGAAGACCTGCGCTATTTATAAAAGGGACAGTGTTTTAGATTAATTAATTTCTTATATTGTAAACACGTATTTTGACACACTGTCTTTTTAATATAGAGACGAAGGATGCCAACTGATAAATTGTGCATAAGAGTGGCACAATCTTTTATACTCCTACCTGAATAGAAAAATAAATTGAAACAGAATAGGCTTGGAACTTTCAGACTCAGATGCATGTATCAGCTTGTTTGTTATAATTTCTTGTGAATACTTATATTCTGACTTTATTTCAGAACCAGAAGGAGATGGTATGTTTAATTTAAAATAACTTTGATAGATAAAATCTTAAACAAAACAGGTATTTAGAACTGACCTCCATGCATAATTGTTGTTATTTTTGTGTCACTGGATAATTCATTATGTAATATGTCGTAAGACGACAAAGGAAGTTGCGAATAAGTGAAAAGCGGACGAAGATACTTCGAACTTTTATTAAACCCTTCAATTTTGTAAATCTTTTAAATCATTGAAAGTTGCTTAC
Organism: Mytilus galloprovincialis; assembly: GCA_037788925.1. Classification (NCBI taxonomy): domain Eukaryota; kingdom Metazoa; phylum Mollusca; class Bivalvia; order Mytilida; family Mytilidae; genus Mytilus; species Mytilus galloprovincialis. The sequence goes on along the minus strand of CM075338.1, from coordinate 18,909,664 downwards.
CACAAAGTAACTAGCTGCAATGGTAAAAGATACGGTGAATAAATAGCGCACAATTACAATATATACATAGAATTTTAATTGAAGGTTTCAAGGAAATTATTTTTTTATACTAAAGTGCATAATTATATAAATAAAAGGGCCATATTCGTATAGGAAATTAACAAGGAATTGACGATATATGGTATATTCAATCGAAGATGAATTAATTACAATGGTAAGTCCGTAACACGCAACACCAGTCTTGCTTTGACATTTCAAGGTCTTGATATGGTTGTACTCTGACGTCAAATGCCTCAACAAGTAATGATGATAACAAATCAGAAGTAATATCAATTTCGAATTGTGATCAATCAAATAGTGCAATCGTTTCCAGAACATAATTAACTTTTAAAGATAAATTGCAAACATGGTTTATATTTATGAGCATTTAAAAAAAATAAATATCAATAAATGTTTATTACAGATGATTTGTTCGAGACAGTTGCCGGCGGTAAGCATTGTGTAAATTTTAGTGGCGAAAGCGGTGAATCGACAAGAAAAGCGTCATCAGCTATGTTTGCAAACTCAAACTCGGTCAAATTAATTGATAACATTTCAGAAACAAATCTGTTATTAAAAGATCTAAGTCTTAATGGCACAAAAAGGACTCTTACTTACATTTTTTAAAGTTGAATTAAAAGTTTGCTTTCAGCTAATATGAATACTAAAATAATCGATTTAGTATGTTTCCAATAATCTACCTTTTACACTATTTTTTGTATCTAAGAATTGAATGCATTTTTTTGTAATTTCATTGGGGTGTAAAAGCGTCGACCGAAATACATTTTGTATGAAGCGCGGCGCTTCATTCTAAAAATGTGCACACGGTCAACGCTTTTATAACCCTATGAAGATACAAAAAGAAGCACTCAATACTTATAATTACAATTTTTTTTAGCTAAGATCATGAAAACACGATTTTTATCAGGTTTTTATTTGACCTCGTGTCATCATGAATGATAAGTTTTCTTGTGTAATGAAGTTGATTAGGGAATAACACGAGATTGCAGTGTAGCCAATCAAAATAATGTATTATAATGAAACATACATCTAATATAATTACTTTAAATTAAAGGCCCGATTTCAAAGTCAAAACGCCCCATCATGATATATAAATAAGCTTGATTTAGGAAGGGATAAACCAAAATATGTGAAGATCACTCTGAATCAAACAAAGGTTCCTTGAAACAGACATCTTCGAGATGCTTGATTTGTTATTGCCAACATATTTGATACACTTTGTGTACGTGTTTTTGAAAAATCACGACATTGATATGGAAACAAACTTATCTTACACTTGTCGACTAACTTCACACAGAAGCTTAGCATCACGATGAAAAATTCTAGTATTATCTTTTTTTTGTGTTTTTGAATTTACTTTCATCAGAATGGCTCAAACCCATTATTTTGAAAGCTTAAGATGAATAAGAACATGAATAATGTAAATAGATTTATATGACAAAATTGGAGCCACACATATTTACATAATCCATCTTTGATCAACTGTGCAAAAAAAATGGAAGAACAGCAATATTGAGAGATAGAATAATGAAAAGAGGCTATCAGTATCCATTAACTTTACGTTCCCGTATAAAGATGAAGTTATCTCACTAAATAATCTCAATTGGATGATAATGTTGATCAATTTTTATTCAGCGAACTTCAAATATGTGGAAGACATGTTTTTCAACAAACACTGGACATTTCAATGAATACCAACTGCGACTCTCTTCTTGCCGACTTGTTCCTTCATTCATATGAGGCCGACTTCATATAGGAACTTCTAAGGAAGAAAAAATCAGTATTCTTTAACTTAACTTTCCATTAAGTAGATGATGTTCTTTCACTAAATAATTCAAAATTTAATGACTATGTTGAATGTATCTATCCTATCGAACTTGAGATAAAGGATAAAACAAATAAATTCAAGTCTGCGTCATATCTTGACTAACGTCTATAAATTGACATTGAGGGTTGGTTTAAAACAAATATTAGCGACAAAAGAAATGATTTCAGCTCCCAAATTGTGATCTTTCCGTTTCTTTATAGCAATATTCAAGCGGCGCCTATTTTACAGAGTATATATCTCCAAGATAATACGATATTCCAGGGCTAGTATTTCATAACATGGTATCCTTCTTAAAACGTTATTGCTCTCACGGAAGCTATTAAACCTATAGTTCTAAGTGGTGAAATTGAAACCATCCCTGCGTATATACAAAATTTAGTCCTGGTATCTATGATGAGTTTATTCGTAAATATGTTTAACAACTGGAAATGAAAATACCAACAAATCTTCTTCTACTGCTGTTAAGATACTAATAGCAGCTATACCACATTTGCTCAAATGAGTCTTTAAACTTTATAAATTGTTGTGCTGATATATTTGTCATCAAAGTGATCAATTTTTCACATATTGCAAGTACTGAAGAAGACATGAGAGGCTTTTGGTAACAACTATTAACCTCTCAAGCTTCCAGCTTTTATCTAACTTTATATATCGAAGCATTCGTCTGATGGACGACGGAACGAAGTACATGTACTCAATATTTTGCTTAGAATATGCCACTACATAAGCCTCAAATAAAATCAGATATCATCTCTCGGTAAAGTATACAGTTGTGATATATTGATTAGCTTTCAGTTGTTTTTGTTCCAGGTGATGGTAACAGTAACCAATCCATTAAATTTATTAAAACCATGATTGAAGTTGTACGTAATAATGGACCACCAGCAAAAGACCCAATTAATCCAAAGACCTGATGATACTGTCAATTGATCTGTGTCTTTGAATATTATTTTAAAAAGACACCTTTTTTATGTAGATAATAAATAGATAATCAAAATAAGATAAAAGTGTTTAATAAAGCAGTCAAATATGCTCGTCGCAACCCAATTTAGTATGTGTTGTTGATAATTTTTATCTTCCAGAACATACCTGATATATTCACAAGTACCAAGAAATTAAACAATCCTATTACAATTGTGTTCATTGTTTCGTTAATGATTAAGCAACTACTGAATTATTTTACATATTTTCACGTGGGAACCAGTTTTGATGATTTTACGCACATATTTTGCTTATTGTTGAAGGTTGTACAATATCAATTGTTGCAGTTTTAGTCTCCGAAAATTATGTTATATTAATATTTAACTTTTTAGCGAGTTATCTTAGTTAAGAACTGAATAAAGAGACGAAAGATACCATAGAGGTGTAATACCACCAAACCATAGTACGCCACATCTGGTTGCATACGGAAAAGGGTCGAAAAAATATTTCATTGAATTTGACGGTTGTAGGAAATTAATCCTACATTTCATTGAAGTAAAATGGTCAAAATCCTCTCCTTTTCACAATTTAGCGTGCACATGTCTTTTGGTTATTTTTAGTTTTTAAATTATTATCTATTTGGATAAGTTAACGCAAGCACTCGGTGTATCATATCTTATACTGTTAAAGGTTTAGAATATTTAACAACCATATTACACGGCTGGTAATATACACACGCAGAACATTTGGTTTTGCAATGAAAACCGTGAGAGGATTTTCCGGTTGTGTTTGAGTGGAGTAATTGTCACCGCTTCAAAGGGTATGTACATTTCTAAATCGCAATTTTCTCATTCAACTGATCGAAATATTGAAAATCGGAGAATGCTTTTCTGTGGTGAATACTTTAAAGAAGAGAAACATTTATCATTTACTGCTGTACATGGAGTTTAACTCCTACACAATCAGCTGCCCCAAAACATTGGCAAAAAAAGTGAAATTTAAATTTTGAAATGGTTCTATACACAGACCTACTAGTTCAAATTTATGGGTTTTTTTTCTCGGTCAATGGGTATGAATGTCGTTTTGGGCGGCGTGTACGCTGTCCGAAGTTGATAGACGTCTTAACAACTCAAAATACAATATTTTGTTTTTATTATTTCATGCGTGAGGGGGCGATTCTGCTTGAGGACGTCGTGAATGCGTGAGGGGACGTTAAATCATATCTTTATATTCAAGCTATGAGTCGTTGAAAGTTGAAAAAACAACTAAATTTGAACTTGTAGGTCTGTAATAGCACCATTTCAACCTTTTGTCGCCAATTTCTCGTGGGGCAACTGATTTTGTAGAATTTTAATTCTATTTACAATAGTAAATGATACATGTATCTCATCGTTAAAGTATTCACCGCAGCATAGTATTCTCCGATTGTCAATATAATGATCAGTTGAATAAGAAAGTTGCAATTTAGAAATGCACATACCTTTGAAAGCATTGACAATTACTCCACTCAAACACAACCGGAAAATCCTCTCACGGTTTTCATTAGAGAACCAAATGTTCTGCGTGTGTAGATTACCAGCCGTGTATTATATCAATGTGTAAACACGCTAATTATGAGCAATGAAAATCGATAAGTTCGTGCATTTTTCCGAGTAGGTTTTAAAAAAAATCAAACAGATATATTCCACTGTGGATTAGCGTTCATTAGCTGTCACTATCCTATAGATTTACAACTGACGGTTATATTGTTCAGAATCATCGTTGAAGGTGGAGCTCGATTACTGTGTTAATTAATTCTTATGAGGTGTCATTTATATGCAAGAGTTACATTCCGTTGAACTAGGTTCAGTTCCAAGAAGTCAATGTGTTGATTGTCTACCTTCAACAGTGTTATTATTTCATCTATACAATGTCATATAGTTATTTTATAGAATTTAAAATCTATTAATTAGTATTAGTATTTTTATTGGTTTATCAAAGACATTTATATATACCTTTAATATATTTACAACCACTGGGTCGAAGCCACTGCTAGTGGAGTTTTATTTCCCCGAAGGTATCACAAGTCCAGTAATCAGCACTTCTGAAGTATCATTGATATGGTCATATTAATAAATTAACTGTTTACAAAACTTTGAACTTTTGAAATACTCGGGCTTTTCTACCTCAGGAATAGATTACCTTGGCTGTACTTGCCAAAACTTTATGGAATTTTGGTCCTCAATGCTCTTAACTTTCATTCTTTATTTGGCCTTTTTAATTTTTTTGGATATGATCGTCACTAATGAGTTTTTATTTTTGTAGCCGAAACGCGCGTCAACACCCGTCTGGCGTGGATACAAAATTTAATCCTGGTATCTATCTTGAGTTTATTTATTTGATTTCAAAAGTTTAAAATTAATATATACTTCATAAAGAATTCTTTTATTATCTTATATTATGTTTTATACATTCCGACCGTGCAAGATCGTCATAGATGTGCAAGGTCAAATCTACCCTCATCATCATTATATTTCTTAGTGTGATGAGACAAATTACTCTAAAATCACAGATAGCTCTAAAATCACAAACAGAGCATCTTCTTCCAAGTAATCAGGAAATTCCTCTCTTTTAAAGACGTATTCTGGTACCGGAATATACAAAAAACCTCTACTTTAAATTTGAGGTATAATATGCCGGTAAATAACACATGTTTGATTCTGCTGTCAAAATACAGTTGCAACTTGATATGCATCATGTTATCTTTAATAGCATTCATCCTTCTACTTGAAAAGGCATTTGTTGCTTTAAATATGTTGTATACAATTATGTCAGAACTCAAATGAAGCAGACACGCTGTCTAAATTTATCTGCATTACTCGATCCCTAAAGACAAATACACGAAAGAAGTGTTATACCCCCTAACACAAACACAAAAACAGAACACCATAGCTACAACTTTATTTAGAAGCATCAAACTTATGCCGAATGCTTTAGTGAAAAATTATATTTGGATCCTATAGAAAACATTTTTGAAAAAGACTATAAATGAAAACAGAATTATATTATCTCCCCATAATCATGAAAGTTTGTTGGGAAAATTTACCAGATTTATCGTACATTAATCACAGAGAGGGCTAGCAAACAATTTTTAATTTAAGCTTAATGAACATTAAAATAATTTTCCACTACAAATGAATGTTACTTAATTATAAGGACTTAATGGTCGCTAAATCTAACAATTTTATAAGATATTATGTTTTTTTATGACAATAGATGAACATGCTACACTACATTTATATACTTTCAAGCATGCAGTTCATGTGTTATTTCATGTAAATTAAAGTGAGAAAATGGTGAAGAGAAAATCAAATGACGTAATAGAAAAAGAAGAAATGATCTATTTTTTTCTTCCAAAAACGGCGTTTGTTCACTCGTAAATCGGTTAACTTGTATTAAATACTAAACACACAGCGCATACAAGGACCGTGTCAAAACATGAATTATATAATGGCGTTATCAGTATACCTGATTCATAAGAATCATTTACGTTATTATAAACGCATATTCTCTTTGCCAAAAGGCAAATAAAGGCTCTAATGTGACGTCACTTTATGCGTTCAGGCTTTGACTAACTCGGATGGTTTTTTTTTTGCTCAATTATGTTGGTTTTAGTAATGTACTCGTTTTCATTATGTAGTTAGTTAATACTTCGGTTTTATCATGTTTATCTATTATATAGTCATTTTATAAAATTTACTGTTTGCAAAAGTAGAAATCATTCAAAATATTAAGGATGTTCTTATCCCAAACAGAAAACCCTAGCCGTATTGGGCACAACTTTTTTTAAATTTTGGTCCTCAGTGCTGTTCAACTTTGTACTTAATTTTGGCTTCCGCACTGCGCGTGACTGGTTAATCTTGTTTGGACGAAACGCACTTCTGGCGTATTCAATTTTTACCTGGTGCCTTTTGTAAGTTATTATTCGTGTGTTTCTCTGCCCCATATATTCTCCTAGTTATTTGTAATGTAGTCCTGTAATGTTATGTTGTCATTTTAACGTTAACATCTTAACATTGCCATTAAAGTGGGAGGTTTGGCATGCCACAAAACCAGGTTCAACCCACCATTTTTTTTCTTTAAAAATGTCCTGTACCAAGTCAGGCCATTGTTATATAATAGTTAGTTTCTGTGTGTGTCAAATTCTAATGTTGTGTTTCTGTTGTGTGGTTTTTCTCTTATATTTGAGTGTGTATTCACATTGCTATAAGACGTGTCACGGTACTTTTCTATCCCAAATTCATGTATTTAGTTTTGATGTTATATTTGTTATTCTCATCGGATTTTGTCTAATGCTTAGTTCGTTTCTGTGTGTGTTATATTCTAATGTTGTGTTTCTGTTGTGTCGTTGTTCTCCTCTTATATTTAATGCGTTTCCCCCCAGTTTTAGTTTTTTTTTCTTCTATCGATTTATGAGTTACGAACAGCGGTATACTACTGTGTTGCCTTTCTTTATCTAATATATAAATGATTTTTTGAATGCAACCTAGTATTATTGTTTTACTTTCCAATCTACAAATGAACTTTAATTATTGAATTATACAATGTCATGTGGTACCCTATCCATAGAGGAGCCATATCAAAGACATAAATAACTATCTGTGTAAATGATAGACCATTTTCGAGAAGTTCTGAGAATGTTGATTCCGAGAATATCGAAAGGCCCATCACAGATAGACACTTCCATACCTCACTTTTATATAAGCGTGAACCACTGAGGGTGTTCACGTAATTATACAGTCCTTAATTATCAAATGATCGTGACATATTTGGTCTGGTTACCAAAAAAGCAATATAAAAATGACAAAGTAATCACATAATAAAAAAAAAACCCATAAGGAGGCTCATGAACGTCTTTATTATGAGCAACTCCGCCTAAATCTTTGTACATATTTTACTTTAAAATACTCATTGAATTTCTCCCGTCAGTTTTAAGAGCTAAAATTTGTTTATGATCAATCTATTAACAATTTTAAAAGTTGGTTGAAAACGTAAAATGTGGCATAGCAGTAATAAATTTCTAGCAATATAGATTAGTGTTAGCATTGTTTTGAATCTTATTTTGCATGATTCTTACTGTTTTATTCTATCATTTTTCTTTTTACAACCATTCAATATATTCAAAATATTCAAAATATTCTAATTAGTTAACCCTGTGCATGAATAATTCCAATTAATGCGCAGTTCACGATTATAAGTATAAGGAGACATTCAAATACTATTTTCGCACTTTTCTCACGACAAATACAACAGTTCAGATGAGCTGATGCATTTGTGGTAATGTTTTCAAAAGCATGCACTAAAACGTTGTGATTGGTTAACATTGTCCTCAATTGCTTATATTGAACCAATGACGTTACGTTATTTTCATGAAACATACGGTAACGGCACTTCTCTGAATACATTCACTGGCAAAACTGAGAAACTGCAGGATTTGATTGGTTGCCAGAATTCGTACAAGTTTTCTGGTGTCATATAATGTGACGTCACTACATTACTCTTGTAAAAGCAGGCATCAAACTCTGGGCGTATGTTACTGAACCCGTATAGGTTTAAGGGTTCGATGTTCAATTTTTTCAAGCACAATGCAATATACACATCTTCTAAGTGAAAGAATGGAATATTTTTAGCCTTACGCAATATAGAGCTAGCGACATCACTACTCATTATGTAACCGGTACCAGAACACATAGGCGGGAACTGGGTTTTACGGTAACTGTTATACGAAACGAACCATTTTGAAAGGAGATCCCTGTTTGGTGAAGAAGGTCCCCAGCAATATCCACCGACAAATTCTTTTTTCGGTGCATGTTGTATTAAAAAGGGAAGTAACTCTGTATTCACAAACATATCTGTGTCAGTTTTCATAATGTATTTCGCTTTTGAACAAAACTTAACGGCCCATGCTATTCCAGATAAAGTTTTAAAAGTTAAATTACCATATGAATCAACAAAATCAATCTGCACAATGTCTTTAAATATTATGCTTTCTTTCTGCAGTCCCTCTTTAGAAAATTTATTTTCAGAATGATTTGAAGTTATATTATTTTCACTGGGAATTGCCGGAGATTGACGATTGTTGTCCGGATTGTTACGAGTATTGCCGATCACGAATAAAAGCTTCATTGACGAGTTTCTGTGATTACAGTTTGAACCCCATGTTTCTCGTATTGCTCTTCGTTCATTGAAATCGCCTGGCGAACTTGAAATAAGGATTAAAATATCGATTGTATCTGCTTCAGTGCACAAATCGTTTGGACTCAACAAGATATCGAAGTCGTTTTTAAAGCACCTACTGCAAGATTCGTTTCGCACAGGCAAAGATTCATTTATAACCTCGTTGTCAGTTTGTATCGTCTTGTTCATTGACAATTTTGATTTATAAATTGTCTTTTTTATCTCTTCATATTTATTCTGCATTCCAAATGAACGATCAATTAAATTTTGTCGTCCCAAAGATTCCTTATAAGGGAACCTAACAACCGGGTTTCTTCTATTTCCTGTTCGAATTTGTTTTTGATTTTCCTCAATGTCATTTTTATCTCTAAGAAAAACATTCATAAATGGCATGCCATAATTTTTCTCCGAAAATTTATTCAAATTGTTCTTTAGTTTATTTTTCTTTCGTAAATATCCTTCCAATTTCTTATTGTGTTTTAGTAATCGACTTGGATATCTATTTTTGATGAGATCAGAATTTGTAAAAGTTGAAACATGGTCACCTGTACTCCTAAATATAGGTGTTACTAAATAGTCTCGTTTCGTATTGATAGGAACGTGATTAAAACGTGACCTTTTACTGTTATCAGTAAAAGTGTTATTCCTTTCGTGTGAACTGTTAATCAATATTTTGATCTTTGAACTTTGTTTAATGTCGAAAGTATCAACACTGCCTGATACGACCAATTTGTCAGCTTTGTAATCGGGACCAGTATCGTACCTTGCTTTTACGTTATCAAAATAACCTCTCGAATTGTTTTGTTTCGCCCGTTCATCATTTGAATGAATTTTTGATGGATTGGAATTACTTGTTAAATTTACAGCAGACGACGGGACATTTTCCTTTCTTTCCTCTTTCAGATTCCTCGTCTTTATGACCGATTTATTAGATTTTACAAAACCTTGATCTCCATAAACCAAATCTTGAACTCCATAGTATCGCCTTTGATTTAAGTGTTTATAAATGTCTATTTGACCGCTATGAAAAGAATAAAACGTAAACAAAATGACGAAACTCACAGTGACAAATGCCAGCAAAGATTTCGATCTAAAGGTTCTGAGGTTAATTCCACGCATAGTCTATTCTCGTGGTATCTCTGTCGTCAGCGCAAATCCTTATCATTTTTCATAAATCAATTTACACATCATTACATTATAACTATTATAAATCAAGTTTATCATAGAGGTCTTCCACGTTTACGCTCCAAAATGGATTACACATTTAGATCACAGTTATCACTTTGTCTCATATAAGACGGAGTCCATGTAAAAAATCGTTAGTGTATCTAATTGTTTTAGACGATTCTAGGAATTTAAAACTATCTTTTTCTCAATACGAATAACTGTTACATATTCTTCATTGGAGTTTTCAAGTGCCAAAAAGAACACGCCTGTGAATGAAATGGCGTTTATATATGTACAAATGTATCAGTCCAAATGTTTAAAATACTTCCTCATGTTAAAGTTCTATACATAATTTGAATGTGCTTTATCCGGCGTTAATAGTCCTATATCCTATAATAACAATATCACTTATGTTTGAACGCAATAACACAATAACATATTCCTTTTTAAAAATGTTTAAAAATGTATTTTCATACAATTGAATTATGTTACGTTTCCTCCATTCGGGATATATTAAGTTTCTTCCTTTTGGAATATGTAAACTTCCCTCTATTCGGAGTAATTTAATTAACTTTCCTGCGTCTGGAATATGAAAATTTCACTCTTTTCGGACTGTGTTAAATTTGCTCCGTTCGGAATACCTTTATACTTTCCTCCTTTCGGAAAATTTAACTTTTCTCCGTTCGGAATACGTGACAAATGATTTTCTCAATCTGTGACTTCATCGAATTTTATTCTTCGATTAAATAAATGGAAGTACATATCAAGAGTCGTATAATTTCGTGTCACTCGATTAAACGATAACCGATTCTTTTATTACAAAACATAGCAATCAATTGAGAAACACCTGTCACATATTCCCAAAATAATCTCTAAAAGGATTTATCTTTTCCAGATGTTAATAGAATAACGTAATGAAATTGACTTCGTGTTGTTTACACCAGTAATGTAATTTATTTATCTCCGATATTGCATCGTTGTCTCCGGATAGTCCTCTAGTGTTGATATGCTATCTGTTAATCTTCCTCTCTGACCTATTGATGAATATTTAAACACCTATCTGAAAAACAAAATAAAAAAGTTAATCATATCATATGCAATTTTATAAATAATTTTCATTGTCGAAGGTCATACAGTGATCTACAACAAGTACACGTATAATTGCTTATATCCACTTCAATTGAAAGTTGGCGGAAAGTTGTATCATCGACAATCATACCACATCTTATATTTATTTATATAACTCTTAACCTTCATGTTAAGCCTAAAATGAATATTTACTTATAAAACACTTGAATACAGATTTATTGCACCAAAGCTGTTAACAATGACTTTAACCGTAAGATACCCTAGTAATAATTTCTTCTTCATGTTCTATGAGGACAGGGTTTCATATAGATAAAAATTCATAAACACCGCCACATTCTATGTGTATGTGTCTTTCTAAAAGAGGGACGAAAGATACCAAAGGGACAGTCAAACTCATAAATCTAAAACAAACTGACAACGCCATGGCTAAAAATGAAAAAGACAAACAGAAAAACAATAGTACACATGACACAACATAGAAAACTAAAGAATAAACAACACGAACCCCAAATAACTAGGGGTGATCTCAGGTGCTCCGGAAGGGTAAGCAGATCCTGCTCCACATGTGGCACCCGTCGTGTTGCTTATGTGATTACAAATCCGGTAAATAGTCTAATTCGGTAGGTCACATTCAAGAAAGGGAAGGGGATTGTAGTTACGACGTAAGGAACATATCCGATATTAGGAGTCTGAACTTCAGTTGTGGTCGTTTGTTCATGTCTGTCATATTGTTTTTATACATTGTTTTTTTTCTCTCAAAATTACGCCGTCAGTTTTCTTGTTTGACTTGATGTTTCACATTTTTCATGTACGGCCTCTTTAATACAACCGACTATACAGTATTGGATTTTCAATGTTGAATTACATACGGTGGCCTATAATTTCTTGTATTCATTTCATTTGAAAGTGGCTAATAGAGGGACGAAAGATACCAAAGGGACAGTCAAACTCAAAAATCTAAAACAAACTGGCTAAAAATGAAAAAGACAAACAGAAAAACAATAGTACACATGACACAACATAAAAGTTGTCTCATTGACAATCCTATTCCACAACTTACTTTTATATGCGTGGTATAAATTGATCTTTTAACCTTCATGTATAACCTACAAATGAATATTTACTTATTTAAAACACTTGATAATAGATTTATTGCACTAAAGCTGTTCAGTAACATTGACCTCACTGATACATATTTAACGGTAAGTTATATACCCTGATAATATTATCATCTAAATGACAGGTTTTTATGTCGTTAAGTATTCATAAATAAATATGTACATACATATCTTAAAAATAAAGTATGAAACAAGGTCCAATCGTAAAGATTTCATTAGACTTTAAAAAAGAAGTGGGTTTTAAGGTTTCTCCAGACCTTCCTGTCGAAACTAAGATAAAAAAAATCAAAACAACATGAAATAAAATTTATTCGTCCGAAGCGCTTTTCGATTTCTTTGGATATGAAAATAAAGAAGTGGGCTGAGGTTTCTCTAAATCTGTCAAAACTATGATAAAAAATAAAAACAACACTTTCTAAATGTCTTGCGTCCAAAGCGCTTTTCTGCAGGGATTTACCTTCCCCAGGAACGCTCAAAGCCCATTATTTGAAAGCCAAAGGTGTGTAATAACCGAAAGAATTGAAAAGTTATATGACCAAACAAGAACATACAGTAACAAAAATGAAATTAACAAATTCACCCCAGGTCAAATTTACCTGAGGGAGTTGAAACCTCAATTTCTTTATAATTTCATTATAAAATTTATACATAAATGTCTTAAAAATAAGAATGAATATTTCAAGATTTAATCTTCTGTATTTTCTTCTTCGTTTATAAACAAAAGAGGTGTTGGGCATTAATCTATCTCTAAATTTTACTGTTTAAAAGACAGGCGAAACATACAAGAGGGGCATTCAAACTTATGATAGTTATCAAAGGTACCAGGATTATAATTGTGTACGTCAGACGCGCGTTTCGTCTACATAAGACTCATCAGGGACGCTCATATCAAAATATTTTCAAAGCCAAACAAGTACAAAGTTGAAGAGCATTGAGGATCCAAAATTTCAAAAAGTGGTGCCAAATACGGCTAAGAATTAATATAAGTCGAGAATAACTGGCAGCGCCATGACTGAAAAAGAAAAAGACATTAGACACACAAACAAACAAGTACAAAAAGAACACAAAAAACTAAAACTGAGCAAGATAAAGCCCACCAAAAACTAGAGGTGATCTGTAAAAACCTTCCTGAAAAAAATATAAATCAAGAGCCAGTCGTATGAGAAAAAAGATTGTTTGTATAACATTAAGATATATAGGGTAAAATATTATCTTTTAACCTTCGTGCATTACCTATAAATGAATATACATTCATATCTGAAAATTAAAGTGTGAACCAAGTTCGAACCGTATATTTTAAGATTTCTTTTGATATGAACAACAAAGAAAGTGCATTTAAAGGTTTTTCAAGACTAACAAAACTAAGATAACATTCACACATGTCTGAAAAATATAGACTTGGTATGATTCGAGGTCAAATCGTCTGCAATCATTTCCGTATATATGTGAACAAAAGAGATGTTGGTTTTATAATGTTTTTCTAGACTGTCAAAACTAAGTAAACATTTACATATTTTGGCGTTAATATTGAGTCACTGATAAGGTCTTTGCGTCGGAACTAAACACATTTATTTTAAAAACAGTTGTTGGCATGACACGGGTTATGTTCTTCTCATATATGTTATGATGGTATGATACTAAACCCCTAACGGGAAGGATTGTGCCTGATGTACATATGATGAAATCATAATCTTTCAGTCAGTTTAATTGAAGTCTGGAGCTGGCATGTCAGTTAACTGCTAGTAGTCTGTTGTTATTTATGTATTATTGTCATTTTGTTTATTTTCTTTGGTTACATCTTCTGACATCAGACTCGGACTTCTCTTGAACTGAATTTTAATGTACGTATTGTTATGCGTTTACTTTTCTACATTGATTAGAGGTATAGGGGGAGGGTTGAGATCTCACAAACATGTTTAACCCCGCCGCATTTTTGCGCCTGTCCCAAGTCAGGAGCCTCTGGCCTTTGTTAGTCTTGTATTATTTTAATTTTAGTTTCTTGTGTACAATATGGAAATTAGTATGGCGTTCATTATCACTGAACTAGTATATATTTGTTTAGGGGCCAGCTGAAGGACGCCTCCGGGTGCGGGAATTTCTCGCTACATTGAAGACCTGTTGGTGACCTTCTGCTGTTGTTTTTTATTTGGTCGGGTTGTTGTCTCTTTGACACATTCCCCATTTCCATTCTCAATTTTACATACATGTCTACTCCGGAAGATAGGATATAAATTAAATGTAAGGTCCTATTGTGTGGAAATGATTTTTATTACTGAACAAAAGATATGTTAGGTATTAACAAGAATAATTCAGTCGTTATATTCCGCTGATCTACGATTACGTCATTAACTACGTAGGAGAGATCGATTACGAGGAAGGACTGAATTATTCGGGTTAGTTAGATATTCAGTTATTTTCAAACTCGAATTCCTGTATAACCTATCAATTAGTAGTTACAAACATTTCTGAAAAATAATGGACAAATCAAGGACCGATTAAAAAAATATATATATATATATATACGATCAGACGATTGGTTTACGACGCATCAGCACAAAAAGATATATAAACAGACAGACGATTGGTGTACGCCGCATCAGCTCAAAAAAGATATATAAACGGACAGACGATTGCTTTACGCTGCATCAGCACAAACAGATATATAAACAGATAGACGATTGGTTTGTGACGCATCAGCACAAAAAGATATATAAACGGGACAGACGATTGGTTAACGATGTATCAGAACAATAAGACTAAACGGAAATAGATGTGGGGTTAAATGTTGTTTCAAAGTCTTCCTGTGTAAACTATAAATGGATGATTACATAAATATCAGAAAAGACGATTCAAGGTTTAATCTTATGCTGATTTTTTTTAAAATATAACCAAAAAGGGTAAAGGTCAAAAGGGAAACAACAGATATATAAACAGACAGACGATTGGTTTACGCCGCATCAGCTCAAAGAAGATATATAAACGTAAAGACGATTGGTTTGCGCTGCATCAGCACAAAAAGATATATAAACGGACAGACGATTGGTTTACGCTGCATCAGAACAATAAGACTAAACGGAAAGAGATGTGGGGTTAAATGTTTTTTCAAAGCCTCCCTGTGTAAACTATAAATGGATGATTACATAAATATCAGAAAAGACGATTCAAGGTTTAATCTTATGCTGATTTAAAAAAAAATATATAACCAAAAAGGGTACAGGTCAAAAGGGAAACAACAGATATATAAACAGACAGACGATTGGTTTACGCCGCATCAGCTCAAAAAAGATATATAAACGTAAAGACGATTGGTTTGCGCTGCATCAGCACAAAAAGATATATAAACGGACAGACGATTGGTTTACGCTGCATCAGCACAAATAGATATATGAACAGATAGACGATTGGTTTGCAACGCATCAGCACAAAAAGATATATAAACGGACAGACGATTGGTTTACGCTGCATCAGCACAAACAGATATATAAACAGATAGACGATTGGTTTGTGACGCATCAGCACAAAAAGATATATAAACGGGACAGACGATTGGTTAACGATGTATCAGAACAATAAGACTAAACGGAAATAGATGTGGGGTTAAATGTTGTTTCAAAGTCTTCCTGTGTAAACTATAAATGGATGATTACATAAATATCAGAAAAGACGATTCAAGGTTTAATCTTATGCTGATTTTTTTTTAAATATAACCAAAAAGGGTAAAGGTCAAAAGGGAAACAACAGATATATAAACAGACAGACGATTGGTTTACGCCGCATCAGCTCAAAGAAGATATATAAACGTAAAGACGATTGGTTTGCGCTGCATCAGCACAAAAAGATATATAAACGGACAGACGATTGGTTTACGCTGCATCAGAACAATAAGACTAAACGGAAAGAGATGTGGGGTTAAATGTTTTTTCAAAGCCTCCCTGTGTAAACTATAAATGGATGATTACATAAATATCAGAAAAGACGATTCAAGGTTTAATCTTATGCTGATTTAAAAAAAAATATATAACCAAAAAGGGTACAGGTCAAAAGGGAAACAACAGATATATAAACAGACAGACGATTGGTTTACGCCGCATCAGCTCAAAAAAGATATATAAACGTAAAGACGATTGGTTTGCGCTGCATCAGCACAAAAAGATATATAAACGGACAGACGATTGGTTTACGCTGCATCAGCACAAATAGATATATGAACAGATAGACGATTGGTTTGCAACGCATCAGCACAAAAAGATATATAAACGGGACAGACGATTGGTTTACGATGCATCAGAACAATAAGACTAAACGGAAAGAGATGTGGGGTTAAATGTTTTTTCAAAGCCTCCCTGTGTAAACTATAAGTGGATGGTTACATAAATATCAGAAAAGACGATTCAAGGTTTAATCTTATGCTGATTTTTTTTTAAAATATAACCAAAAAGGGTAAAGGTCAATAGGGAAACAACAAATCAATTGAAGACTAAGGAAATCTATAAAGGTAAAAATATAAAAGGCACTGGATAGGTGTATTTTATATCTGAATTCTTTAATTTTTCGGAGCATTTGTCTAGATCTTAAGAATAATAGTGGAAGATATTAGCAAGCAAAATCAAGGGAATTGTGCAAATGATGATACAAGCATAAAAATTAGCACGAAGCATAATTATTATATACTTTTTAAGAAAAAACTGCTGGCCATAAGAAAATTTCATTTTTTCAAGATGGCCACCACCTTTTCTAAAATGGCTGATTTTTTTCCAGATTGAAATAACTTATTTTCCTGGAAAACGTTTTCTTTGACCGTCTCTGAGTAAAAAATACTACCAGGTTTGATGAATACCTTCTGAACATGTGACGTTTATACTAGAAATAGATATTTGACATATTCTTAATTTGCGCATGCGTTAAATTGTTACAAAATTCACACACAAACATTTGAATTATTAATAACATGCTTAGCGCTTTTGAATTTTTAAATTATGTTATGAATTTGTTTGATGACATTTTTTAAGGTTGTGATACACATGTGTTTAACTACTTCGCGCATGCGCAAACTATTTATTAATAAAGAACGAATTACACGCACTGCAAGGGCACAATGAAGAAAATCGTAGCATCTAACAGATGAGGATTTGAATTTCTTAAACATATCTTTATCTTCATTCATTCCTCTAAGCATCTAGTGTTGCTTTTCATGCCATTGTTTAAAAATACGCCCTTTCAGTTGCAAGATCAAGCATTCGATGGATAAGATGAAAAAGGTGGTTAACTTTCTTAATATCGGCCAAACAGTTGGAAGGGCCAGACTTGTACGAAGAACATACGTTTATCGTCATGTTTGGTGGATTGTACATTAAAATGGCTTGTTTTGCATATTAAATTACAATCCTGGTGCCTTTGGTGACTATTTTACACCACTGGGTCGTTGCCACTGCTGGTGGACATTTCGTCCCCAAGGGTATCACAAGCTCAGTAGTCAGCACTTCAGTGTTGACATGAACATCAATTAAATGGTCATTTAAATAAATTACCTGTTTACAAAACTGTGAATTTTTCCAAAAAATAAGGATTTTCTTATCCCAGGAGTAGATTACCTTAGCCGTATTTGGCACAACTTTTTGAAATCTTGGTTCCTCATTGCTATTTAACTTAGTACTTGTTTAACTTTTATAGCTGTTTTGATGTGAGCGTCACTGATTAGTCTTATGTAGACGAAACGCACGTCTGGCGTAATAAATTATAATCCTGGTGCCTTTAGTGACTATTTTTAAATTCTGAGTGATATATTTCGTGATAGCGGATGGACATGTGTTCCACTGAAGCCGATATTGCAACACATAGAATAGCAGGTGCTTTTTATGTATGTTCAAATGTAATTAGGAATAGACACGCGCATCAGATTACTGCATATGTGGTTTGCTTGACTTGATAATGCCAGCCGTTATGAAAGCGTTAACACAGAACATATAGTTCATGACTCTGTGACGTACAAGTATGACTGTGATCAATGGGTGTAAGGAAAGAGAGTCATATCGACCACAGTTTAATTTCTGGTGATCAATTACGAATACAGAACTTCATGTTCCTTCGTTAGTATGCTCATTTCACGAGTCAGATATCGTAATTTACAAACAGTCCATATCAAGCATGA
This sequence comes from Mytilus galloprovincialis, assembly GCA_037788925.1. Taxonomy (NCBI): domain Eukaryota; kingdom Metazoa; phylum Mollusca; class Bivalvia; order Mytilida; family Mytilidae; genus Mytilus; species Mytilus galloprovincialis. Next base: position 18,891,117 of record CM075338.1, on the reverse strand, counting down.
TACCAATGTTGGTCTTGATCGTGCAAATCATGCTCGATGGTTATCCATCCATCTCCAAGATATGGCTTCCCTTCAACAACATCCCCCACACGTGGCAATGAAATTTGCAAATGGTATTTTTTTACTGTACGTAAGACCAGAAAGTTGATTTCTTATATAACAATTGATCAGACACAAACACAGAATAATAAGTCGTGAACGGCAATGTTGGTACCATACGTTTAATCGAAGATCCCTTCGAGACGATAGATGATTGCTGGACCAGAAGTCGGTAGACTGGTAGATGAATTTAAAAGATTTAGGGGTTTGAGTCATTCTACAACAGAAGAACGATGTCATGAAGATTCTACGAAAACAGAAAAAGGATTTCTTTGAAAAACTTTAAAGGCTTTCTAAAGTGATGAACAAGTTTGATAATCCATTTCTAGAAGAGTCTTCAGATTTGTACAAAACTTACTCTTTTAAGGAAATTGTTGATTCAGAAGTAGGTACGATATGTATATAAACCCCAAGATATTAGGCCCGAAAAGCACGATCTTTTTAAACAAATGCGAAAACTAAAGAGAATCTGCTTTTTTTTAACCAAATGAACATTTCCATAAAAGAGTCATTAAATGAAACTAGAACTTCTTTGTCAAAAAACAAAGCTAGAGAACCTGAACACTGATTGCGATCTCTCTTCTAGATTTTTCATTTCTTCTAAGTCATTAAAACCAAACTGCTCTTCCGTCTATGTGTCATGATGTGGTATTAAATCGCAGCGAATCGGTATACTTGAAACATTCTGCGATTTGCCATCAACTGATCCAAATTCTGACGCATTTATCGGTGGGGCAGCAATGGTTAATTTATTGCCACCACTTGGGGCAAACATATTTGATGATTATGTAAATGATATCATACTGCCTTACATAAATCTTCCTTCGACATCGATTTGTTGTTTACCAAATTAATTATTTAAAGGCTGGAACGAAAACAAAAGGCAAAGTACTGGTGGTAGACGGAAAGTTGTTGGTTCTGGTAGAGAGCCAAGGGTTTTAAGTAGTTTTCTCTGTAAAGATGATAACAAAACGGAATTGTTCAAGTTTCTCGCCGACAGAATTGCTTCTTTAGAGACTAATGAAAATGCTTATGCTACTCAAGTTGAAAATGTAATTTGCAATTTCAATACGGATACTTCCCAGCTATCCCCTTATAACCGTGAAAAAGCAGCTACACGAAAGATGGTCCATGATAAGCATGTTGCTGAAAATGGTTGTAAAAAGTAATTTCAAGTAGTACTGACATAGATGTAGTAGTATTAGGAATTGCAATGCTTGCAAGATTAGGTGTGGACAAATTTTGGATATGTTTTTGAAGGAATAGATACTTTCGACAGCTTCCTGTACATGCAATATCAAATGCGTTTGGTCCTTGTGTAGCAGCTTTTCCTTTTAATGCATTTAGTGGGTGAGACACTGAGTCGGCATTTCACCGGAAAGTGAAAAAGTCAGCTTGGCAGACATTGAAAGTATTCTCAGATGTAACGGACATTTTTGCCCGATTTTGTATAAAGACGCAGACATGGACATCATAGATGTATTTGTTTGCATCATGTAAGGAACCCTACCGTTTGCTGTTAAGGAGGCACGATTAAAATCGTTTGCAAGGAAGCAGCGGCCTAATTATGCTATTTCGCCTACCACAAAATCATTATGATTACCTGTGGTAGGCGGAATATCATCATAAGGCCGCTGCTTCTTTGCAAACGATTTTAATCTTCTGGAGCACATCAAAAGAGAAGCATATATCAAGGTGGACATGTTTGGGGTCGTCTGGAAAAATGCATTCGATAGGTTCATGTGCCAAGACATGACCACAGGTCAGTTGGGTCAAAGGAAAAACCCAATGATAATTGAAAACCTAAATGGACTTCTTTGCTGGCCGCTGATCCTCGTGTCATGATTTTTTTAAATGCGGATGCCAGAAATTCAGCTGTGTTGGTAACTGTAAATGCTACCGTTCAGGCCTTCCGTGTACATGCTTGTGTATTGGTAACTGTAAGATAATTATAAGATAAGAAACCTGTCTTTCTAAACAAACTATATATGCATTTAAACTTTAAAAAAAGCAGTTATATATCTCTTATTAAGTTGATAGAAATGATAAAATTACATTTTCCACATTTTGCCGCCATTTTGGGACCAGAAGTCACTCTTTTTCTTCATGTAGGTATTGTTTTTTTCGTACTTTAGGAACTGTACTTTTAAGTTTTATCAAAATTGACATTGGATAATACCTATTACACAGGTTTCAAATGATTGACGAAATGTAACCAATTGGAATGACGCCATTTGCAAAATGAGCGGTGGCCATCTTGAAAAAATGAGAATTTTTTATGGCCAGCAGCTGGCTTTTCTTAATTATCATTTTGTCCACCCATATACCAAATTTCATGCTTGTATCACGATTTGCACAATTATGTCCATAATATCTCCCACTATAACGCTTGTTTCGTAAAATATCGCATTAAAAACATTTAAATATTATATTTTTTATATTACCTAAGTCTTTTATTTTCAATAGTTACACTTTATTCTTTTGCATTCCATTGTTTTCTTTTCTTTAATCGTTTGCCCATTATACTTTATATTCTGTAAACCCCAGCTAAACCCTCATACAAAATAGGAAGGTGTTATAAAGGCTATAAATAATGTACAAACAAATATAAAATGGGCTTAAAACACCCTATTATATTTGGTTAAAAGATTTGCAACGGCGTAAACAATGCATTGTTTATTGATGCATTGTTTATGCCTTGATTATGATATATGATTTAATATAAAACACGTTAGATAAAACAACCCTCAATCATGCAGTTTTTCAAACATCTTTTTTTTTTTATATATCTCTTAATCTAAATAGATATTTACTTAATATTAAAACTTGAATATAGATATTGCATTAAAGCTGTTAACAATGACCTTACTGATACAGTTTTATCGATAGGGTATCCTGGTAATATTAATATCTAAAAGAAAAGGGTTTCATATAGATGAGTATTCATAAACCCCTCGCCATAATCTGTATACATGTGTCTGAAATTCAGTTGTTGTCGCTTGTTCACATAGCCGTTTTTATAGCCGACTATACTGTATGGGTTTTTTCATTGTCAAAGTTCAAAAAGTGGCCTATAATTGCTTATATCCACTTCAATTGAAAGTTGACGGAAGGATGTCTCAATGACAATGATACCACATCTTATTCTTATATATACATGTATATCTCAAGTATAACCTATAAATGAATGTTTACTGATTAAAACGCTTGATAATAGATGTATCGCACTAAAGCTGTTAACAATGACCTCACTGATACAACTTTAACGGTAATGTACCCTGGTCATATTTACTTCTATGGGGACAGGGTTTCATATAGATAGATATTCAAAAACCTCTTCATATTCTGTATGTATGTGACTGTCCCAAGTCAGGATCCTGTAATTCAGTTGTTGTCGTTTGTTTATGCCTGTCATATTTGTTTTTCGTACATTGTTTTTTTTTCTTCAAAATTACGCCGTCAGTTTTCAAATTTGACTTGATTGTTTCACATTTTTCATGTAGAGCCTTTTAAAGCCGACTATACAGTATGGATTTGTCATTGTTGAAGGCCATACGGTTGCCTATACAGTGAAATCTGACTAAACCGAACCCTTTCGGGACTTGAGATTTCGTTCGGTTTTGGCAGGTATTCGGTTTCATCAGGTTCACAATGCATAAAATGTGATATGATTGGTCTTCAGAACAAGTTTGGATTAGACAGGTTTCCGGTTTATTCAGGGTTCGGTTTAATCAGGTTTCACTGTAATTGCTTATATCGACTGCATTTGAACTTTTCGGAAACTTGTCTCATTGACAATCTTGTTGTTATACATGTACATAATCATGTAGTATAAATTTATCTCTTAATCATCATGTATAACCTACAAATGAATATTTACTTATTAAAACACTTGATAATAGATGTATCGCACTAAAGCTGTTAAAAATGACCTTACTGATACACATCTAACGTTAAGTTACCCTGATAATATTATTATCTAAAGGACATGGTTTCATTAAGTATTCATAAATGGATATGTACATACATATCTCAAAAATAAAGGTAACATCGTATATCTTAAGATTTCTTTTGGTAAGAAAAATAAATTGGTTATACGGTTTCTACGGACTTTCCTGTCGAATCTATGATGACAAAATTGAATAGAACACGTTATAAAAGAGGGACGAAAGATACCAAAGGGACAGTCAAACTCATAAATCTAAAACAAACTGACAAAGCCATGGCTAAAAATGAAAAAGACAAACAGAAAAACAATAGTACACATGACACAACATAGAAAACTAAAGAATAAACAACCACGAACCCCACCAAAAACTAGGGGTGATCTCAGGTGCTCCGGAAGGGTAAGCAGATCCTGCTCCACATGTGGCACCCGTCGTGTTGCTTATGTGATAAAAATCCGGTAAATAGTCTAATTATAAATTACATGCACCCGAAGCGCTTTTCTGGCTTTACTTTCATTAAAAACCCTAAAAGCCGATTATTTAGTTAAAGATGTGTAAAAATCGAAACAATTGAAGATACATGACCAAAAAGACCGTTAACAAAAATAGCCAAGTTCATTCAAGATCAACTTTACCTTAGTTTTTATCTTTTGCATATGTCTCAACAATTAAAAATTAGTATATTTCAAGATTAAATCTACTGCATATTTTTCTTCTTTCATAAACAAAAGAGGTGTTTGGTATTTATTTATCTCTAAACCTTTACTGTATAAAAGAGAGGCGAAACAAACAAGAGGGGCATTCAAACTTAAAGTTCAAAATAAACTGACAACGTTATGGCTGAAAGGAAAAAGACAAAAAACGAAAACTGAGCAAGATAAAGGCTTAAGGTGGTAGACCTTGGTTCAGGGAGATAACTCAATAAATCAGTAATGCGTTTGTAAAAGTCAAGTTTCATCAATGTTTTTTAAGCATTTACCTGAAACAGAGTGGAAATAATCTATGTTACCTAGAAGCTTAGAATATATTTATGAAAGTGGTTGACACAAACATACTGATGATTTTATGAGTTATCTCCCTTAACCTAGGTCTACCTCCTTAAGCCCACCAAAAACTAGAGATGATCTGTAAAAACCTACCTGAGTAAAGTATAAATCAAGGACCAGTAGTATGAGAAAAAAGATTGTTTGTATAACATTAAGATATAAGGGTATAGGTTATCTTTTAACATTCATATATAACCTAAAAATGAATATATACGTTCATATCTGAAAAATAAAATGTGAACCAAGTTCAACCCGTATATTTTAAGATTTCTTTTGATATTAACAAAAAAAAAGTAGATTTATAGATTTCTCTAGACTATCAAAAGTAAGATAACATGTCTGAAAATTAAAGACTTGGTATAATTCGAGGTCAAATCGTCTGAGATCCTTCCCCTTAATATGAACAAAAGAGATGTAGGTTTTATAAGGGTTTTTTTCTAGACTGTGAAAATTAAGTAAACATTTACATACATGTCTACTCTACAAGATAGGATATAAATTAAATGCAAGGTCTTATTGTGTGGAAATGATTTTTATTACTGAACATAAGGTTGGATATTAGTTTAAACTTATTTATTAATAGTGGATTAGGAAACAAACTTATATTAATCCCTTTCCACTTGGCGGGTGCGAGTGCTGCCTTGTAGCGGCATTAACCTACTCTTTTTCGAAATCTACAAGGGTGTCTTTTACGTGCAAGAGATATGGCTCTCTCTTAACACAGGTCAGCCATTTATCGTCCCCTTCCGACGGTTTCCTCAAGACCATACTCGGAAATGGTGTCAAGGGAGAGCCGAATATTCAGTCCCTAAAATTTTCATCCTAGAAGGGTAATCGAACCAGGAACCTTTGTGTTAGTAGTCTGATGCACTAACCACTACACCACGGCTGTCCTGTGCATGTTTGGTATTCACCCGAATGATTCAGTCGTTATATTCCACTGATCTACGATTACTTCATTAACCTTATAAGTAGGTGAGATCGATAATGGGGAAGGACTGAATTATTCGGATTAGTTTGATATTAAGTATTAATTTAATTTAATTTTGGATGTAACGCGTCTTTTGATTGGCTGACGTTATTTTGTTATTATGAGCCCATAGACATAATTTAGTCATGTGACCGTGACGTCATTAACGTTTTATTAAGGTTTTCTACGGTTTAAAATGGAATTTTTGAATTAAATTATAAGAAATTACTGTAATATTTTTTCTGTCTATTCGAAATAACATAAAAAATGTGGTGCACACTGTTAAATAACCCGCTACGCGCGTTATTCAGTATGCACCACATTTTTTATGTTATTTCTTCATAGACAGAAAAAATATTACAGTCATTCCTTATATATATATACTTTCGAAATTGTGCATTTCACAGATAATGTCGGATATGTTCCTTATGTCGTAACTACAATACCCTTTCCCTTTCACGAATGGGATCTACAGAATTATACTATTTACCGGATTTGTAATAACATAAGCAACACGACGGGTACCCCATGTGGAGCAGGATCTGCGTACCCTTCCGGAGCACCTGATATCACCCCCAGTTTTTGGTGGGGTTCGTGTTGCTTAGTCTTTAGTTTTCTATGCTGGGTCTTCTTTACTATTGTTTGTCTGGTTTTTTTTAGGGCATGTCGTTGTCAGTTTATTTACAATTTATGAGTTTGACTGTTCCACTGGTATCTTTCGTCCCTTGTTTAAGGAAATATACATGGAATACTCGTTGAAAAAGAGGTATATGTGTGCAGTGGCGTATCGCAAGCGTGATCCGGGATTTGGACCCACCCCCCTTTTTTTTAACGATCAATGCCTTTGAATTGAGACATATGGTTGGACCCCATTTTTATCTTGGGTTAAAATCCCACTTTCTTTGAAAAATGGCTAGATCCGCACTTGCGTGGGGTAACAATTTGCAGTCATTTATCTAAATCAATTTATATATAAATATGTGCAAAAGATTATTTTAAGTTCATCATGAAATTGATCTTTTGTTTAACATGTATGTGTAAAGTTTTATAATAAGAGATTGCAAAGCTTACAAGGATATCAATGGATAGTGTCTTCAGAGAAATGAGAATAATGGACAAAATGCACATGCAGAATAATTGTCCTTAAAATATAATAAACAAGTATGTGTCCACAGTACACGGATGCCACACTCGCACTATCATTTTCTATGTTTAGTGGACCGTGAAATTGGAATAAATTCTCTAATTTGGCATTAAAATTAGAAAGATCATATCATAGGGCACATGTATACTAAGTTTCAAGTTGATTGGACTTCAACTTCACCAAAAACTACCTTGACCAAAAACTTTAACCTGAAGCGGGATAGACGGACGAACGAACGGACGGACGAACGAACGGACAGACAGACGGACGAACGGACGCACAGACCAGAAAACATAATGCCCTTCTACTATCGTAGGTGGGGCATAAAAATGAGAATAATGGATCGTTCTAAGACGTCGAGATCATTCAGAAAAAAACATATGACGTGGGAGTACGATCGGAACAGCCCTGGCAATATATTCATATTTTACAACCGTCGTGTACTCAACGCATTTGAAGGACGTCATGTTATAATAAAGAATTGAGAATAACGGGGTGCTGCAATGTATATTATAAAAGATATCAATAACGAACAACCAATATAAAATGGGCTAAACCGCCCTCTTATATTTGCATAAAACTTTTACAACAGCATAAACAATGCATTGTATATTGATTAAGTATGATATATGATTTAATATAAAACATTACAGATAAAAGAACCTTCAATCTAACCCGAATAATCCAGTCGTTATATTCCGACTCACTATCGATCGCTCGAGAGGACACTGACCGATAGAGGGCGCTGAATCATTCGAGTTGCCCTCAATCATGCAGTTTTTCAAATAAAGTACGGTGTTTCTGATTTATTTTTATTGATATTTGAGTGGTTTAAACCTTCCTTGCTCTTTTTCTATTTTGTTTAGTTTTTGTATTTTATTGCACAATTTTATATTTTTACGGGGAGGTGCAATTTTGATTTTCTTTAGTTTGTATAAGCATCATATTAATTTATAATATTTTAAGGTGGAAGGGTCTGCGATTTTTTTTGTACACTAAAAAAATACCTGCAAAAATGAAAAAAATCTGTTAACAGTATTTTAAATTATAGTTATTGATAAAAAGAATAAAAATGCGAAATTTAATTACTTGACTTACGATGCGACTTCGGGAAATGAAACCAAAATTGAGAAAACAACTTAACTGAATAATTGTAATTAATTAATCTGACGTGGTGTGGTATGTTCGTATTCCTTTCAGTTACAGCTTTTATAAGTATGTTGGAATTCAATTTGGTTGATATTTTATGTATTTTTCATATGTTTTCTGTTATAAATTGAATATCGTTCACATTTATGCCTATACGTCTGGAAAGCACTTCCGTTTACCCCCACCCCCGCAAAGGTAGTCCCGAATGTTACAATGTTGTGACTCACCTTCACAAGACTATCTAGACAACCGTCAAGGAAGTTTTCAACCCGACTGTATTTACATTATTTTTTCTGAAATATTTACATGTGCATCTAAAAGTGTCAATCAAATCAAATAGATATAAAGACACCATATATGGTGGTCTTGTAATTGCAGAGGTATCAACAATAATATGCACTTATTTCAACCCTCTATGTTGAGGTCATATAAGCCGTACGTTTTATAGTTTTCACTTATCCACCTCATTGGGACTCATGTGGATAGTTGACTCATTGATAACCACAACTACTTTTGTTTTTGTTTCAACGGTACTTTTAAACACTACGTATTTTTTTTCAAATATTCTTTATTGGATTTATTCGCTGTTAAGTTAGCAAATGGATAATTTCACGCAAAATTTTTCATATTATATTTACACCGGTCTTAGATATAGTCTATGTTTTTGAACTGTTTTCCAATAATTATTATTTAGATAATATATCAACATAATATACACATTAAAAATCAAACTTTTGGTAAGATGATACTTTATCCATGCCTGTTACAAAAGCGTGCAAGCTGTCGTCTGTCTAAAATCGGTAAAACTCAATGAGTTCGATATCTAATTATATCACCTTATGGGAGAGAATATGATAAATTTTATCTTTAAAACAGTCATAAAACAAAAAAGTGCTTTTATGTCTAAAAATCAATTACTGTAATTTATAACCCTATTGATAACGTGTTTTTTGATAGACGAAGTTGTATCTATGATCTATCCAGTTTCTTTGTTAAATTTATTTCGTTTAACCATTTATACGGACTACGCTTATATTTTAATTATAATAAGTATAAAGTGTAAAGTGATTGGATCGATTTTGGGATAGAAAAATTATACCTGAATCAAAAATTAAAATGAATTTTAATGTGCGTATTATTATGCGTTTACTTTTCTACATCGGTTAGAGGTATAGGGGAAGGGTTGAGATCTCATAAACATGTTTTTTTGCGCCTATTCCAAGTCAGAAGCCTTTGGCCTTTGTTAGTCTTGTATTATTTTTAATTTTAGTTTCTTGTGTACACTTTGGAGTTTAGTATGGCTTTCATTATCACTGAACTAGTATATATATTTGTTTAGGGGGCAGCTGAAGGACGCCTCCGGGTGCGAGAATTTCTCGCTGCATTGAAGACCTGTTGGAGACCTTCTGCTGTTGTCTGTTCTATGGTCGGGTTGTTGTCTCTTTGACACATTCCCCATTTCCATTCTCAATTTTAACCTAATACATGTACAAGTAGATAAACTTCATTTCCACCAAAAAAAATAGTCATACAGTTTTTGTATAGTGTTTGTTTTGTGTTCGAGATGCATTCAACAGTAACTTTTGATATACGAAATAACAAGTGGTATGAAAACGCCGTTGAAAGTAAAACCACTTTGTACGGAACATAGATACGGCATTCTTCTAGACCCCGAGTTTCTTTTGTCCAGGGGGGCTCGGTGGTCGAGTGGTGTAAATATTAGTATTGGCATTCCAACACTTAGGTTGATGGTTTGCATCCCGCTCCACTATAATGTTAAGTGACTAGGATTGTAAGTGTTCCTTCCGAAGGTCGGGAGTTCTATCCGAACAATCCGACTTCCTCCGCCATTTTAAAGACAAACTAATCAATCATTCAATACATCGTTCAGAACTAATGAATGTTCTATGGGACCACGTAGGTCTATATTTTGCAGAAACAGCATGCAATCATGTGTCTACTTATTGGCGATAAATTGGTCCTGCTTTACAGAAAAATCCGAAAAATTGGTCACTGTGTGGCATCATAGTCGGGTATAAGTACTCCCTTAGCGGTGACCCCCCCCCCCCCCCCCCAAAAAAAAAATGTGAAGTCGAGTAAAGTCTAGACTAATTGTTCGAATTTTCATTATATGCTACGTTTTGCGGACAAGTTTAAAAGTTGTGTGATAGTGATTCCTAATGATGTAGTAGGACTGATTGTGTTTTAACTGTACTGATGACGTTGAAGATGAAAAACATGTTGTGTTATATACTGTCCTGTATATTCAGATATTCGTAAAGTTATTTTTAACCATGCTAGTATTATTGATGAGAATTTTTTACATATGTCTGATAATGAAAAATATATTTCTTTTTACAAATGAAAATATGGTATTTTATACTGCCAAAATCTACTATGAAATTTTAATAAAGCGAAAATGTATTTTACATTCATGATAGTTGACTTGTATTTGTATTATAATTTAAGAACAATTGTTTTATAGTCTCTCATAACTCTTTATAGAGTGGCTCTTGTTGTTAACTTGTGTTTTAAAAAGCTGTATATTTTATATGTAACAAGTGGTGAGACTTTATCAAAGTATTTGTCTTGTCTGCTTGTCTAGGTGTTATACCACCAAATCATGGTACGTCACATCCGGTTGCATCCGGTTGTATACAAAAGAAGGTCTAAAAACATATTCCCTTGAATTTGACAGTTGTAGAAAATAAACCCTGCATTTCAATGCACTTAAATTTTTCTGAGTCATAAACATGTATGTTGGGTGTCTGAAAGAATCATTCTTTTTTTATTTGATGGTCTTATAAAATATTTTGGAAAGTTAAGGTTACATAGTTACCAAAGCAGGTAACCAGTAAATAACAGTGTAAAAATTGGGTTGTTTACTTCCGGTGGTGGTTACTTTCTTATTTGCAATGAAATGTAGTGTGAAATTTTCACTGTAGCACTGGAAAGGATTAAACTTTATTCATGCAAAGTATTTCTTTGGTTGAAATAAAGGTAAATACTGTACATTTTTTTTTAAAAGTGCCAATTTAACAAAGACTAATACGGGAAAATCAATGGTGGTATTACACCTCTATGATCCTTAATTGGCTATTTCTCTCTTCAAATCGTCAGAATCGGAAAGGGAGGGACGTATACTTATTTAACGAAACATGTGATAAGTTCAAGCCTGTCAAAACACATTTATCCTTCAATTATTCCTTTGAAATGTTCGTAAAACAAAGGTATATTATATTTAAGGATGAACAACGCTGTATTTCGAAATAAGCTATCGTTTACACAGATAAATTCATGTAAAGAAATCGGATAAAGTGTATGGCAGTAGGTGTTTACTGTACGAGGATTAGAAAAGAGGGACGAAAGATACCAGAGGGACAGTCAAATTCATTAATCGAAAATAAACTGACAACATCATGGCTAAAAATGAAAATGACAAACAGACAAACAATAGAACACATGACACAAGATAGAAAACTAAAGAATAAACAACACAAACCCCACCAAAAACTAGGGGTGAACGCAGATGCTCCGGAAGGGTAAGCAGATCCTGCTTCACATGTGGCACGCGTCGTGTTGCTTATGTGATTACAAATCCGGTAAATTGTCTTATTCGGCAGGTCACATTCATGAAAGGGAAGGGCGTTGTAGTTACGACGTAAGGAAAATATCCGATATCATTTGTGAAACGGCTATTCCATAACAGTCAACTAACTCGTAATGGCGTCCGTAAAATTTACGAAGTGATGATTTCAACTTCACCATTTGGAACTCTTGGTTTAATACTTCCTTGTGAGCAGCATCCCTTTATCAAGAAAATCATAATAGGAAATATCTTATCAATTGGGAGATATATTAAATACACCGTATGCAGGTGCTGCTGGAATGTTGCTAATTATAAATGGAAAGTTCACAATTGGAAAGCTGAAATCACCTCTTTGTCGTAAAGTTTTGTTTACAATCGACCCTCAATGTCAATTTCTAGTAAGTCAAGATATGAGACTGACTTAACTGTATCTGTTGTTCCCTTTTCTCTAGTTCGATGGGATAGATGCGTTCAACATAGTCACCAAATTTTGAATTATTTAGTGAAAGAAATAAAACAGTTACTTTTTGCTGTCATTGTTTCTTTGCTTCGGGGTACCTATATCCGCTGGTGATGTTACACAGAGGTGATGCTGATCGATTTGTGTCATTCTAGTTAAGAGGAAAGGAAAGTATGACTTGAACGAAACCCTGTATGGAGTATGGAGATCAGTAGATCATGTTATATATATACAAAAAATGAGATCTCGTTAAGCAAACTATGCAATCTAGTTAAAAAGGTTATACAAACAATGAATAAGACCTCTTTTAACAGACTATAACAGATTCTGTTAATTAGATAAAAGAGCTGGTGAACACACAATAAAACTATCAAAATAGTTGTCACTGGTTTTGTAATTGCAAATAGCATTACGACGGGTCCACACATGAAGATGGAAAGTGTTTGGCCTTCCGGAACACCTGTGGCTTTCAAACATAATATCACGTCATTGGTTGCATTTTACCATTGTTTATCAAACTGTAGACTGGTACCTGGCTGTTATGTTACATACTGAATATTTAACGGTTAGAACCACCCTGATCACGTTGTAACATTATTACATTGTAGCCAATCACAACATTTGATGTACACTTTTGAAAATATTTCCAAGAATGCATTAGCGCCGGTAATAGGAAAATGATTTGAACATAGACTATGTACAAAATGTACATGATGTATGTATACATATTATTTTCGTCAAGAAAACTTGTAATGTTTATATCGGTGCATATAGAATACCGTTCAAACTGTTGATTTAGATTTGATTTGGGGGTTGATGACGCTGGATTCGGGGAGGGCTGTTTAAGGATGAAGGGGCGAATACTTTAAAAATATTGAAAGGAAAATCAATTCGAATGTGATTCTTATTTGCATGACAGACAATTTTTTGAATTATTTAAAACTTTAAGAATACTAGAATCGAAATTGAATTAATAATTAAATACAATATTCAATCATAAACTTACTCACCTTTCCGATAGGTAAAACAATACAATTTACAAAGTCATCACGTCTCGTTTTGCATAAATGAGGGTCTGTATATGTTTAATAGATTATATAATAATGGGCAACAGGTACAGTATAAAAGTTTAAGAAAACGAAAAGAAAAGAGAAAAATTGGCAAAAATGAAAAAAAAATAATAATGGGATGCTAAAATATCAATGTAGAAATAATGGACAAAAAGGATAAAGAATAGAAAAAAAACCGACATAAAACTAAAAAAAATTAGAATGATTGACCCCCATTCTGAGCCTCTTACAGTATAATCAGTCATATCATCACCATGTGTTAAAGGTTAGTATATAGTACCTCGGGACAAAATCATCAATACACGTTGTTTAATTTAAAACACCATGTTTTTGCATTAAAAAATAGTTTTTACAAACCGTGTATGTTACATACCGACAAAGTGGTGTTCTTTTTAACCACAACAGACGACATTTGTCAAATTCGGAAAAAATGGTTATCATACTTGTAATACATTTGTATGTACTTTTATGAGGGGCTGGATAAGGAACATCATTTTCCATATTGAATATTTGTTATCTTTTTTGGGGTATTTTTCCTCGATTATAACCCCACGCCCCCACCCACTATTCTCGATTCTGTATGTGTAAAATACCAATTTTTCTCGTATTTTTGTTTTTGTTTTTGTTTTGCCTTTGCCGGTTTGTTATATGTTTTGGCCCATTTTCAGAGGCTAAAAAAATATTTTTTTAAACCATATACGTACCGTCAAAGTGGTGTTCTTTTTAAAATGTGTCCAATTTGGAAAAATGGTTATCATACTTGTAATACATTTGTGGAAACATAAGAATTTACATATACGAGGGGCTTGGTGAGAAACATTATTTCCATATTGAATATCATTGCATTTTTACGTAATTTTTCTCAGTTTTTACCCCCTCCCCCCAATGCTCATTTTTCCTTTATTTTTGTTTTTGTTTCTAATATGTGTTGGCCCGTTTTCAGAAGTTAAGTCCTATTTTCTATTCTATAAACCCCTTCAAGACTATCATGATAGATGATTTGTACATACTTTAAAACATCTTCAAGTAACAATATATACAGGGGCGGATCCAACCATTTTAAAAAGGGGGGTTTCTAACCCAGGACAAAGGGGGGGGGGGTTCCAATTACACGCCCCATTCAAATACATTGATCGTCCAAAAAAAGGGGGGTTCCAACCCCCGGAACCCCCCTCTGGATCCGCGCCTGATATAGCTGACCAAGACCCGTTATTGGCCCTATCTATGTTTATTCAGTAAACAATTAGGGATGGAAAGGTAATCTATTCCCAGAGTAATCGTAATATGTATACAAGAAGATGTGTTCCTCATTAAATGGAGCATAATATACATGTTGTAACAAAAGTTCTTGTTGAAAAAAGATTCCCACTACAAACATTACATGTAATATATAATGTATAAATGTTTACATTTTAAAAAATATCTCAATCATAGTATCGTTCGCAAATAAAGGAAAGATGTAAATAAATGTGGCACAAAACTCCTTCAAAAATTAATTTAGCTCGTTAAACTAAAAACAAAAATTGACAAAATATCTTTTATTTACTATTCGACTCTTCAACACAAATATAAAAATTTCCAAAAACACTCTCGGTAAAAAATCATTGGATATATAGCTGTTAATCATTGACTAAAGCATTAATTAATTTGTTTCCATTCACAGTATAATGTGATGAAAACGTTCAGCTGATGTCTTCAGAGTTACCTCCCTGTAGAGTATGTACAACTTTAACTACATAAAATTGGAAGAAGGCACCAATAAACAGTTCTTGCTGCTGCAAGACAACGCAGGTAATAAACGCATACTAGAAACAGGCTCCCTGTTTTCTTTATGTTTTACCAAAGTTGTATTTTTTACTCTCAAGGTACAACATACAAAGTGATTTACTATCAGCATTTATTTATCTTTAAAAACAAAGATTGACTACTTGGGTCTGGGGTGGGGTCCTTAATTTCTTAATTTTATTTTTAACACCAAAGTCTTTAGTCTGTATTCTATCTTTATCGTCAATTATCCTCTATTCTTGTATTTTAGCACCCCATTATTTTCATCTTTATTTAAGAATTGAATGCTTCTTTTTGTAAATTTATTGGGGTGTAAAAGCGTTGACCGAAGTACATTTTGTATGAAGCGCGGAAGCGCATCATTCTAAAAATGTACGCACGGTCAACGCTTTTACAACCCTATAAAGTTACAAAAAGAAGCATTCAATACTTATAATTACATTTTTTAACTATGATCATGAAATCACGAATTTTATATATTTTATTATTTAAATCACCTGTGCACTTTATTGTTGGAGCACGTGTTATCATGAATGAAAAGTTGTATTGAGCAATGCAACTGCTTACAGAATAACACGTGATGTGCAGTTAGCCAATCAGAATAAAATATTATAATGAAAGATACATCTAATGTAATTATAAGATTTTGTTAGTCCTTTAATCTGGTGTTTTCACATTATTCTTTTTGATGTAAACCCCAACCAAACCCGCGCTTACGTAACAAGATAATATAACATGCTTGTACTATTTTGGTCCAGTAAGTGGTAAGTGCGGTCAGATGTACTGTCCAAAGATTAAGATAATTTCTAATATCTATCTTATCATAAAAATAAAAAAGGAAGGTGTGGTATGCTTGCCAATGAGACAACTCTCCACAAGAGACCAAATGACACAGAAATTAACGACTATAGGTCAACGTACGGCCTTCAATAATGAACAAAGTCCATAACCGCATAGTTAGCTATAAAAGGCCCAAAATAACAATGTAAAACAATTCAAACGACAAAACTAACGGCCAAATTTATGTATTTATATAAATATTAAAAAAAAATCGAACTCACCTATAACATTTAAAGCCAAAAGCTTCCAGTACTATTCTATCCACGTTCAAATTTGTACTTTTCCTTCCATATTTAAGAAGGTAAATTTTCCGGTCTCTAGTCTGACTGATTTGGTTGATTTCAAGGTTGACCCCTGTAATCTATCAGACTAATAGTTGATAAAGTCTGTATATATAAATGTATTGACACTTTTTGTTTTTATAAATTTACCTGTAAAGACATCTAAAATGTATATCTGAATCTTTACGACATATTTTATCACTGTTCGTTAAGCAAACAACGATCTGTCATATGGATTAATTTATCCTTTAAAGCATGCATGTACGTCGCGTATTGAATAAACGTAATCAGCATATAATTTAAACATGCTAATATTGATCATTTACAATTTTAAAATCTAAGTTTGTAAGAACAAGGATAAGGGTTATATTCAAACAACTGCACATGGGCGGATCCCAAATAAAGGATGAGGTACGGGTGTAACTGTGTTTGTACCCCATTTATGACTTGAAAATAATGCATATAAATGGGGACATATCACGGTTGGAATCCCCTTCAAAAATGCTAATACTATATGTCACCGTGGTAGATTCGGTAATAAACCCCCAAAATTGACCCCGGGTCTTCCCACTTCTGTAACCCCAACTGCAGGATTTCGATTGCTGACAATTTCGACAACTCCCGCCAATTTTCCCTTTTAGATCGGATCTGTTTTCAGGTGTATATATGTTAGTCTAAGAGTGAATTTGTAGGAAATCATTAGTGATTAAATAATATAATCCCTGAAAATGACCAGAGATTTACAAATTTTAAGAAATATTTTAAATTTTCCTGAAATGATTTCAAGCATTATCAATAATATATAGAAAGATCCATCGGTTGATAAACACAAATCAAAGAAATATACAAATAATTCATCAGTATTACCTAGCCTGGAAACCTGGCCCAATCATACTGCGTCGATAGCGGAGCAAATCAGTAGCCAGGACCCCAGGCTACAGTATTACCCTGTTACATGTATCAATCGGAACTACTCGGCCCTTCTGGTTGCACGAAGAAATTGTACTCGGCATAGCGAGAATGACCGAGTAGTTACGATTGACCCTGTTATGTTTTAAGTGAACAGTTACCTTCCTTGTCTATTTATAAAATTTAATTGAAAATTGTTTTCAAGTTATATATTCTATGTAATTGGGTTGAATCACTTGAGCACATAGTATTATATATTTGTTTTAAAATCTGTTATGCGGGAAAGAGGGGGAAAGCGCAGACTAAGGCAGTTACCTCCCCTTTCCCGTTGAAGGGTTTTATGTGTTGTTGGTTTCTGTTTTACATGTTTCTTCTCAGTATTTTAACTACGAAAACTTGGGGAACTGTCGTTCACGTTCTTTCGAGGCCTCCTGGTGAATAAAACAAAGATGTCTATATATGTTTATTTCGAGTCCAACCATACCAGTAAATTAATGTTTGATTCCTTAGGGTTTCCTCTTTTAAATCCCTAGAACACGTGCTGGTTGGACTTGTTTTATTCACCAATCAAAATGACTTTTAGAATACATATTTTTATAAGAACAGTTTCTATTGGTTAGATATCTTTTAAACTAATTTACAATTTTACATAATTTGGGGTTACTGTTTTTAATTACTTAATACTTTGTTTGTACGACCATTTATTTGGTTAGATTTAATTCTAGGTGAACAATAGAAAAGAATTAGATATATTTGCTCAAGGAAATACTTCTAAGAGTTTAAGCTGTCAAACCTTATTTATATCGCTAAGTGTCAAATAAGAAGAATTTCACATCTAATACTTATATATTAAAAGTTACATAACATTATACACTTTCTAATTATATCGTTTTATACAAAAAGCTTTATACAAGAATTAGTTATTTTCTACAATTACAAAGAAGATTCACTTGTTCTATATTAAATATTAAAATTTATTTCTTTAAATATTTTACCTCAATTTACCTTCATTATAAATCCACACTTATCATCTGTATATAAAACTTTTTTTGTTTAAACTCCCAACCACAAGTATGTACATATCTGTTGTGGGAGACCAGTGCTCTGATATATAACAGAGGAAAATACCTGTACAATAAAGGCAACAGTAGTATACCGCTGTTCAAACTCATAAATCCATGGACAAAAAACAAAATCGGGGTAACAAACAAAAACTGAGGGAAACGCATTAGATATAAGACGTCTTATCGCAATGTGAATTTGCACTCAAAAATAAGAGAAAACAAACCACGCAACGTTAAAATGTAACACACACAGAAACGAACTATAATATAACAATGGCCATATTCCTGACTTGGTACAGGACATTTTTAAAGGAAAAAATGCTGGGTTGAACCTGGTTTTGTGGCATGCCAAACCTCGCACTTTAATGGCAATGTTAAATATAACATTGAAATGACAACATAATATTACAGGACTACAATACAAATAAATAGGAGAACGTATTAAACAAAGAAACACATGATTAATGGATAACAAAAAGCATCAGGTTTAAAATTCAATACGCCAAAAACGCGCCTCGTCCACACAAGACTCCCCAGTGACGCCCAGATATAAAAGATCGAAAGTGAAAAAAAGTACAAAGTTGTACAGCACTGAAGATCAAAAGTTGAAAAAGGTTGTGTCAAATACGGCTATGTTTTTATGCTTTGGATAAGAATATCCTTATCATTTAGAACAATTAATGCTATTGCAAACAGTAAATTTTATTGAATGAATATAAAAGATATATACATAATGAAACTGAAATATTAACTAATTACAGAAAACAAACACGAATACATAATGCAAAGACCAACACAGTTCTAATAGACACACCCGACTCAAAACAGAAGAAAACTTGAACCTTAAAAAAAGTATTTAAAAATGAAATTGATAATACCAACATCAATCCCAAGATCATGTAATTTGTTGTAAGGGAACGACTATTTGACTTCGAAAGGGAGAGAGGAGGGTGGTTACAGGTTTTTCCCCCTAAAAAATATCTGATCTCAAATTTGATGAGAAAAATAACATATGGTTAGGCCAAGCAGATGGAAAAAAAAACCATTTCGTTCATAAAAGGACCGAAAAAAGGATATATTCGTCACAACTCGGGCGATTCCGTACCTTCATCTAAGGATAGAAGGAGAGTAGCGGATTCACCCGAGGTTTGCCGATTGAGGTCTTAGTCATTCGTCACAACTCGGTCGATTCCGTACCTTTAGAGTAGCGGATATACCCGAGGTTTGCCGATTGAGGTCTTAGTCATTCGTCACAACTCGGTCGATTCCGTACCTTTAGAGTAGCGGATATACCCGAGGTTTGCCGATTGAAGTCTTAGTCATTCGTCACAACTCGGTCGATTCCGTACCTTTAGAGTAGCGGATATACCCGAGGATGCCGATTGAGAAAGGATCATTTCTGATTACTGGTTCTTCTTAAACTGACCTTATCAAAAACAAAGACGTGTGAAGTAAGAAAAAGTTTCAAAGCCAATAGACCATGGCAATGAGATGTGTCAAGGCTAATGAAAATGCATACCAAATATCATTGACTTACCACATAAACCGACCTAATCGAAAACTAATACATTGTTGACGCCGATGACAACGATGCTGTCGGAATTAAAATACTGTCAAGTCTCGTTTATTTTTACTCTGCAAAGGCGAGACTAAGACGAACTGCAGAGCAAGTAATTAACAGAGAATTTCGCCGCGTTAAGCAATCACCATTCAATCAATCAATCAATCAATCAATTGAGAATTCATTCAAAGCGGTTTATAAAAATAAATGATTTGTTACTGTATTTGAATATTGAGCTTGGACTTCTTAAACTTATTGTTTCTAAAGATGTTATATTATTTTTTATAGAATACATTATTTTACCTTTAGTCTTTGTCCCTTTATTCCAGTTACATGTATTATATAGTAAGTATACATGTATCCCCTTACTTTATTTTTCTAGTGGTTGTGCGTTATTCCTGAAAATAGTAGTAATCATATATAAACCAATAAAGTTATCATTCAGTGATTCTATACATAATCCCTATCAATTTCAGGGTTTATGCATAATACAGTACTGATTACATAACTTCAACATACAAGTAGATAGGAATCTGATGTACAGTAGTTGTCGTCTGTTTGTGTAGTTCATACGTGTGTCTTTTTCTCGTTTTTATATAGATTAGACCGTTGGGTTTCACGTTTGAATGGTTTTATACTAGTTTAGTAATTTTTTGGGCCCTTTATATAGAGCTTGCTGTTCGGTGTGAGCCAGGGCTCTATGTTGATGGCCGTACCTTGACCTATAATGGTTTACATTTATAAATTGTTACTTGGATGGAGAGTTGTCTAATTGGCACTCATACCAAATCTTCCTATATCTAGATTATTTATTGTTATAATAGTGATAAACAAAATTATGTGTAAGTATATCATAATGTGCCAATGTAAATAACATAATTTAACATAAAATACACACTATATATTGCTTAATTCGACCTTTAATTATATAATGACATTGTTTTAGGAAAATACAAATCAATCATTTGTAACTTAAATACCTCTCTGTTTTTATTCTATTGCGAAGGAGAAAAGTTTGTGATACATGTAACGGAAATTGTAAATGATATCGGAAATTATTAGTGTTTGACATTAAAAACCAAACTCACCGGCATAATTTGTCGTTTCAAGATTATTATAATCTACGAACTGTTAATTCAATAGATATATAACTATTAGCTTCAATTTTATTATTTTCCCCAATTTCCCCATTTTTTTTTTATTGCTAATCATTTATCAAAGGCTTTATAAATAACGAATTTTATATCTTCAATTTCCCAAATGTCAAAGTAGTAAAATCTAGTTTAATTTGGTCCAAATATATAACCAATGTCTGAACAGAAATGTATATTTATGGGATAACTAAATTGGTTTTTTTTAAGCTCCGACGGCATCAATTTGTGATTTGATGGTCGCAAATTAAGTTTACTGGCGATGCGTAATTAGCGGAGCCAGTAAACGGGTATATATGCGAGAAAAAAAATAGATGTGGTATGATTGTTATATGTGACAACAATCCATTAGTCTAGAGTGGAAGTGAAAGTAGAAGTTCAGTAAAGTTTTTGAAGACCCAAATGACTTTGTCAAAATTTAAAAGAATGAAAACTGAACATAAGCATTTCCCGAAGCAAGAGACTACAGCAACATTTTGATTCCGGGATATTTATTTCTTCATTTTTCCAAATTTTGATGAAAAATGAATACATTTGTATTTTGAACATAACATATAGCTTTAGTCTAAGTTTTAAGTTATGAGACGTCAATAGTGCTTCATTATCACTGAACTAGTATATATTTGTTTAGGGGCCAGCTGAAGGACGCCTCCGGGTGCGGGAATTTCTCGCTACATTGAAGACCTGATGGTGACCTTCTGTTGTTGTTTTTTTCTACGGTCGGGTTGTTGTCTCTTTGACACATTCCCCATTTCCATTCTCAATTTTATTTGCAAGTCTTTGTGATATATTTGGGGAAACAGGCAGTGTTACCACGATGTCCTAGAAGCAATCTTATAAGGTTTAAATCCCTCTTGGAAAGAACAAACAATGTGCTAACCTTATATTTTTACTATGTTCTAATAAAAACGAAGGTGTGGTATGTTTGCAAATGAGACAACTCTCCACAAAAGACCAATTAACACATAAATTAACAACTATAGGTCAACGGTCAAAAGCTCCTTAGAGCTTGTGTTATATATTAATTTTGTACTTATGCCGAATCAAAATAAAGTTTTCTTATGTTATCTTATAACGCACGACCTTCAACAATGAACAAAGCACATATCGCGCAGTTATCTTCAAAATGACAAAATGTAACACATTCATAATTTCTATACGATGTTACAATATCATTTCTATACGATATTACAATATCATTTCTATACGATGTTACAATATCATTTCTATACGATGTTACAATATCATTTCTATACGATGTTACAATATCATTTCTATACGATGTTACAATATCATTTATATCGAGTCATGATAAGTAACAAGTCGTTATTATTTTGTATATGTAATTTAGAGTATTGAGCTATAAAATCATATGACGAAAGAGAGACAACCACTGATAAGATTCTAGTTATGGATAGGTTACAATAAAATATGGCCTATGGCTATTTAATTCTAATGGTCGTCCATAACCCAACCACCGCGCTGACATTATGGGGAATCTAGATTCGGTGTACAGAATATATAATAAAGGCCCTATTAGGGGGAACACAGTTTTAAAAGAAAAGAGAAAAATACACATTTAAGTTTTACACAATTAAAGGGAAAAGAGGTAAGACAGTGTAAGACAAATGGACACAAATGGCCTCAAGATGCCACGAAGATCCATATGTAAGTAATTATCCCCTTGAGAAATCCGAACTGATGATGACGAGAGATACGTTAGAGCTATATAATTATATAGAATGTGCAGGGTTTTTTTTTTTTTATATAAAAGACGTAATCAATAACAAACTTCCTATCTTTTTTGTGTGTAGAGTTTAAAACACATTTATATTTTAACTTCCGCTAACAAATTCCTCCACTACTTTTAACTAGTTCATTCTTTTTGCCGTTTGTTTTTTTTTATCATTAAAACGTAAAAAAAAATGAAAGATTAATTAAAAACTTTACTTTGTGTTATTATGGCAAGTTTTATTACAATCGTACAATTACTGTAAACTTAGTTTAAACATATTCATTAATAGTGGATTGGGAAACAAGTTATGGCAACTTAAATGAATCCCTTTCCACTCTGCGGGTGCAAGTGTTGCCTTGTAGCGGCATTTACCTTTAACTTAGTAGCTTTCCGCGGATTCTTTTTTTCGCAATGAAGTCTACTTTCAGCAAATTTTGCAACAATTTCAATTCGCGATTTATATTAATATGTTTGTGTATGTATAATAAGATCAAGCAGATCAAAGTTTAGCATATTTGCAACTATTTTCCTTGCATCTAAAGATCCATTGTTATAGCCTGTGGCTATTTTCTACTCTTTGGTCTAATTATTGTCCGAATTTTTGTGCATTTTTATCTTTATGAATATTGTTTTTTTTAACTTCTCTGTAACTTTGTACAATTGTACCGACATATTTTTGTGAGAATAAACTATCTATCTATTGTCTCTTTGACACCCATTCGTTTCAACATTCTATTCTATGTTCGCGTTTAAAATATTTTTCTTTACTCAAAAGTCACGATAATAAATTGCTCTTACATGTAAAGTCACTACTAGTATAGAAAGTTAATCAATGGTAAGGAAGAATACCGGTACATCCATTGAAAACATGTCCGGAAAAATCCTTTCGAGCTTACCATCCTTTTTGGAGTTACTACCCTCATACTGAGTATAAAATATGGTAGGTCTTTCGTTTCTGCTTGTCTGGTAATTTGAGATAACTTTCGGTTAGAACGATTTCAAATTTGAAATTATTGATTTCTCAGTGCATTCAACCAAATTATATCTTGCATTACCAGACAGGAAAAGAAAACGCAAGCCATTTTTGTGCACCATTATACAATTTGAACAAGTCATCAATCAAGATAAATATAAAATAAGAAACCACACGAAATAATTTCATGTATCCTAAGCGCTTTTTTTTTTTTTTTTTTAGATCTACCTTCATCAGGAACGCTCAAAGCAGAATTCTTGAAAGCCAATGATGCATAAGGACAGAAGATGTTACAAATCTATAAACCAAATAGGACCCAAAAAAACTTGCCAAATCCATTTAAGACCAACTTTGCCTGAGGAAGTTGAAACCTTATAAGCTTCCGTATAAAATATAGTCAACTTGATTTGGGTTTTGTTCGTCAAGTTGTCAGTACTACCCTGATTCTTGGGCATATTGAGCATAATTTATGATCTTCATCACTATATCTAAATTATCAATTTACTACTTAATATTTTAAAATTTTTATTTGTAAAAAATAAATTAACAAAAAATTATCAACAGGTTTGTTAAAACTAATAAATAATAACAAACTAAATTAAATATTCGTGAAATAGGGAGTCTTGTCTTGAGTGAAGGATATAGGATATTTTCCATATATCATTCATATTATCACATTTAAAATGCTGTTGAATTTTAAAACTCCATTGTAAAATATCTAATCATAAAAAAACCTACAAACATTTGAGATCATATCACGTACTTTGATGCCTAAACAAATATAGGGTAGAGAAAAAAGCAATTTAAAATACGTTAAACCGCTAAACAAGGCTTAAAATATCAGAAAAGGGTAGCTTTTAAAAAAAGCTTGACTTATATCGTTGTCTTATATCTGTATAAATTGCTCATAAATAATATTTTATTTACATTCTTGAACATTAGACGACGCCTGGTCTTTTCTGTACATGCCACACCTTGTGAGCCGAGGACTTATTTTACAATTAGGAGAAAATGTTTTGTGGCTATCGGACACATCTTTCATTTCCAGATAATCACTGTCTGACGACGAACGATCCGACGACGAACTTTCTTTTTCATGTTGTTTGTCTGAAATTTGAAGTTTCTTTTTAATAGTTTCGGATATCTCAACTTCCGGTCGAACATAGTCATAGTCTTTTTCTTCACGTTCTTCGCTTTCTTCATGGTGATAATCTGTGACACTCGCTTCCGCTCGGAACAAGTCTAATATTATTGATATGCCATTAGAGGCATCATTTAAATGGAATTTGTGTGTTCCTTCAATTCCAGAGTCATGGCTAAAATACAATTCACCAGTATGTGTAAGATATAATTTCAATTCACCGTCAATATTTTCCTTCGAAAATGTTTGGACGATATTCCAGCGTGTTGGACACGCAACTTTACTGTCAACTTGAAACGATTCCGGGTCACGGGACTTTAGTTCGGACGGATCAAGATTAATAATCCCAAGTTTGATATGACACCGGCTTGGTTTATTTCTGTTTTCTGATATTGCTTTTGTTTGAATTGTTAAAGAATGTCCCGGTTTCAGTTTTTTGTTAAGACAGCACACCGCGGCGGGATTTTCCACGAGAAGTTTTACAGATCGTCTGTCTTCGTCTAAACATCGAATATTGCATCCGGTCACGTGATGAAAACATCTGTCATGAATAGTTTCTGAGTCTGAAAATGGAAAATGGAAAATACAAATGTAATGTCATTTATAAATCAAAGTATCTTTATTTACCATGGTTCAAACCAGTAAACATATTAAAACAAACGAGTCCTCAAACAGAACATTGCTGTTGATTTATGTATGCCGCTTCAACCCATATGGGTAAAATGTGCATTTATATTCAATGTAACAAACAGAAATTTGAAACTAATTTTTCAGATAAGAGTGAAGATTTGGTATCATTACAATGTTTAATCCCGTTGCAATTGTTTAAACCCGTCCTAAGTCAGGAATCTGATGCTTAGTAGTTGTCGTTTGTTGATTCGGTACATCCGTGTTTCTCGTTTCTCGATGTTATATAGCTTATACAGTTGGTTTTCCCGTTTGAATGGTTATACAGTTATACTTTTTGGGACCCTTTATAGCTTGCTGTTTGGCGTGACTTTAACCTATAATGCTTTACTTTTTTAAATTGTGACTTGGATAGAGAGTTGTCATACAATATTTTCTTATATCTATTTGAAGTCAGCTGAGAACAATTTAAATAAAAACAACCCCGCTGCCTAAAGGAAAACACCAAACAACCAAACCTAGTATGAAAACGAGTAAACTTGCTCTAGACATTGAACTCATCCCATTCTGACTTTTATTAACCCGACACCCCAAATAAAAAAAAATGGAAACAACCAAACAACCAAAACTTTTTTATAATCTAATTTCGAATGATTTCAAATGCAAGAATGCTACTACCCAATTAATTCTAAAAGTAGATATAAAGTATCAAAAGTAAAGCCGTACTCTTAAAACTTATCTCATTTCGAATGATTTTAAATGCAAGAATGCTACTATCCAATTAATTCTAAACCTTAAAGGAGGTATAGACTATCAAAAGTATCACGTTCCACATAATGTGAATTATTTCGATGAATAGAAAACTGTTACAATGACGACACGGTAAAGGATATAAAATTATATTCTATATAATCAGTTCATACCCGTACTGACATCTCACATAGATGATCTAACCGGTAATATCTTATTACACAACTACCCACAACTTACTAATATTTAATCATTATTTGCATGATTCAGTTCGTTTTCGTCATTTATGAATATCAGTTTATACTTCGTTTTAAAATACCGTTGAAAATTCAAAATCTGATTTGAGAGAACGTCAATATTGCCATTTGATAAAGGAATTGTTTAGTTGAATGTTCCTTGGGGTTTGGTATTTTTTTTTTTTTTTCTTTTATTAATTCTATTTATCAAAAAAGCATATATGATAAAAAAAAATATCTTCCCCTGTTTGTTATTCTATAATAAAATTAGATACTTACGCAAAACAGCTATCATATCTCCAAATTTAATGTACAAAAACAACCAGACTTCGCTATTAATGTCAACGGTCTTTGTTCCATTATAAGATTCAAAACTTATACAATCCTTTCCGTCTTTTGTATCTGAAACTATATTAACGGCCCCTAGTCTTTTATGTACTTTAACTTCCGTTGCAACAATAATGTCACTTGTTAATGCTTTTCTCATGTTCGTTACCAACGCCGGATCACGTTTTATTATTCCAACATACGCATGTCCGGTCCCAGTAAGATCCAATTTCAGTTTAGAATTATGTCGTAATGGCTGACTAGAAAATGCAATTCCACCTGAATATTTGTGATTCCATGAAGCTTTTTGTTTTTCCTTAGAAAGTTCTATATTTTCTCCGCAATGGTGGGAGAAATGGACATCCATTTTGTCTGAAATATAAAATATGTGTTATAAAGAAATAAATCAAGCTACAAACAACTTACATGTAGTTTATCTTTTGTCTATTTTACAATATTACAGCTGTTAAAACATGTTTTGGGGTTGTTTTTTTTTTTTGTTCTTTTGTAACAATCAGAATTAGGCTGATCTTGTTTCTCTCCATGCAGCGGAATTCGTGAATATATCTTCCGAACAAAGATTTTTTTTGCGATTTAACGTATTCTTTCGGTGAACCAAAAGAAAACAAAAGAAGAATCATTTACACCATTTGAATTTTTCAAATGTACGACTTTCACATGAAAGGTTTTCTGTAAGTCAACCTATAATCATACAAATCTTAAAACAGTTGGTTTAAAAGTTGTGTTTTTTTTTATTCCCTAATAAAAATTGGAAATACAACTAAACATCTATTTTTTTAATTTAAAAACATATAAGATTTGTTGCATGATTTGAACATCAACATATTGGACGTTCTGATTGGTCCAACTAGGCGTCAGTTTAGTTTACTTCTTTGTACCATTGTATCTTTATGGTGTATGAGAAATAAAGAATCTTGAATCTTGTTTAGAGGAAGTTGAGATTTCGCAACGAAATTGAGAAGGAAGGAAGTAAAATTTATGAATGGTTCCATTGCCAGTAAAATATAAAGACACCAAATAAGAAGAAAAACAACATTTAAAGTGCATTTACAATGACGATATTTTTCTGTTGACCATCATGATTATGGAGTAGTTTTTAAAACGATTCCGGTCAAGTTAGATTAACTCGGACTGATGAGTGTTTAACGCTGAGCCAGTGCATATCACTTTATCACGGCGAAAATCCATATTAAATGAAAATCAACAAATACAAATTTAGAGTGATCGGTGGTCACTCTTTACAACTATGCAACTGATTAACAGTTCGAAATATACGGTTGATGCATAAAATCACAACATACTATTTGAATGTGGTTTGGTTAACATCCTTTCACAAAAAATAAACTTTGTTTTCATAACTCCATTCCAATACTTATACTGACATAAAGATATACAATCTTGCATTAAATATATACATACACGCCCACAAAAATGTATATTAAATGACATTATGTCATTGTGCATATTAAATACCTTTAGTTTCCTTTATTCTTATTTTAAACACTTCAAATTTTTTTACCTGTATTTTGTTATAATAAGATATTTGACAAATCTATTCTTCCCGGTACAAGGTGGGAGTTTAAATAGAAACCATACACTGGGGAAATACCTAAACACGTTTTAATTCTATTTTTAGACTATAGTGTAACTACTGTGTAGGAATTGAGCATATGTCAAATGTAGTTTTTTTTTAAACTATTGATAATAAATACCACCAAACAATACTCATATGTGTGGGTATAGGTCAATAAGTAGGACTACAACATCAATCAATGGTTTAAAGTGCCAGCCTCAATGAAGCGCAATAGTGCTAAAAGTGGCGTTAAACACTAATCAATCAACCAATAAATCGATCAGTCAAACAATCAATCAAATTGAAAATAAACCTTAAGTGTTTATCCTTTTAACATATTTTGTTTAGTTTCAACTATTTCTCAAAGCATGTTTTCGTGTGCCTGAAGCTATTTGCAGCGATAATTAACAAAGTGTCTAGCCACAAGTCAAGGTCGGGGTCTAGCCACAAGTCAAGGTCGGATAAACCTATTGTGTAGACTCTGTTTACAAGTCAAGGTCGGGTAAACCTATTGTGTAGACTCTGTCCACAAGTCAAGGTCGGGGTCTAGCCACATGTCAAGGTCGGGTAAACCTATTGTGAAGACTCAGGGTCAATCTTAACAATCATAGGTTATTTGTGATATATCGTACAGGAGTTTGATGGTTGAAATTCAGAGGAATGCTGCTCCATCAGTTCGACAGTTTTAAGACCATCAGTTGAGGCTTACTCAGTGTGTAATATAATCGAGCGATCTCCGTTCTCCTCTCCATACATCAATTATTCATGGAAGGTTTTTTTTCTCGATTGCATTTAGTAAACATGTGCCTTTTGTAGCTGACAATGCGGTATGGGCTTTGCTCATTGTTGAAGGCCGTACGGTGACCTAAAATTGTTAATTTCTGTGTTATTTTGGTTTCTTGTGGAGAGTTGTCTCATTGGCAATCATACCACATCTCCTTTTATTATATGAGTTGAAACTTACGCATTGTGCAAGAGAATAATCGAGCAATCCCCGTCTCCATCTCCGCAGATCATCGAATACATATGTGCAGGGGTGGGGTAGGGGGGTAAGGAGGATTGACACAGCCATGATGCTCATTTCCCATTCAATCAATTACGAGAGAGACACCCTTGTAGATTTCGAAAAAAGAGCAGGCTAATGCCGCAACAAGGCAGCACTCACACCCTCAACGTGGAAAGGAATAAACATAAGTTGCAAAACTTGTATCCCAACCAACTATAAATAAATATGTTTAAATTAAAAAACAATTCAACCGATGAGACAGCTATCCACCAAAGATCAAATGATGTGGATGTAAGCAATGATATAGGCAACCCTACGACATTCGACAATAAAGGAAAATCTAACCGTATAGTCGGCTATAAAAGGCCCCGAAATGAAAACAAATATGAAACGATTCGTTGAGAAAACTAACGGCCTGATAAATAACACAACAATTTAAGAAAAACAAATATGACAGACATATTAATCCAACGACAAACACTGACCTAGAGGATCCTGACTTGAAACTGAAACAAATCGAAGACTATTTTGTAAAGTTAATTATGAGTTTAACTGTGCATACCTTTACTGAGCTGTTAAGTCCTTCATTTTATAAACAAGTTAAGAAAGTGTACACTTAGATATATAATAATAAAATATTTTATGGTTGGCTTGATAAAATAATAAACCATTTCATGGTTGGCTGAATTCACCTGGTGTACCTTAGAACAGACCGCAATTTTACATCGATTATTTTTTACAATAATTTATTAAATTCTTTGTGGTAATAAGCTGATCTCATTATGATACCCTGTCACGAATATTCTGACATTTCCGCTCTTTTTAATTATTTAAATAATTGGAAAGTATTTTTTTTGAATCATTTGAATTCTAAACAGTCATAATGTATTTTTTTCTCTCCGAAATATATATCCTGTATTTAATCATTTTAGGCCAGGCTAACGAATTTCTACGTGACTGTATATATTTATATGTGTATTTCAATTATATTGTATACTTATTGTTTAAAAGTTTATATATGACAATGCATATTTAAATATGTTATTTTTTTCAAATACGTTTAAGTGTATTGCCCATTTTCCTTTATTATTTTTTCTAGCACCCACTTATTCTCTTTTCATTATTTTCTAGACCCTTCCGTCTATTCTATTTTAAGCCCACTATTTCTTTAACTTGGCCCACTATATTCGTTCTACTGTAAAACCGTCCAGACTCTCAAAAACTAAATGTTCTATCAATATTTTATGTCCGATACTCCAATTGCATCAGCCAACGGTTTGATTCATTCCTGTCAGAGCCTACATTCAGAATGAGTACAGTACCATTTACAGACATAAATGCTCTTCCGTCTTATTAGTTAAAAGATTGTTCGTGTTAACGGTTTGATTCATTCCTGCCAGAGCTTAAATTCAGAAGGAGTACAGTACCATTTACAGACATAAATGCTCTTCCGTCTTATTGGTTAAAAGATTGTTCGTGTTAACGGTTTGATTCATTCCTGCCAGAGCTTAAATTCAGAAGGAGTACAGTCAGTACCATTTACAGACATAAATGCTCTTCCGTCTTATTGGTTAAAAGATTGTTCTTGTTAACGGTTTGATTCATTCCTGCCAGAGCTTAAATTCAGAATGAGTACAGTACTATTTACAGACATAAATGCTCTTCCGTCTTATTGGTTAAAAGATTGTTCGTGTTAACGGTTTGATTCATTCCTGCCAGAGCTTAAATTCAGAATGAGTACAGTACCATTTACAGACATAAATGCTTTTCCGTCTTATTGGTTAAAAGATTGTTCGTGTTAACGGTTTGATTCATTCCGGCCAGAGCTTGAATTCAGAATGAGTACAGTACCATTTACAGACATAAATGCTCTTCCGTCTTATTGGTTAAAAGATTGTTCGTGTTAACGGTTTGATTCATTCCTGCCAGAGCTTAAATTCAGAATGAGTACAGTACCATTTACAGACATAAATGCTCTTCCGTCTTATTGGTTAAAAGATTGTTCGTGTTAACGGTTTGATTCATTCCTGTCAGAACTTAAATTCAGAATGAGTACAGTACTATTTACAGACATAAATGCTCTTCCGTCTTATTGGTTAATAGAGGGTTCGGTGTTTTAAGTCAGTTTCAGCACTACATTGTATTGGCTATTTCGTGGAAGTCCGTTTTTATTGGCAGAGGCAGCCGGATAGCATGGAGAGAACCCATTCGTCTCAACTCGGCCGATTTCGTACCATCATCTAACGAGGGAGCGTAGCGAATTCTACCAAGGATTGTCGAATGGGAGAGAACCATCGTTATTCTGTTGGATAAATGACAATCAACAAGCACGAAGCTAAAGTTCTTTATCTGGTTTTAAAATTCTTTTATTTTATTTTTTTATTTTATTTTATTTAGAACTTCAGAAAAAGAACAAATGGGCCAAGTATAAAACTAGGGAAAATAGCGCAAAATTTAAGAGAACAGAATTGTGTAACTGATTAGCATGATTTTCATTTTTACAATCGCCTGGTTCCTCCTGGACTCGAACCTAGGACTGCCGTGTTGCAAGGCAGCGCATTAATCGACTGAGTTAAAAATAAAAGTACTTGCCTAAGTATCTACTAATTAAGAGGAGCAATCCCGTCATACTTCAACACTTCCTGCCTCATTCCAAATCTCAATATACATGAAAAGGGGGGTCCTGATCCCGAAATCCCTGGCTTAAAACCATGAAATCCGGAGGTCCCGAATTTAAAGAATTCCTGGAAACCCGAAAGGATCAATCCCGAAATCCCGAGCTTAAAAACATCCGATCCCATTCGTCCCGAAAAATGTCCTGCCCAACCTCTCTCTCCCCCCCCCCCCCCCCCAAATACATGGTTTTTGAAATAAGTATAATTTTAATTTTAGAACAACCCTTTACCCTATCAGACAACAAGGCTAACTCAAATTTGCGTATGTTAGAAGGGAGATAAAAAGCATAAAGCTTAGCTTCCTCTGTTTCGTATCTTACGTATGCATATATTTTAATAATATTTACATGTTTACGTCAAGTGATGAGATGATCCAATACACTGACGTGATATCGATTTGATAATGTTGACATAAACTAGATATAAATATTTTATCAGCTCTCTTCAAAAATTTATTGTGTCTTTCAATGTAAAATTATTATCATCCTATCTGTAAAGACTTATAGTATCATTACAATGTAAATATTTATTAGTTGTCTTTAAGCCTTAAAGTATGTCATACATGTATTATGACGCGAAGAGGATTGTCATGTAGAATATTTGAAGAGAATGTACCCCTCAAAATATATATTCGAATGCAAAAATAATGACACATGGTTTGAATAGTGCTATAATCATAAGTCTCAACGATCCCTTAAAGAAATTCGATACTTCCAACTTAGCTAAAGATGAACATGTTTCATTTATTTGAAGGGCTTAGTTTAACCAAGTTTAACTTTACCTGCATAAGAAGGCATACAAAAAGATAAACGAAAGGAGTTTTACATGTTTGCAAACTCTCAATCCTTCCCTAACTTTGGACTTTCAAGGAATTTTTTTTAACGACCTTAACTTACTAATGGTGGTATAGCAGGTTAAAAATTAGAACCAATTGCAAAAACCAGATCGTTGCTAAGCACATAAAAAAGAAATTATAAAACGTATCAAAAGACGAAGTGAAATAAAAATTGCATAGATCACGGTCTTGGTGTCTATACAGGCTTATTTGTATTTGTTAACAATTTTGTTCCCCTCCCCCTTTTTTTTAAAAGCTAAATGGTTGCTTCTCTATTGATTGCATGTCGAATAAACTGGAACACCATTTACAAACTTTGATTTTTTTTCAAGATGCAACAAATTTCAGAAAGCAATAATGAATATGCAATAACAAAACCTAAGCTCATGTAAGAGTACTTTCCCAGTTATTCATAAATGATTGCCAGATGTATGTTGTGCTCAATGTCCAGTGGCAAATGTTTGATGAATATTCACTGTCAGTCAATTCTTAAAAACAAATGATAAAAGGTAATCAAGTGTTCATTTGACAATTTTACTATCAATATTACAATCAATGCCAATGATACAACTCTCCACAAGTCACAATGTACAAAAAATAACAATTATATGTCAAAGTTTGGCATTCAATGCAGACCCTTAGCTCACATCGAACAGCAAGTTATAAAGACCCTAACAGGGTAGATGGAACAATATAGTTAGAAACAATAGAATTTGTCTTCTATGTAATAAAAATGATATTGGTGATGAATTGCATTATATATTAGAATGTAAATACTTTGAAGAAAATAGGAAACATTGTCTGTCACATTATTATTTAAAAAATGCAAATATTGTCAAATACAATCAGATTATGTCTTCAAAAAACAAATCAGAATTGATTAAACTATGTAAATTCATAAAGATTATTAACACAGGTTTATTGAGAATAAAGATATATACAATGAAAGAGTAAAAAATTCAAACATGAAAACCAATGGTCTAATCTACATAAATGACGAGAAACACATATGAACCACACCAACTTACAAACAAAAACCACTGAACAACAGCTTACCTTTTTAACTTATTTTCGATAATTTTTTCTAGGGGAGGGGTGAGATTCCTAGAACCAGTTAAACATTTTTCAAAATTCATGACTGTTCAAAGTCTGAGCATTGCCATCTGATATCTTGTGTTATATAATAACTGAAAATTTTACTGGTATTTTTTCCAAAAATCATTAAAAATTCCAATAGTCATTTTTCAAAGATTTTGATCTGAATATAAAAAAGAAGATGTGGTAAGATTGCAAATGAGACAACTCTCCAAAGGAGACCAATTATGTTACAGAAAATCAACAACTATTGTAGACCACCGTTATTATTTTCATGTAGGTTATAAAGAAATACATTTTGCAGATTTTGTGTCCCAATCTGGCTAAAAACTTTACGATTTCTTGTACAACAGAATGATAAAGTAAGTGTATACATATAAAGTGAGAATTAGTTTGGTTCTGACAAGTAATTCATTGCATGATTTTCTATGCATAGTATGATGTATCGACAAAGAAATGAAATTTGAGGGTGTGGATCGGGATTTATAGAATAGAGAATGAAGGGGAAAAATAAAAATAAAACAGAAAACGTACCAACAAAACAAAGAAGAGAGAACAATTAAAGTTCAATTCTTCTTGAATAATTGATAGGTCTTTCCTTCCAGTTTTTTTTAATTATACTGTCATAAATAAACTGTCATATCTATTGATTGATTGATTGATTAATTAAACACGTTGAATAGTGTCTCTTGAAATAAGCGAAAAAAAAAACAAATAAGATCTTGGACCCCATATTAAACACATGAGACGGAAACATGCATGCACTGATAAATTGATTGATTGATTGATTGATTGATTGATTGATTAATTGGTTGGTTGGTTGGAATTCAAACACATAAAACTTTTTAAATAGTGCCAAAATCACATAATTTTACTCTTGTACATGACCTTGACCTTTGACCTTGTGACCTTCGTCAAGGTCATTGCTCTACAATATCATTGAAAAAGACCCTTTGGGTTAATGACCTTTTGTTTAAGAGTTTTGCCTAATAATGGCTTTTTATAAACCATCAATGGGGGTTATGTCCCTTACATGATGGTAAAACCAATACAGTCATAACAGAACAAAGTTGCCCCTTGAAGAACCAAGCATTTTTCACTACTTAAATTTTCTGTATCTATAACCATTTCAAAGTTATAGGGAAATCAAAAACAAATAAAAATATAAAATACGACCTTGACCTTTGACCTTGACCTAATTTTCATATTTTTGGACCAAGGATCTCAAATCAAAAGACCCGAGGTCTTTACAACTTATGGTTCATGAGATTTATTTGCATATTGAAAAGTAAAATATTCAAGGGGAAATAACTCCAATAATAAGTCACTGGATCGCTTCGGTTAAAATTATTTGAAGTTGCGCCATCTGGCAAGGAACATTTAAAAAAACCAAACCATTTGCCGCTAAGTCTTATAGTTTATGAGGAATAGTGATAACAGTGTTTTTTGTAATTGGGGAGATAACTCCTATAAGGTAAATAGTACACTTTGGTGCCCCTAATACAAGATAGCTTTTATTAACCCGATACTTGGTACCAAAGATCATTTTGATATCTTGTGTACTTTTCTTGGCGATTGACTTTGAAAAGAAAAAGAAAAATAATAATAATAAACAAACGAAATACAGTAAGGTCTTTCCATTAAGAAAGGAAAGACCTTAATTAGGTGCTAAACATAAAGAAAAGAGAATAATTATGGGCTAAAAGTAAAAAAACGGAGAGAGAAAAAAAGAAGAATACTGAAATGAAGGTACCTCCATCCAAATCCTCAAATCTTGTAATTCATATACTGTATTTTTGATTGATTGTTTAAAAACAATGTTAAAGGTAAAAAATTGAAGCATAACGAACTATTGTAATATATGTGGGTCAAATTTTCATGTCTATATTTTTTTTGTACTTGTATCAAATTAAATTTATTGAAATATCTTACCTTTTTCTTTTTCGCATATATTTGTATGATCACATTCATTAGAAACATTTTGGTCCGCCATTTTAAATTCGTGACAACTAGTTTACAGATTGAATTAATGTTATTATCCTTTTACAGGTCTTTAAATTTGGAACAAACAGATTTGACTACTATCCGAATACACAATGACAATGAGAGTGTTTATCTATATTAACGACCTATTTCTTGTTGATTTACCTGTGTTAGTCTCAATATGTGACAATAATTGAAAAACGTTACAAAGCGTTTAAAGATACCGTTATCTGGTTACAGTACGTCATCCTTTGAACGAAGTACTTCAAAGGTTAGGGCGACTAGAAACAAGAAGTCTACGGATCGATATTGAAAAAAAGGGGGGGGGGGGTGAGATGTTAAAAAACAATTTAAAACACGTCAAAATTCATGCTAATTCAAAGAGCATTTTCATCGCTCGTCTTATATTATATATCTTACTGTTAATTGTCATTTTAATATGTATAGTCCCAATAATATCAACAAAAGAACTATTTTTTCTCAATTTTTAAGACTCTTAGATCTGGACATTTTTCGAGCTTAACATAGACACCTGGTGAACATAGTATTTTACCCAGTACTCGGTGTACACGATTCGTGCTCGTAACACCAAATTCAGCATTTTGATTAGTTTGAGTAAAAAATTGTATTCCGAAGTTTCATGACCACCAAATGCTCAAACTCAGAACTTAACCAATCAAAATGTTTTGATTTTGTGCTTCGAGCTCGAATTTATGACCATCTTACCTATTGTAAAAGACTGTAATTTGACCTCTTAGTGACTTTGGTTATTTGTGATTAAAAGCTGCTACCCCATTACAAAACATACCACTTTTCCCTTTACAAATATATATTGCCATCGTGAAATGTTTCTACATGAAAACGTAAACGCACTTATAGGGGCTGCACGCTGAGGCTGCACGTTGGATGTTTTTTTCTGGTTTTTTGTTTTTTCTTATATTTTGGTATTTGGTGATTCATGTTTATCTTTTATGTGGTATTAAGTAATGATTGTATCCTAGAAGAAAACGAAATGTACGCCCGAAATTTCGTAAATATTAGAAGTTGTGCAAAAAAACAACATTCATTAAAAATCTGATGTTTAATAAGAAGTACAATGCGTTTAAATCACTGATCACTATTTTTGTGTGTTTGTTTTGTTAGGAAGTGTAGAGCATTTATTATGGATAGATTTCGATCAGGTATATTCAGGATTGTAATAAAACGCTTGCCAAGTGACGTATTTTAAACCTCCTGCTACGCACTAAATGCATATATATAACGGACGAGAACATGCTAAAGTGATATGAATATGTGTTGACATTGTTTGACAAGTTTTTGATCGCTATAAAGATTGTTTGTATTCAAAACTTAAAGTCGGAAGTTCTACAACATGATTTGCGTGCAGGTTTAAACTTTAAAAGTTTTAATTGAACTGATAACTTAACTGCATGCGATGTGAATAAGAACAAATATATTAACAAAGACTTGACGTTGTTTTTAAAAAGTTGCGTATTAGGATAAGCTGTATCATTGTCACACAAGTTTAAATCTCAGGATCAATGTATATTATACATGTTATACATTTAATATCTTACGTATGTTATTTAGAGTTTTCTTACACAAAGACGTCAGATTAGTTAATTATCCAGTGACGAAAACATGACACAAAACTTACTTTTCTATTCTCAAACAGAAGTTATATGTAGTGAAAAGTTACATAATAGTATCAAATAACATATTTGTATTAATAGTGAATGAGATTTTAAACGAAAAAGAACAGCTGTAATTCATTATGCTGACTGGGAGTAAATGTGCAGCTGGAAATTTGGTACTGAACTAATTAAGCGTTTCACTTTCAACAAAACAGGTTTAGGTTAAGTTGGCCTCTGTTGTTTTCTCAATTGAATTCATATTTAGATGGACAGCTTCACTGAACCGACAACATTATCATTAGAAAAGATTTAGACACGACACGATTTTGGATAGGTTCGTCTGACTCAAACATTATTTTTATATTGTAGGGGTAAGTTTACTCCTGTTTTCTTTTCGTTTTTCTTTTCGTTTTTTGTCCTTCCTATTATTCCTATTTGTATTCGTCATGCAATCAGTCGTGAACCGGTTATTCTGTGGTTGTCGCTTGTTGATGTGGTTCATGAGTGTTTCTCGTTTCTGTTTAATATAGATTAGAACGTTGGTTTTCCTGTTTGAATGGTTAAACACTAGTCTTTTCATAACTTCCTGAGAGCCAATAATATGTGTTGAAGAGGGACGAAAGATACCAGAGGGACAGCCAAACTCATAAATCGAAAATAAACTGACAAAACCATGACTAAAAATAAAAAGACAAACAGACAAACAATAGTACACAGGACACAACATAGAAAACTAAAGAATAAGCAACACGAACCCCACCAATAACTAGGTGTGATCTCAGGTGCTCCGGAAGGGTAAGTAGATCCTGCTCCACATGTGGCACCCATCGTGTTGCCCGTGTTATAACAAATTCAGTAAATAGTCTAATTCGGTAGGTCAAGGCTGTACTTTGACGTATAATGGTTCACTTCTACAAATTAAAATCCGGTTGGAGAGTTGTATCATTGACACTAATACCACGCCATAACTATATAACTAATTAGTCTTATTTTGTATCTGTACATTTACCGCAATCTATGCATGCAGCTTACTTTTCTACCGAAGGTTGTTGGTTCTCTCCTGACACTCCGACATCCTCCTCAAAAAAGTGATCGCAACGACATAGAACAAAAGTGTTGACAGTGGCGTTAAACACCAATCAATCAACCAATCAATCATTCAGTTGTTACACCTTATACCTTAACCGGGGACTATCGCAAATACGGAAGGATTTCCTGAAATTGTCTATTGATAATTAAAATATCAATTCATAAATTATTAAGAACATAAGTGTCAGACTTTTTCTGGCAAAAATGACCGTAAGAGGATTTTAAATTCTACTTAAATCCCAAAAAAAACTAGCACATACATTGTAGCACCGCGTGTTTTCAATCAGTAATTCGTCGATTGATTTCCAAGTTGTGGGTTTGAGATTTCCAGATAGTCCATAAATGTAACACTTTAACAGCTATTTTATGGATAAGTTTTTGTCTTTTTCATTGAATAGTATGATCTCCTCCATCATTTCATGGAAATTTCATCGAAATTGGGAAAAAATATCAAATATATTTCTATTATATAAAAATAAGATGATGTGGTATGCGTGCTAATGAGACAACTCCCAACCCAGGTCACAATGTATAAAAAGAAAACAATTACGGCTTTCAACACCTTAATATCAATAACTTAAGAACAAAATTATATGATGCTGTTCTCTCATTAACAGCTTCCCTTCAGCCAATTAATCCAGGAAAGAAGTAAACGATGACATCGGTGATCGAAAATGTATTCGTCAATTTTCAATTCCTATGATAGTCTGAATTGTAAATTAACTTCAGAAAGACTACTGCTATCGACACCAATTCCGTCATTGACAACGACATTATTATTACAAGGACAACAAGCGAACTTGTTTCTGTATTTTTTAAAAGTTATGAACAGTACAGGGACCTACAGTTGCTAATTTCTGTGTCATTTGAGAGTTATCTCATTGGCAATTATTCCACATCGTCTTTGATATAGTCACATAACTGTTTGGCTATTTATCAACAAATTTTGTAGGTGGACAATGAATGGATAACCAACCTAGAACTTCTGAATTACCTCATGGTATTCGGAGGTTAATGAAAAAATACATGACAACTGTTATGCGTCCAAAGCCTCTTTCTGCATTATTATCTTCACCTGGAACAATCATTACCAAAAATTTGAAAGTCGAGAGTGTTAAATTACCCATAGACATGAAGAGTTGTATCACGTAAGGGGACTTAAAAATAATAATCGAATCCGTGTTAGGTCAAATTCACCGAAGATGAATTTAGTTTCTAAATAATTGCTAAATTTGTCAACGAAATGCTGATGCTAGGGTTCGTTACGTTCTTTTGTGTATAACGTAATTGGCGGTATGTTTTCTGCTCGTATTTTGTTGCCTTTTGACCATTGTGTTCTCATTTGTACTTTGACTTATTTTGTTTTTTCTTCTAATCGAGACTTTATTACTCTACGTCTTTCCATCATGATCAGAGATGACTTTGACAAACTTTAACAGTTTTCTATGCACTAAGTTTAAGAACTGAAGCACTCAATCGTTCGGAGCACAGTTATAGCAATTTCACTGAGGAAAACAGAGACATCATTGCCCTAAGGGGCTTACTTTACGGTTTGGGTTTTGCACATTGTTGAAGGCCGTATGTTGTCATTTAGTTTCTGACATCTATGTCATATTTTCTCTGGTGGTTATTTGAATCAATGGCAATCATACCGCATATTCATATATATAAAATAAACTGAAACTCGAAGAAACAGCTATTTTTTTGTTACATAGGAAGGGTATCAGGGTAACTGACGTATACCTTTCACTTTTACATTGTTGGGTTGTTGACGACGATGCTGCCAAAATATAATTCATCTTCAATGTTCCAACAATAACTGACTATATTGTAAAGTTAAATTTTTAATTCAATTTCAATACAGTAAAATATCTTTTATTATAATCTATTAATATGACTTTTTTGTGTGTACAGTTACAGCTCAAATAATTAACTGACATAAATATTTCTTTCTCAATCCCAACTTTAATCTTTCCACTCTTTCATTAATTTTCTTTCAATTCTCACTCCTACATGTATCTAGATCTTACCAACTTCACTCTTAAGTGCACTCGCCTCATCACTCTCCTCTATACAAAATTCGTTTTCACTCGAATTATCTATTTATGTAACAAAATAAGTAATTGAACGAAAAATACACAAATAGAAATTACAAATCAAGGAAGGAATGCACTTGAACTACATGTTCTGTCTAATGATGAAATTTCAAAATAAATCTTAATTAATTTACAACTATATTCTAATGCTATACAGTATACGTGTACAGAAAGAAAAATCAACAGTACATATCAAATTTATAACAGAACATACATTAACCACAGTAAACCTAAATGCATGTTGAAAAACACAATACACGTACAAAATGTGGACAAAAGAAATATGTCTTGATTAAAAATTTTGAAGTTTTTGTTCGAAACATTATTTAAAATAAACGAAATATGCAAAATATTATTTACACAAAAAATAAGACAAAATTTAAATTTGTTACCAGGCACTCAATCTGGGAAGGTAAATCTCTTTAATCTTATATTAAACTGCAATGCCAAGTCAATAAACAGGTTAACAAATTATTAGGCGTCCCAAATATCACAAGTTATTGCAATAAATTTCCCAACAGCCGATTTTCTTGGCTAATTAATTCTCAATGAAATTCCTTTACAACTTATTTTCAACACGTCCGCACTACTAATTAAAATAGTTCAACTATTGAACTCATATTGACCTTTGTAAACATGGTCTCTACAGGAAAATATTAAATTGATATAGGAGCTAGTTATCAGAAATATGTGTTGAAAATACAATTATGATAGAAATAAAAAATAAAAAAACATGTTATATAACTTGAAACGAACATTAAAAGTATATGTACACTTTACGGAATTAAGCGTCGGACAGATCGAACCTTTTTGTGCACGTCTGTAACGTACTTTTGTCATTCTAAATTCAAATCTTCAAAGTCTATCCAAGATCAAAATTTCAACCTTTCAACTCTATACATATGCTTTCTTTCAATTTTCACTTCTATCTAGTTCTTATCGACTTTACTCTAAAATGCACTTTCCACAATTACAATAGAACCGTTATACAAGATTTTCAAAAATAACTTATACTGTACTCATAATCTCATCGGTCAAAGCCACTAATGTTTCAAACTTAAACAAAGTTCTTGGTGTTTTTAATTTTGAAGGTATAATTGGTTTATATTTTCAGGTACATAACATATATCATCATACGTCTGTCAATATAATCGTGACAAATCATAAATCAATAGAACCGGTTGTACACTAGCCATCCGATCAAGGGCATGTATATTATATTACTATTACAAAATATGCATAAAATAAAATTGAGAATGGAAATGAGGAATGTGTCAAACAACCCGACCATAGTGCATGTAATTCAAAACATTAAACATTTAATCTCACCAACTCCAACGTTTACCCTGAATGATTGCTTTCTTGTTGAACAATCTTTGATCACTATAAATAAACCGTAAACAATTCTTATATTCTTCCCTCTTTTATACATCATTACTTATATGTAAACGCATTGTCTTATTCCTCAAGACCGATAAAATTTCCAAACATGCACGTTTTTATTGGTAATTTATTTTTTGAAGGCAAAATTGGTTTATATTTTTCAGGTACATAAAATACCATCATGCTGTCAATATCATCATGACAAAACATAAATCAATTATATACTGGTGGTACACTAGCCCTCAGGTCAAAGATATTTACAGTCAATATTGTATTACTATTACAAAAATGCATGCATGTCATTCAAAACATTTCTTCTCACCAACACCAACATTTACCCTGAATGATGGCTACCTGGTTGGACAATCTTTGGACAGTATAAATCAACCGTAAACATTGTTGATATATCCTTTGCGTACAAATAATCTTATTTCTCAAGGATTGTAAACTTTTTCAACATACACGTCCGTTCTTGGTACATGTGTTAAAATTTCTCAAGGTAGAATTGATTTATATTTTCAGGTACATAAAATACCATCATACGTCTTTCAATTTTATCATGACAAATCATAAATAAATACTACCGGTGGTATACTAGCCATCATGTCAAAGGTATGTATTGCCAATGGTGTATTAATATTACAAAACATACATGAATATAATTCACAAATTAAAAATGTCATTACACAAAACTAAAACGATTATCGACATCACAAATATGCATCTCCTCTATCTATTAATATCATTTTTAACATAATTCTCTGTAAATTAGATTTAATCCTATCATCTGCAATGCAAATGTATTTCCATGGAATACACATACATTACAGCTCAGTTTAATTTTGACTTAACTTTCCATCCCATTGTATGAGTAGGCACATGTTGGACATTGTTACTAGCACGTTAATTCTAACAACCATTTTGTTTTGCCATTGTCAGTAGTTTACATACTGCAACTTTGGAAAATTTGAAAGATAAGTGCCATTTATATTATTTGTTAGATTTTGTATGGGATAGAATGGTGAGATTATAATTAACAGATGTTAAGGGCAAACTACCACTGAACTGTAATGTTATAAATGTATCAAACGAAAATTAAAACACAACTTAACTACAAAGCCGGAAAAATCCATTATACATATAACATGTTTAAAGTCTTAGTTATATTACATAATTCAAGTCTAATGTATTAATTGACATATACTTTGCCTGCATATTATAACAATATGTTCATTAGTTTTTTTCAGAGTAAGAAGTTACAAAATTTGATGGACAGTTTACTTAAACTGAATTTTCAATGAACATATCAAAATGGACTACAAGTAAAAGAAATTAACGACACTGCATTTTGCCATCAGACAAATTGTTGATTTATATTCCAAATTACCATTGTGTCCTTACTTTCAATTAATAATGAAGACATATACGTATACGTACTAAATTAACATTAAGATTTTAAAGTCTATCTCATTTACGATTTAATAAAGTACTACAAATAAATAGTACAACTCAATCATAAATGAAAAGTGTATTAAGTCTATGATCACGTCCTTAGTTACAAACATTAAGGAAATACATGCATACCTAAAATATCAATAACATGATTGTCAGCTTTACATTCATTTTCGAAAATTGACACTATATTGTTTAAACAAAACAATCATTACAGAACAGAGCACACTTTTATCAAACAAACTAGTACATTATTTAGTCCTCAACACACCATTTAGAGTATTTGATGTGAAATACAACGTAACCATCATATTTTATTACTTAGAATCTAATGATACCAGGACAACAGATTAATTTAATGCTTGTCAAATTTTTTAAACAATCGTTACAGGAATTTTTAGGCATAACAGTATTAATAAATTATAAACAAAATCTGAAATATCTGTTAAAAAGCAAATTTCCACAATTAACACACACATTTAGGATTTTATTATAATGTTATGTCGTTTGACACTTTGTTTAACAAACCTCAAGCTATAATGAAACCAAGACAATACAGAAGACTTAAAATCATAAACACGAATATTGAAAAAAAAGGTAATAAAATTGAAAGTGTTTAAATTATTACATATTGTCAGTGTCTCCTTTAGATGCGACACGATAAAAAAAAACTTATATGCAAAAATTCTAACAATTATTTGATACATGAGATGACACTTAAACATAA
Organism: Mytilus galloprovincialis; assembly: GCA_037788925.1. Taxonomy (NCBI): domain Eukaryota; kingdom Metazoa; phylum Mollusca; class Bivalvia; order Mytilida; family Mytilidae; genus Mytilus; species Mytilus galloprovincialis. The sequence continues at coordinate 18,846,694 of CM075338.1, read as the reverse complement.
AATAAAAACAAAAACAAACACAAAAACAAAAAGAATATTAGAACAGGAAATATTTACAATGTCATTCGGTTTAAACAAATGCTTATTTAAGGATTGATGCTTAACCTGCTTCAAACAAACAAAAAATAATGTTGAAGGCCAATGTCGAGAAGTCCCTGTCTTTCATTCTTGACCATGTTGGTCAGAACTTACCTTGCATCTTGCAACAAAGGATCATTGACTCTCGTATATTTCTATATATGACTTACGTATACTTGTTCATTAAAATGATTTTTTTCGGATTCATTTTACAAAATCAATTTATTTAATCAATAACAAACGTTAGATGTTCACAAACAATTAAGATACATATACACTATGTAAATACATGCAAATTACAAACAATATAAAAACATTCTACATGTTTTATTTACAAGTTTACATAATACATGTGATATATAGTATATTAATACTATAAAAAAATATCTACAACAGAAATCATTTGTTTAGAAAAGACAACTTGTGCTCCATCGTTGAAATTCTTAGAATTATTTTTTGTAAAAACAAGAAACAAAAACGGTTGACATCTCTTGTCCATTGTCCATGTTGTCGTTTAGTTTTCTATTGCTTCCATACTATACTATTGATTGTATCTCTGTCTTTTTCTATAATGAACTTAAATTATGCAAAGCACTTATGTTTACTATTAGTAGTAAAAACATAACTAAAACTTTTAATTTTGACGACTATGAAATTGTCTATTCTAAATATAATCTCAATGGTTAACAGATATTTACAATTAATAGTTTTATTTAATAAGGGAATGCATCTTATCTTGATAAAAAATTTCCTTACGATACAGTTTTACTTCGTCACAAAATTGTATCGCCTATATAGGAAAGAAAGATGTTGACTTGATTTCCATATTATTTTTCACAGGGAAAAATTGTAATGCTTTTTGTTAATAAACGACCTGTGTTAACCTTATGTAAATAAAACATAAATCACAAGACATTAATAAAATTAAGAATGAAAATGAGGAATCTGTCAAAGCGACAAAAACCCGACTAAAGAGCAGATTAAAGTCGATCGCCACTAATGGGTCTTCAACGCAGCAACACAATCCCGCACCCGGAACTGGGCCTCAGCTGGCCCCTGAATCAAAATGTAAACTAGTTCACTGAAAATTGACGTTATACCAACACCGCAATTAATTTACCTTCTAATATTAATTATAAATAAATAAATCAACACTAACTTGCTTATAATATCCAAAAATTGAAAGTAGTGAATTGGTTGCGGAAAATCAGAAAATCCTCTGTACGTTTATAATTGGATAAGTTTAAATATTTGCCAAATGCCAAGATCTGTATTTTTCTTTATTTTTTGTCGTTTTTAAATTAATTATTTTCTCTCCTACTTAGATTGTTTGAGTGATGAAGAGTCAACTTAATGAGTTCTGCTATTTGCACATGCCCATTGTCTTCGGCAATGTTTAACGGCGACTTTCCGTCTTTTCTAATTAAGTTTAGATCTGCACCGTTCGTCAAAATTTCTTGCACTATATCTTCATTTCCTAATTCGCATGCAAGACACAATGGTGTACTGCCATTCTGGCTAAGCATATTGATATTTGATATCCTCTTTACTAGTAGTTTCACAATATCAGTGTGACCCATCAAACTACATATATGCAACGGTGATGTTCCAAGTATTGAATTGAATACCCAATCTTCCTCTTTTCCGTCAATGTATGTTTTAACGTGTTCAGATGCATTCCCAATAACCATCTGCCTTAAATATTTAATATATTTTTCATAGACCAAGGTTTTCGGTATAATGGCGTTAAATGTGTATTTTTTGAAGACCTGCATTATAATTTCCTTATTTTTTACACAGATTTCTGCGTCAGCCGTTTTTTCCAATAACGTTTTAACAATTTTGGTATGTCCTAGTAATGAAGCTATAAATAAAGGTGACATCCCAATGATCATACATTTATTTACGTCTATATCATTATGTCTGAGCAAAGTACAAACAACCTCAACATGACCTTCCCGACAAGCAACCCAAAGTGGAGAAGCCCCGTCAATTTTGCTTATATTTATTAGTTTAAGTTCATGTACCAGAAGGAGTAGAACTATATCTGTGTATCCACCCTTACAAGCTGCGTATAACGGTGTTTTTTGTTTGTGTGTATCTATGAACATATCTACATCATCCGCATCATGTTTCAGTAAAAGAGTAACAATCCCTGAGTGTCCTCTTTTACTTGCAATATACAACGGTGTTTTTTTCCCAACGGCAGTTTTATTTATATCTATTTTGTTTGATTTATGTTCCAGTAAGAGTGAAACAATATGTGTGTGTCCTCTCTTACATGCAATGAACAACGGCGTCCCATCTAATGCGGCATCTATATTCATACGTAAATGATTTGCATCATGTTCCAGTAAAAGAGATACAGTCTTTGTGTGTCCTTTTTCGCATGCAATATTCAACGGCGGCTTGCTCATTCTGCCAAATTTGTTGATATCTATACCGTTTTCTTTATGATCCAAAAGAAGAGATACAACTTTATGGTATCCATGCTTACATGCTATACCCAATGATGTTTCGCCATTAAACCTATTATTTGAAAGATAATTAACTTGAGCATTTTCCATTAGTAACATTGCAACTATATCAACGTTTCCGTTTTTACAAGCCTCATACAATGGTAAAAACTCGAAAATTCCCGATGGTTTATTGACATCAGCCTTATCTTGAGAGTGCAGTAAGGCATACACTATGTCAGAACGATTTTTATTGCATGCTATATATAAGGGACTTTCCTTGTAATTGTTAGAGCTGTTTGTGTTTGCATTATTATCTAGACACCATTCTACCAATTCAATAATACCGAAACGACAACTGACTGCCAAAGCTGAATCTCCAGTTTTGTTATCAATCGTCCCAATTAGTTGTGCTCGTGTCGATTTTCCAATGTTCTCTAAATGCATAAGGAAATTACTTCGGAATGCTTTGGTGCGTAAATTAATGTTCCCAAATACATCATGCAAGTTTCCGTCCATCCATTCAGCAACCATTCTTTGTATGTATTTTCCGACAAGCAATTTCGGGAATCTAATTCTAATTTCCATTATTTTGCTTGTGAACATAGGATCAATATATTTTGATAACAACTGTTGTATTTTATCGATACTTATTTTGCTTCTAAGTGTTATCATTGTATCTTTAAAATTTTTTTCAGAATTAGTTATTATTGTGAATGTACTTTGATGGTCTTCCATGAAATAAGTTTGGTACATTTCCCCTGAAACCCCAAATTCGGTACGTAATCGTAAGCACTTGTATGGTATACGCATATGAAAGTTTTCATATTTTTGTGTAATTGTACCCTCAGACTCTCCTTCTGTTGAAAGTAACATTTGACGTATAAATTTACTACTTGCTGTGTCAATCAATGATATAAATTCTGTCTCAGAAAATGAGCTTATGTAGGAATATATCGTATCTCGGAACGTTTTGTTTTCACTGTTTCTGTTAACGGGTACATACACAGATTTTTTAATGTCACTAAGCACCCTTTTAATGTACATCTGTAATAGATCTTCAGGTACAACGATACCATAACGTTCATACATCCAAAAACTATCATATTTTATGTCTTCTTCGGAAAGAACAAACATTCTATAAATAAAATCACTACTGGCTTCCTTAATAAGCAATTTCACTTCATCTCTGTCAATTTCTCTCATATAGATCAATAATTTAGCGCAGAAAATTTCACTTTCCTTATTCCTATTATCTTGCAGACATTCTTCAATATGATTAATTTTTGCCACATGATCAACAATTCTTTTGATATATATACGTATAGAATCATCAGGTATTACAATATACGGAATTGCCTCCTCATGAATATGGTCTTTTGTTTCCTCTACCGATATAACACACATTTTATTGATAAAATCGATACATGAACATTCAATTGTTGTTTTTATCTCCTCTTTGGATAGTGTTTTAGCATAGGCAGTTATTGCTTTTACATTTGATTCGTAACTTCTACACAGTATGTATCCAATAATCTTCTCCGAATTAGTCATCATCTTGAAAACTTTTTTAACACACATTTGCAATTCTTCATCAGAAAGTTTAAACAAGAAATCTTTCTGGTAGTAAGAGAAATAGTTCTTCAGCAGAAGTCGTTCGTATATAAATTTTTCAGCAGCATATTCCACTAGAATTTTTAACATGTTTCGGATTGATGCGAAATAAAAAATAAGAAAATCAAACGCATAACGACTTATTGCACAATAAACGTCTTCTATTTTTTTGACAATTGTATTATTTAAAGAAGCATTGAGTTCATCTTTTACATCAGTGGCTGATATACTTTCTCTAATATTGTTTGTTTTTCTGAACGAATTAATCAGATTATTAATCTTTATAAGATCGTTATTAAGAAATTTTTCTTCTAATTTATCGTCGAACACAACTAAAAGGAATAAAGCACATAATTTGATTTGCTTTTTCTCTGGATTTTTATTTAAAACAATTTTTAGACACCCCTCTGCAAACTTTACATTACCAAAATCACAACTTAATGAAAACACTTTTTTATTATTTATACGCAGAAGGTCTGATATTTTTGGTGGTTCAAATTGCTTCAAATAATGGAAGAAGTAGTCTACAAAGAACTGGTTTTTGAAATTTTGGTTATATAAAACAGTACGTTTGTATCCTTTTCCTTTTCCTATATCTATTACCATTCTTTCCATGTATGCATTGATAAGGCTAACTGGGGACTTGATTACTCCCTCGTTCACCTCTAACGTATCCATAACTAAAGAATCGAAATATTGACAATCAGAGCTTTTTTTCTCATCTGTTAATACATTTTGGAAATCAAATACAATTATTTTATGAAAAAAATCGGTACTTACTGTATGTATTAGTTCTGTTTTTTGGGATATACTTAATTGCCTAATGTAATTATAAACACCTCTGATAGTTCTATAACGCGTCATAGCTTTTTCACTAAAGTTTATAAATCTATCCAAAGAGCGCAAAATCTTTTCTGTATACAACGCTAAGTATTTGTCCTTCAAAACGATCCCATAACGTTCATACTCTATAGTGCTTTCATTTTTTATATCTCTTTTCGACATTACAAACAATTTTTCTAAAAACTCATCGCTTGCTGTTTGAATCAGGTTTTCAACTTCTTCCTCAATTTGAGCCATATATGTGAATAATGATGTTTGGAATATCTTTGTCTGACTATTCCTGTTGCGCTCAAAATATGTTTCAATAAAATCTGCTCTTGTTAATCCACCAAACCATCTAGTCATGTATGACTGAATGCAATTATCGGGTAAAACAATACCATATCGTTCATATTGCAAATAAGAACTACACTTAATGTCGTCCATCGTCATTACACATACTCGATCTATAAAATCTTGACTGGCATTTTTTATCAAATGATGGATTTTTGATTCACCAAGCTCTGTCATGTAGTGCAGTAATTTAGCATGGAACATTTCATTGTTTTTATTTCTGTTACCATTGATATGTTCATTCACGTCATCAGACGTTGTAATATCAGTAAACACTCTTTCTATATAGACATGTATGACATCACAAGGTATTATAACTCCATAACGTTTGTAAACATGAGGAGTGATCAGCTTTATATCATCTTTTTCCATAACAAACATTAACTGTACAAAACTTGTATTTGCACTTTTTATTAGTGTTGTAATATTAGATAAGTTTAAATTCGTTAAATAAGTAAGTAAAGCGGTAAAAAACAATTCGTTACTATAACTTCTACACTGACTCATGTAGGACATAACATTCTTACAAACTGTAATGTCGTCAAAAATCCTTTTGATGTACAATTGTAAGTTATCATCTTGAACAGTTATTACATAATCTTTACTATTTGTTTCGGTTGTTTGGCCTGGTTCTTTCATCACAAATCGTTCGTTAATTAATTGACTATTTGCATGCTTTATCAATAACGCAGTAAAATCTGTTTGAGTAACGTCGTTCTTTCTTCCAAAATAATCAACTAGAAAATCAAATAACTTATCATGAATGGTGTGATAGACACCCTTTTCATTCGACACAAATGTCCCAGTTAATGTGTCAAGTTCTTTTATCAACGATTTGCATTTAACACACTCATTAATACAACACTCATCAGCTATATTCCCTAAAATTATTTTCATTGTATTATCCTGACCTTTTAACTCTTTCTTGTCTAAGTGATTGTTACACATTACCAATAGCAATAAAGCCATGATCTTGTACTTACCTTCTTTACAGTCGACAAAAAGATTGTTAAGTTCACATTCGAAACTAGCAAAGGGATCCTTTAAAAATGTTTCCAGGCAAAAGTTGTTCTTGTCTTTATTCGTTTTTAACAATTTGCATAAAAGAGGAAAGAAGTCATACTTAAATAAACATTTAAGTTCGTTAGTATCAACGTTCCCTGCATACTTCAATACCATACTTTCTTTTTCTGAAACTGTTAAAGCTAGGTTTTCGTCAACTAAGTTACATATACATGTTTTAAAAAGATGAAAATCCGAATGTTTGAAACCTTCATCATGAAACACCTGTAATCTGCATGTTAACATTAGCCTTAACGCGTTTGTTTTCAGAATCTTAGATATGTCCTTCAACGACCGTTTCCATACATCTAGCCTGTTTAGGTTTGCTGTAAAATTGCCACATAGGTCATCTACGACAAACAAAGTTGGTCTGTTAGACAAGAAGTTTTCTTTAATTTCTTCGGGACTGTTCACTTTGAAAATTGTATAACCATCTTTTTCCATTTCCAATGCCACATGTTGAACTAGAAACGTCTTTCCTACTCCAGACGGGCCGACCACAGACACACACACATGTTCATGTATGCACTCCGTTACATATTTACTTGCCCTTGTATCAACAAAATATTCGTCTTCTTTTTTCCATTGTCCTAATTGATCAATCATCCAATCTGAATTGAAAACAGAATATAATGTAGATTAAGTACAGATATTTGCGAGGGAATATTTTATTACAACAGTCTAAGGGACGTTATCCTTATAAATTAGTGTTTTATAATATGAGAGAGTAATGTGTATTCTATTAGATATTTTTTTTTATCGTTATTAAATTTTACTCTTGGTAATTCATAATTTAATTAGATATCTAATCAATAGTAATGTGTTTACTGCGACAAAAAATCATTTAACCGTAATTACAGACACTTCTTTAATTGAATTGCAGTAAATATACTCGCTTGCATTTCAATTATCTTGAAGGAGAACATGTTTGCCAAAAAATAGCGAGACAATTTAAATAAAAACATTCTTCTTCTTAAAACAAAAGAGTTGACATGCTTGAATCGAAATTAACAAATTAACAAGAAGTAATGAGGCTAATGACTTAGTGGTGTACTTCCTATACAAAATAAAATATCCAACAAAGCAATATCCTAAATTGTTTTTTAAACAATTTTAACAATTTTAAAGTGAATAAGTAGAATGACTTATACCCTTTCGGGACGAAAAATGTCAAAGTATAATGTAAATGAAGAAGAATACATCTCTCCACAAAAGACCAAAATGACACACAAATTAACAACTATATTTCACCGTGCGTGCGGCCGTCAACAATGAGCTAAGCCCTACCGCATAGTCAGCTATAAAAGGCCCTGAAATGGCAATGTAAAAAAAAAAATAAAACGATAAAGCTAACGGCATTATTTATGTACAAAAATTGAACGAAAAACAATTATTATACACATAAACTAACGGCCTTATTTATATAAAAAAAAATGAACGAAAAACAAATATGCAACGCATAAACAAACGACAACCACTGAATTACAGGCTCCTAACTTGGGACAGGCGCATACATACATAATGTGGCTGGGTTAAGCATGTTAGCGGGATCCCAACCCTCCCCTAACCTGGGATAGTGGTATAACAGTACAAATATAAGAATCAGTTGTTTTCACATCATTTATGTTTGGATCACACAGTAAATCAAAAACAAAGTCAAGTATGTGAATCAAATCAGTTCTTTAATTTCGTTGTATACGATACGATTCTCTGCAAATACATAAATTATAAATCATAAATAACAGTGAAACTAAATTCCGTTATCCATAAAAATAATATACAGCGCATTAATTACTTCTCAATCATAAAAAAATATAAAGAAACATGTTTCCTGATAAAAGTACAAAGTTTGCACAAATGATTAAATCAATATATTTCATTTACGGAACATTGTTACAATTCTTGCTAAAGAAATGAATGATAAAGTCGGATTAAATATATTCTTACCGATTATGCTCTCTTATAAAAACATCTTGTGTGTCCAAATAAAATCCAAATAATAAACTGCCGTAAACAAATTGAAATAACATTCATAGGAAAACATAACGTCATAAAGACGGACGGCAAATACAGCAAATATATTTAGCGCCATAAACGTCAATTATTACAAAGAAAAAATAGCTTTTACAAAAAGCTTACCTATAGATTAAAAAGTGACAGCCAAGTGACGATCTATACACTGTTAGTGCTTATATATAAATGTATCTTCTACCAAATATTAAAAATAAGAATATAAACAAATATAATTCTTACACTCCTCACCATGAAATTCTATAATTTCATAAAAAAAATATTAACACACACAAACAAAAATATATATACAATCTATAAATCTGAACCTTCTAGTAAACATAGTTTTGTTATTGGTCTTACTAATTCTGATTTGTGAGTTTTGACAACACAGCTACGTACATGCCCATCCCGACCCACTTTAACCTCGGTAACTCTGCCCAACGGTCATTGTCCTCTTTGCACATTAACCTCAGCTACAAGTACGATATCGCCTTTTCGTATATCAGTGTTCGGTCTTTGCCATTTTGGGCGCATCTGCAATGTTGGAAGATACTCGCGAATCCATCTTCTCCAGAACACGTTTGCGAGATATTGGACCTGTTTCCACCATCGTCTAGCATAAATATCTGTCTTTTTGAAGATACCACTAGGAATACAGGAATTTGACTTCATTAATAGTAACATATTTGGTGTAAGTACAGATGGGTCGTTGGGATCATCGCTCACTGGCGTAATAGGTCTGTCATTCAAAATTTTTTCAACCTCAGCCATCAACGTTAAAAGCTGTTCATCATTTAAAAGCTGTTCCTTTACTAACGCTTTCAAAATTGTACGAGTGGACCGAATTAAACGCTCCCATGAACCACCCATGTGACTTGCTAAAGGTGGATTAAAATGCCATTCAATCTCCTGTTGTAACATGTGTCTTCCAATTTTTGATTGGTTCCATTCTTTAATTGATTTACGTAGTTCACTGTCTCCGCTTACAAGGTTAGTTCCATTGTCGCTGTACATCTTTGTTGGTACACCTCGTCGGCTTATGAAGCGTTGAAAAGCGGATAAAAACGACTCCATGGTTAAGGTGTGGGCCACTTCTAGATGAACTGCTCTTGTTGTGAGACATGTAAAAAGGCAACCATATCTTTTTACATGTGAACGACCTAACTTTACCAAAAGGGGTCCAAAATAGTCGATTCCGACAAATGTAAACGGAGGTTTGTCAGCAATTATCTGTTCATCAAGAAGAGGTGCCATCTGTTGTACGCAAAGTGGACGGTGTTGACGTTTACATGGAATACAGCATCCGATTACTTTCTTAACAAGACTAGGTCCTTTTAAAATCCATAATTTCATACGTGTGGCTGCAAGCACCTGTTGTCTTCCTACGTGACCCTGATTTTCGTGATAGAAACGAACAATTAACGAAGTAACATGATGATTATCTGGTAGGATTATTGGGTATTCATCATGGTTTGAGGTACTTAAGCGTCCTTTTGCTCGGATAAGCTCATTATCGAGTATAGGATTAAGAGAAGCGATACGGCTGTCTTTTTTCACGGGCGTATCCTTCTTCGATTTGATTATTTCGTCTTTGAAGTAAGTTGATTGTACATTAACTAATATTACATTGCTAGCAATTTTCAGTTCTGACAAAGTGAGATCACCAGTTCTGCACTGAACTTGATGATTAAGGTATCGTTGTCTGCAATAAAACTTGAACCTAATCAACCACGCTGTTGCTCGTAGTAGTTTTGTCCAGTCGGAGAAATAGTTCATTAGATAATCAGTGGTGTTGTTTGTCATAGCATGGATCGCCACCTCCTTCTTAAGTTCGGTGTCATTTTCTGTTACTTCTTGTAGCTCATTGCGTAAGTCTTGTGGCCAGTATTTTGAATCTTCCAAGAGAAAGTTCGGACCATTTAACCATATATTTAGTTTCTTACTATCACAAGCGTCTATTCCTCTTGATGCTATGTCCGCGGGATTCGAAGGTGAATCTACGTGACGCCATTGGTCTAGACTAGTTGTATTGTGAATTATGCTTAATCTATTAGCTACAAAGGTTTTGAATCGCCGTTATGTATTTCTAATGTAGCCCAACACTATAGTCGAGTCTGTCCAGAAGGTAACGTTATCAACCTTTATTTCAAGTTCATCATTCAGGGTTTGGTATAAGCGGCATGCAGTGACAGCTTATGATAATTCAAGTCTTGGTATTGACATCTGTTTAATTGGTGCTAGTCGTGCCTTTCCTATGATTAAAGAGCAAGTAATTTTGTCATTTCCATCAACTAGTCTCAGATAGGCACACGCTCCATAACCAAGTTCTGATCCATCACTGAAAAGGTGCAATTGAGCGTTCTTAACGTGGTGAAATTCTTTTGGTCGAAAACAGCGATTCACAGACAAACTTTCAATACAGGGTAGACTCGTTAACCAATTTTTCCATTCGTCACAGTAATGTTGTGGAATCTGTTCATAACATCCAAGCTTCAATCGGCATAAGTTCTGTACAATTGCTTTTGCTCGCAGTGTAACTGGTGACACAAGTCCGAGAGGATCAAATATTGAACTTACAATGGACAATATACCACGTCTAGTTAACGGTTTATCTGTTAACTTTACTTTAAATCTGATTTTATCTTCATTAACATCCCAGATTACACCCAGGGCCTTATCGTTCGGCAGCACATCTCCAGGGCTAAGATTTACTACAGCAGGAGCAAGTTCAGACTCCGGTATAGCTTTTAATACATCTCTACTATTACTGAGCCATTTTGTTAGTCGGAAGCCACCCATTTTCATAAGTGACTGTAAGTCAATAGCCAGTCTAATAGCTTCCTGCTCGGATGACACAGACTTCAGACAATCGTCAACATAAAAATTTTTCTCTACTGTAGTAGATACTTCCAGATCAAAAAGATGGGAATTATCTCTTGCTGTCCGTTTTAATGCATATCCTGCACAACTGGGTGACGATGTAGCACCAAACAAATGTACTTGCATGCAATAACTTCTGGGTTTCTGGTTTAAGTCACCGTTAGGCCACCATAGAAAACGCAATACATCACAGTCCTCCTCTTGCACACGAACTTGATGGAACATAGCTTCGATGTCGGCTGCTAAGGCTATCTGCCCCTGTCTGAACCTAATTAAAACACCAACCAAACTGTTCATGAGATCAGGTCCTTGTAAAAGTTTACTGTTGAGTGATATTCGTTGATATTTAGCTGCGCAGTCAAAAACTACCCGTACTTTTCCTGGTTTGTTTACATTCGTGACAGGATGATGAGGTTAGTACCACATTCGTTTTGATTCGGAGTCGATGTTTGACACTTCTTTTGCATAACCCTTTTCTATATACTCATTTACAGTGGTCGTGTACATCTTATGTAATGTGTCGTCACGTTCCAACTTACGTTTCAGATTCATATTATTTGTTAACGAAGTGTTTTTATCCCGCCAAGGCAGTCCTAGTTTGTAATGTCCATCCTCGTAAGTAATGGACGATTCCATAATGTCCAAAGCTTGTTTGTCTTCTAAAGACATCAAATTCTTGTCATCGCTTTTGTTATCGTTAAAATCAGTTGTCCACATACGTTCCAGTTGTCTCTGTAACAGAACATCTCTTGACTCTTCAAAATGTACGTTTATAACATTTGATGAAGAGGTATTTCTAATAGGTCCGCGAATTGCCCACCCGAGGCGTGATCGAATTGCATAGGGTTGTTTACCTGTACCGGATCTTACTTCCAACGGTATATGAGCTTCAGGTGAGTCAGTGCCAATCAGCAACATTACATCATTGGTGTCAATTTTCGGAATATCAATATCAGCTAAATATGCTAGTTTTCTAATGTCGGCGTTTTCAGCTGCTGAGCGGGTGGATATCGGAAGCTTTTTCACTGACCAAACTTTTTGTAACGATACGTCTTCATCGCCATCGATGGGTCTTACCTGTAAATCGACTTCTTGGCCGTGAATCGTACTACCGGACGAGCTTACTGTAGACATATGAAATGTGACTGGTCTGGTGGCGAGATTTAGTTGTTTCAATAGCCGCTCATCACACAAAGTTTTATCCGCACCATCGTCTAATAAGGCATACGTTTGACAAGAGTTACCGTCCCCACCCCTTACAAGGACAGGAATAATCTCCAGACAATTTCTGATAAGATAACTATCAGTGGCAGCACAGTTAACAGAAGGGGAAGCTGTATTATCAGACTCTGGTTTTACCCAACTGTGTAATAATAAATTGTGTTTTACATTACAATCACTAACAGGACATGAATTTGGTTTCCTACAACTATTTGCAAAATGTTTACCCTTTAAATAATTATAACACAATCTATTTCTACTGACAAATTTCAGTCTATCTGCTAAGTTCATTGACTTGAACTTACTACAAAATTCTATGTACCTACATGTACCATTACAACAAATACACTTTTGCTCATGTTTGACATTTTCACTTGTATGTAAATTATTTGTGGCATATGTCGAGACTTTTTCTCTGACATAATCATGCGGCTTATTTCTCATGCCACTTGAACCTTTAATATCAGCCTTTTCTTTAGTAAGATCAAGCCCATACATAGAAATACAATAAATTTTGTAAGATCAGTAAAACGTGCTTCTCTACCTGACTCTGTTATAGAGTGTGCAATATCTACCCATTTTACTCGTAAGTGCATTGGTAACCTCTTTACAATTTTTCTCAAGTTGTCTGAATTATCGATGTCAGAAATAAAACCTAACTGTGATAATGTAATTTCACACTTTTGCATATCAAGGGATAGTTGTGACAAAGAATCTAGATCTTGTGCATTTATCTGTGTTCCATATACCAATTTTTCAATGTATGACCTAGCAATTATATGTGATCTACCATAACGGGAATATAATATTGACCTAGCTCGCTTATAACCATCAGTTGGTTCTAACAATACGCAGTCTTCAATAGAAGACTTTGCTTCACCTTTGCAATATTGAATTAAATAGCTTAACCTCATTTGATCGTCACCTACTCTATTTTCTACATTAGTTTCAAAATTCTTGATGAATTTTGTATAATTAATTGGTTTACCATCAAATGTCAACAGTTCAGGTTTTGGTAAATTAAATCGTTCTTGAAGAGTAGACGCCAGTCGCTGGAACGCTGAGTCGATACTGCTGATGTTGGACTTTGAACTTCCGGCTGTGAACTCGCACTTTTCGTCTGAATCGGTCTTCGTTGCTTTCGTCTCTGAAACCTCTTGAATATCAATGTCATCATTTATCAAAATGTTATTTCTACGTGAAGAAACGGCTCTTTCTGCAATGATGCCTTTATTTTGATTTGTGTTTATAATGTCTTCGTCGTACGCTTCTTGCCACATTTGTTCCTCCAATTTTGCTTCTTCAAGTTCACTACGTTTTTCTAATAATTGTTCTTTTATTTCTAACTCCCTTTTTTCACGCTCTAACTTGAGTTTTTCTTCAGATTTCTTTAGTTTGTGTTCGGCTTTCAATCGATTAGTCCTTGCCGTCCTCAATTTGGTCTTTGATGAAGAGGAACTCGACGAACTTATTCGGCTGCCAACCTCGTCATCGGCAATATTTTCCATTGATCCGTTGATCCATTCTGAAAATCTTTCCCGGAACTCCTTCAGGTTTTTCTGACAGCTATCAAAGTTCATCTCCAAAGTCTCCACTACATGAACATCGGGGCATAAATCTAAACAGTTCATATGAGCTGTTTTAAATTCTTCAAAACGGTCACAAAGTTTGACATACAAATTTTTCACAGTTTCCTTGTTATCTCGGGAAATCATTTTCTTCTCAAGTTCATTATACAGTTTCATATTCATATATATGACCATCGCCGTCCGAATGCGCCTCTCTATCCATCTTTTCTTTATAGTGAATCGAGAATTGTTTGGACCACACAGTAAATCAAAAACAAAGTCAAGTATGCGTATCAAATCAGTTCTTTAATTTCGTTGTATACGATACGATTCTCTGCAAATACATAAATTATAAATCGTAAATAACAGTGAAACTAAATTCCGTTATCCATAAAAATAATATACAGCGCATTAATTACTTCTCAATCATAAAAAATATAAAGAAACATGTTTCCTCATAAAAGTACAAAGTTTGCACAAATGATTAAATCAATATATTTCATTTACGAAACATTGTTACAATTCTTGCTAAAGAAATGAATGATAAAGTCGGATTAAATATATTCTTACCGATTATGCTCTCTTATAAAAAACATCTTGTGTGTCCAAATAAAATCCAAATAATAAACTGCCGTAAACAAATTGAAATAACATCCACAGGAAAACATAACGTCATAAAGACGGACGGCAAATACAGCACATATATTTAGCGCCGTAAACGTCAATTATTACAAAGAAAAAATAGCTTTTACAAAAAGCTTACCTATAGATTAAAAAGTGACAGCCAAGTGACGATCTATACACTGTTAGTGCTTATATATAAATGTATCTTCTACCAAATATTAAAAATAAGAATATAAACAAATATAATTCTTACAATTTAAGTACTGCACATCATATCAGTATATATGTACATCATATAAGTATCGTTGTACATCATATAAATATGTTTGCATATCATATAAGGATGTTGCACATCATATAAGAAAGTTTGCACATCATATAAGAATGTTTGCACATCATATAAGGATGTTTGTACATCATATAAGGATATGTGCACATCATATGATATATATACATGACAAGTGCACAGTGTATAAAAACAAGTGCAAACCATATAAAGGTAAATGCATCATATAATGAAAATAGTCATTACAAGACAGTTTTGGCGTTCCATATCCACACTAGGCATCCGTCGTGTTACTCAAGTTATAACAGTCCAGTGAAAAGTCTTATTCTGTAGGTCATTTTCGTGAAAAGGGAAATTGGATTGTCGTTAGACATAAGGAACATATCCGAAAGCATCTGTGAAACGTTTTTTTAATGGTCAACCAACTCGTGATGGCGTCCGCAAAATTAACAAAGGGATGATTTCAATTTCACCATTTGGAACTCTTGGTTAATATGGTACGGGAGTTTTTCGCTGCATTGAATACCTATTGGTGACCTTCTGCTGTTATATTGTCGGATTGTTGTTGTCTCTTTGACAGATATCCCATTTCAATTCTCAATTTTATATATCCTTGTGAGTAGCAACTCTCTTTAAAGAACATATTGAGAGGACACACAAGCCCGGGAATACCGCATCAATTGGAGGTGAAAGATACTTGAGAGTTTTTTTTTAACTCATCGACCAAAATAAACTGACAACGTTCCCGCGTCATGTCTGTAAAAGAAAAAAAAAACAAAAAAAACAATAGTACACGAAACACTCAGCAGCATGAAACCCCATAAAAACTGGGGGTGATCTCAGGTGCAAGGGCGAGTAGATCTGCCTCCTCCATATGTGACACTGCCGTGCTGTCCATGTTATTAGAACCTGGTAAATAGTCTAACACGGAAGGCTAAGTTGTGAATCGTACTGTTTGATACCTGTATTACTGCCTTGGATCTAATAAGGCTAATAGGCAAGTGAATAGAGATTCTAAATAAACAATTGTGATGCTATTCCTTTTGATTTTATCCCCAAAAAACAAATGGAACAAGGGGAGCTAATTCATTGACAACTGAACCAAGGGCCGATTCAAATTCAACAATAAAAGCCTTATTAAACACTGAATATTCACCAAAATCTTAATCTGTCCTGTGTTTAAAACATGTGTTCAAATAGAACATACTTTGTGCAAATTGGTAACGTTTTTCGTGTATCCTTTGTTACACAAGATTTGTGTGTATAATTATCGCTAGAAAAATACTTTGAAACTAAAACATTTTGTATCTGACGTAATTTGATGAAATCATTTAAGGAAGTTCGCTTGTCATGTTTGGGGATTTTTGTATGAATTTCGGTTCTATCCATTTAAATGACTAAGCAAATTTGCCCATTGCTCCCAATTTACTTTTTATAAATCTTTTACATGTATAATGATTAGCCATCTGTAAAAGTCTTATAAAATTTTAATTATGTTTTAATAGTTTCTGAGAACTTAAACTTGTCAATGATAAGGTTATGAAAAGTCAAGAGAGATTTTTTTCCCGCCAAAATATCAATGGCTAATATCTCGAAAACAAGCACATTGACATATATATATTTGTTTTGCTCTTTAGATTCCTTTATTAATCCCCTATCAATATAAACTAGTGTTTACAAAATTTAATTATTTTGAAACTGAGAAGCGAACTCCCTAAATCAAGCTTGTAAGTAGGCAAAACAAGAGTATTAATTCATAACAATAACACTGGTTGTATGGACCAAATATCAAAACAAGAAAATGAAAACTCGGGATGTAATTTAAAATTATAATTAACATTTAAACAGGCTCAGCAACAGACTACAAATGTATAATTACTGATGCATACCCGAAATAAAATAAATAAGTTATTGTTAAACAATTAAAATAAATCTGTTTGATTTAGTAATATCAATTTTGATTAATAAATACAAGAGTACAAAATCGTACAAGGAGGATTCTTTATCATATTTTTTTTTAAATTTGTACATGATATGAATGCATTTTCTATTGTTGTGTGTATGTAACAGGTGTTAATACAATACCTGGGACTTTCTTTCGATCTAGTTTAAGTTCGTCGATTGCAACTCTTAGCTGTACTATGTCTGAAAGTAAGAAAACAATGTTACGACTTCGTGTTTATGATTTCTCCTCCTGCAAGTTTACTTTACAGGATTATCAACAGTCTAATCCTTGAATTAAACTTGCTAATATAGGACAATAATATAGTTATAAGAACAATCATATAGTATGCTACAGTTATTATTATCCGGACTGTTTGGCGGGGAAGTAATCAAAGGTGGAATTATTGACCTTCCATATGCTATGCATGAAAAACGATGCAAGGTTATTGGTACGAACGCAAGCAGACGCATCGTTGATACATCTGTGAAATAGTGATAATTTTCTTATTCTAACATATTTTAACAAATCGTTGGGTTTCCTCACTGATATCCAGTTGCCTGTGTTAACTATGTGTCTTACTTAAAATACATAGAAAGACAATAACGGTTTCAATTCATCACATAACATTGACCGACAAAATTTCTTCCTATGTGACGTATTAATTTTCTGACATCAGACACGCAAAGCAATGTTTGATAGATGCTTTTGTGCTTTTTTGTTAAATTGTTTCTTTTAAAATTGTAACACAGTAACGACAGCTGTACCCATATTGACTATTTTATTCACTATGTCTGTTTTGTTCACACATCGTTGTAAATATAACGGAATTTGATGAGACTGTCGTACAAGTGAGAGGTTAAGCGCTATAAAACCAGGTTCAACCTACCATTTTTTACATTTAAAAATGCTTGTAACAAGTCAGGAATATGACAGTTGTTTTCCATTCGTTTTTGATGTGTTTTGTCATTTGATTTTGCCATGCGATTAGGGACTTTCCGATTGAATTTTCCTCGGAAGTCAGTATTTTTGTGATTTTTATTTACTTTTTACCAGCGCTTCCACTGCTTTCACAGATTTTCAGATTTGTATACAAAAGTTAAATAACAATTGATCGACATTACCGATAGTATGACGTTAACAAATACAGTTAATAATTTCATTTTGAAACTTGATATTTAAATACACATTGAAATATGATTTAATCCGGGGTTGAGAATGTTTATGAATAAGCGGAAATGATTGCCAAAATGTTTAACACTGCAGCGTCTTCTTTGCTCTTATACTTAAATCATTATTTCATATATAACATACTAATACGTATGTATTTATCTCATTAATAAAAGACAAAAATACCTTGTTTAGTTCCAAAACTTTTTGCTTCTTGTAATAATTTTTCGACATTACCAGATTTGTCTTCGAGTGAATCTATTCTTTTTCCGAAATTCGAAGTATAGCTTTTAATTTCATTGCATGTTGATTCAACTTGACCTTTTAAATCAGCTATGTCGGTTTTATTTTTGCTCACTAAATCTAGCTTATCAAATTTATCGACAATATCGACTTGGAAATTCTTTAACGTAGTTTGATGTTCTTCTAGGTTAGCAATGCTTATATTAATCCTAGTCAACTCTTGATGGTTTTTATCTTGCATTTCCCGTAAACCACTTGACGAATTCCTTTTATTCTCTTCAATCTGTTGGCTTGTTTTAAGTTCATTGATTATAATTTGTTCTTCAATGCTTTTGATTTGTGTTTGAATCATATCGTTAGCGCATTGTTCTTCCACCATTAGTTCTTGTAGGTACGAAACTTTTGCATTAAGCTTTAGTTGAGTCGACAGTAAATTTGTCATTGTATTATCCAGAGTTATCAATTTAGCTTGATTTGCAACTGCAACATCGTGTGCGTTCCCAAGACCTCTTATTGCCTGAAATTAGAATTGGCCTTTTGATATATCATTAACAAAAAAAAATGGAAACACAGAAATGAGAATGAAAGAAGTGCAATTGCAATAATTATCATGTTTTAAATTCATGATATTTGTATTTAAACCACTTTTTTTAAACAAATTTTTAAACCTCGTCCTTGAGTTATACGTAGTATAAAACTTAAATTAATGCTAACATTATAAGATGGTGATGTTGATGAGGATGATAAATTGTTATGGTATGATATCAAATGAGACAACTATCCACAAGAGACCACATGACACAGACATTAACAGCTATAGATCATGGTACGGCCGTGAACAATGAGCAGGCCCATGCCGCATAGTAAGCTATAAAATGCCCCGAAGTGACAAATGAACAATTCATACGAGAATACTTAGAGCTTAATTTATGTAAAAAAAAATAACGAAAAGAATATTTAAAACACATCAACAAACGACAACCACTGAATTACAGGCTTTTGACTTGGAACAGGCATATATACACAGAATGTTACAAGTGAAAACATGTTAGTGGTATCCTATTCCTCCCCTTAACCTGGGACAGTGGTGTAACAGTACAACATAAGAACGAACTATAAACCTTAGTTTAATCTTTGTCACACACCAAAGACACGTTATTTTGACTCTGTGACAAACTGTCATTTTTAAACATCTTTCTACCGCGTGCTTAGCTGAAAAGTAGCAGACTACACACTTTCAAGTCTCTGATTTATCCTGGCCGTGGATCAATCTCGTGAGCTCCAGATGCGGTTAACAATATAAGGATAGACAGAGCTTTGCTCAATTTTGTAATTTCAGTCAACAATTTATACATTTACAAAAATGTAGGTCTGATCCTTTTTTAGCATATTAGGTTATCATAAAGTCCATGTCTATGAATGTTGACGTTTGTTTTTGTAACAGTTCAGTGTTTCTGTTATTTGATTGTTTTCCTCTTATAGTTGATGTTTCTCTCAGAATCGGTTTGCTACCCGAATTTGTTTTTACGAAATCAATTTATGTTTATTTTACAGCAGTATACTTAATTTATGATAACATCGTTTTCTTTTTTTGTATTTTATAGACTGTCTTTTGGTTTTTTATTATTTATTTTGATGTTTGGCTGTTTTTCCCTTGCTAACCATAAAACGTGATGGAAAGCTAGGGTACCTTAGATTGAATGCCTAAATTAACATAAAGTATTTAAAATCTAATAGGTAGACATGCAGCACAATTCATTTTCCATGACCAATGACAAGACTATAACGAGCAGATTGATACTTTTATCAGTAAAAATACTTAATAATTTTAAGCTACTTTCACCGCACTGGTCAGTAAAACTGTATTTGTTTACTTTCTACGTTGAAAAGTTGCCCCAATGATATAGGAGATATCAATTTGTTCTGATGTTCACATTTTCAGTATGAACGATAAAAACAAAATTAAAGATATATAAACATATAAGTAAGACAAAAGGTATAAGGTATTTATGGTAAAAGCCAGATTAGAATTTTGTCATGTTTTCTTTTTTTTAAAACAATTCGTGTGGACAAAAAGATAATTTGTCGTTTAAAAATGATTATAATTGCAAGATACGGTACTACAAAAATATTGACACGTTAGATAAGCAAACTTCATAGTTGTAAAAACTTTATATGCTTATTACCAAACAATTAATAATTACAAATCAATTTTAAGGAAGCATATTTGAAAAAAAGATAGAAATGAACCAACGATAGCTTATCAAAACCGATGTAAGGGCTATTCCATTTTAATCGAATCAATGTTATTTTGTTTAATCTTTTATGTTGATTGTTGATTTGTTGGTTGCCCAACGTCCAATGGCAAATGTTTCTTGCATGTCAGCGCAGCAAACGTTAGCAGTATGTATAATAGGTAGATCCGGTAAAAGAGGTCAACTGGATTGCAGGTCGGAAATATTTTGACTGCCATGGAAAATGACGGTATATAAGATAAGTACAGTAATTCAGCCTTTCAACAGGCCACCTTCGGGCCCCTCAAAGATTGTGGCAAGGGTTATTAACGTGCAAAGAGCGTGATACTCTCTACAAACGAAGCATCGGGATTAACGTCTATATTCTGACCGCACGTGGCTTCGCTCTTGATACATTCCGCACAGCCAAACGGACATCCCAACTTGCAAGGGTTTTACTGCCGGTCGACAGAAGACCTGCAGTGACCCTATTTCTATACTCAAGTCACCCTTTGATGACGATACCTAGAAAAAATACAGTTATCTTTTAGAGTTTTTGATTTCATTTTCCTTTATTATATTTTATAATTTCTAAAGAATCAAATTAAGTAAAGGTAGTTCGGAGGTTAAAATTTTCGCGACGTCTGCGCACAAAGTTGCGCAATGATATCGTAAGTCGTGTACATTGCCGTAATTTGCCATAACAATAAAATCTGACCATTAAAGTAATCTTTTTTTTTATTAAAATACATTTAGACTTTTCATACAACTCATTTTGCACATTTTCTCGTGATAATCTACTTTTCGCTAGATTCAGAGTTTATAAATGATTAAATTCAAATTGATAAAATCCTTCCCATATGTTGTACCATTACACCACTGTCCCAGGTTAGGGTGAAGGGTTGGCGCCTTGAAACATTGACCCCACCACATTCTGAATGTTCCTGTACCAAGCCAGGACCCTGTAATTCAGTGGTTGTCCTTTGTTGCGTGTCACATATTTGTTTTTGTTCATCATTTTGTACATACATGTAAATAGGCCGTCAGTTTTCTCAATTGAATTATTTTACATTAGTCATTGCAGGGCCTATTCTAGCCATTTGACCTGTAGCTGTTATCTTTTATGTCATTTATTGCATTGCGGAGAGTTTCCTTATAAGCAATAATTGTCATACACATTCTTCCTTTTATATTGAAACACAACTATTGACAAATAAAAACTAGACAGATAGAAAGTCGGAATGCGACTTATGGATAAAAGCTTAGCAATCTCTCAGCTCACACTTATCATATGTCGTCATACTCATGGTTTAAGCACAATTATAAAATGTTCGTCAGGATTGTATTCACTTCGCAGAATAAATATAAATTGACAAAGTCATTTGGATAGAGAGTTGTCTCATTGGCACTCATACCACATCTTCCTATACCCATTATTACAGTAAGTGAATTCAATGAAGTTTTAATTAATTCTTACAAATGGAAATTGCAAGCGATATGTTGATGACATTTAAAATATAGTCATAAAGGGTACTCCGTGATTTTACCATGGGAAACCCCTACAATCAACTTGTGCATATGCATATAGTATCTAATAACCCTTTCAAATTTCATTAGATTCCTTTGGAAACTTTTTAAGATATATGTAGATATCAAACTTATCCATGCATAGAAAAATGATTTTTTTTTAATTGGTACTTAATGTCTGCTTCTATGGTAAGTCAGTCATAAAGAGAAATTATTTTTCTTATATTGCCAGTGAACCTAAAATTTTACTCCAGTTATATAAGATAAAGACAGTAAGCGTTTTAAGTTTGCCAAAAAATAGCAACTTCTGTCATTTTTTTGCTGCGAAAAAAAAATCATGTTTGTTTTTCCTACGTTTAGTCTATTTGCACTCATTTTCTTGGATGGCCGTTGACCCCCACATTTTATTCCAATTTAGAAAATATGGACATCAAGCTTTTCAGTATGAAAAAAAATGAGCAGTTTCTTTCATTAATTTTGCCTTGAAAATTCAATCAAAGAGATTGTATCACTTGGATGGCCGTTGACCCCTAAATTTTATTCCAATTTTATAAAAAGAGACGTCGAGCTTTTCAGTATGAAAAAAATAGCAGTTTATGTTATTTTTTTCCGTTGAAAAGTCAATCAAAGAGAATTTATGTCTAATTTCCCTATATTTAGTCTATTTGCGCTCATTTGTATAGGTCAAAAGATCTCTTGAATGGTCAGTGACCCTCAAATTTTATTTCAATTTTAAAAATTAGAGACATCAAGCTTTTCATTATGAAAGGATGAGCAATTTCTGTCATTTATTTTGCTTTGAAAATTCATTCAAAGAGACAATAACAATTAAAATCAAGGAGTAAACATAGACCTCCAAAACCAAAGGACATTTACATCAACAGTCATAAATGATAAATAAGAAAAACAGTAACTCCACTAAAAACCGTTAAAGAGGTTTTATGTCTGTTTTCCCTATATTTAGCCTTTTTGCACTTATTTTCAGAGGTAAAATAAATCTCTTGGAAGGCCGGTGACCCTCAAATATTATTCCAATTTATCAAATAGAGACATCAAGCTTCTCAGTAGGAAAAATGAGCAATTTCTGTAAATATTTTTTTGATCAAAGAGTTTTTTGTCCATTTTCCTATACATCCATGTAGCTTATTTGCACTTATTTTCAGTGGTAAAAAAATCTCTGAGATGGCCGATGACCCCCATTTTTTGCATTTTTTTATTTACCATGCTTCAAAGTTTAAGTTCTCAAAGTATTTTTTCTATACCCCTGAAATACCTTAAATCAATTGTTTAACTGTTTACTGGTTTTGAAATAATGTAATCAAAATGCAAAAAAAGTGAGTCAGTTAATATAATGGAAAGATGTCTACAATGTCTGATTTGACGGGATATGATTGTTTATGGTGTATTTATTGATTTTAAACATTTATCTACGGCAATATAAATTATCTTGAACAATTGTATAACGCCGAGAATAATGGGACACAATTTCATTACAAAAAATTGACACATAAATTAAAATAACGTTATATCATATTTTACATACTGTTTCCAACTCTGTCCAGATGTTATTAAAGTCGCTTGAAACTATTTTGCCATCTGTCGAGTGGGACACTAAAAAGTTCTTGTAAAACTTAATTCGCGCTATATTGGCACCATCACTGGTATCACTTGGCAGTGGCAACTGATCAAATCCTGACGGTACCGGAGCAACCACAACAGGCGAAATGTTCCGCAACAGACATACCATTAATGTCAGGTCAATGTCGGTTGATACAACAGGTAGAGATCCTGAAAACGGAAAATTTTGTATCATAAACATATTCAACCAACCCGTTCTTTTTCTCCATTTAGTTAAATATATGATCAGACACTCTCGAACATAATTGATGTCGGATATTCGGAATGTAATAATATATTCTTAATTTTATAATGATAGAATATAAGGTAAGTGGTAGTTTAGATATTCCGTCGAGTCAAGTTATTGAATGCAGATATTTACTATGTATATTCCTTGCTATAGGACATCCCAAAATATAATATTTTTCAAAGTTAGCTAACTCAACGATAACAAATAAAACAATAAATCAGTAAATGCAACACCACTGATTTTGGCGCGGTCTGGGAGAACTTATTTAAAACAAAATTAATCTTGTGCATAGGTTTTACTTTTCAAAAAATGCAGAAATTTTGTTTACGTTCATATCAAATGAAAGTTTAATAAATTGGTGATCATTGTAGAACACATTTTGACATTTAACGTTGAATAAAAAAAGAGTGCAATAAATTTGATAAGGAGGGTACATCTTTTATAATTGAAGTACCCGTTTATGTACCTCAGTGTTCCGAGAAATAGTACTATAATATACTGCATTAATGTATGTTGATTTCTTCAGTACAAGGCACATACAGTTTTTGCTTTGGCAGGCAATGAATATCACTTCATTTGAACTTATGACGAAAAAGCTGTGACTGTTTCAATTTAGGAACTTATCATAGAAAACAATGCGGCGATAAATAAGAAGTGTTCCGCATATAACAGTTAATCATCAGAAAACAAATGAAGGTGTAGGCCCATTCCAACGACAATTGGTCATACTTGATGTCAATTATTGTAGTTTATTATTTGTTCTTTAATGTACAATTCTGTTTATTTGAAATTTCAGTTTTTGAATTGCCGCAATAATGTATATTGGCCTGTTTTTTGTCATTTAGCATGCGTACAATGCAACATTACCTACTATTACAAAGTTTGCAATATAAGTAACAGAAACATGTATATTATGAGTTGTTTATAGTAAAACTATATCTCTTGGTCAAATACTCCTATGATTTGTTTTATTTGTTTTATTATGTTAGTATTTCATAATAAAAAAAAAAAACAATTGATATTTGCTTAACCTAGGCATATTCTTACTAAATGAGAATGTAGCAAAGATATGACATATTTGTAAGACTATTGTTTTCTTAGTAGAAATTAACAAGTAAGAACTGGTGGTATTGACAATGAAAATATGATCATTAGTAATATCCATACACAGTTTGTTTTGTATAGATATAAATAAAAAAAATGTGCTTGCAGTCTTGTAATTGACTGCGCCATAGGCTTACATTCAAACAGCTGATCTTTCAAAACAAAACAAAAATAAAAATAATACTTCATAAAAAAACATGTTCATATCATGTAATGTACTAATGTGTAATTGTGATTCAATCGAAAAAAGTGGGTTATGCCACGGAGAATAAAAAGTTACTAACCCTGAAGTCAAAACATTTTTTTTTACTTTCTGTTTGCTATTTTTATTAGGCCGCACCACTTTTAGTAAAAATGATATCCTTCCACTTTCCTTGATTGATATCCCCAAAAAGATGTAAGATTTTTTTTTACATATCTATATATGTTCAAATTCAGCATAGAATAATCGAACCGAAAAAAATAAATTCAGAAACAAAATCAGAAAAAAATGGACTATTTTATGTCCCTCCATATTTTGACATGCACCAAACACTGGAGCTGAAATACAAGACTGGTACGTTTAGAAATGAATATAATCCATATATTACTACAATTCTAATGTGAGCCTTAAACCAGATAAATAGTGTTGTTTGGATAACAGTTTTGTATAATTGAACTTGCTAGAAATAGTTCAAATAATGAAATCAAGCAACGCAGAAGTCATTATAACAAGTTTGGTTCTGGTAAAGGTGTGACATTACTAATATATGTATTCTTAAAGAACGTATTAGAAAGAAGTTCAGTTTTAAAATAAAATAGTTAAATCGCATGGGTTAAAGTTTTTTCAAAATATTTATAAATCTTTGGTAGTTTTGGTACCAACTGAAAGCTGAATAACTGGTGATCATTGAAGAACACCTTTTGACTTATAATTTTGACATGCAATGACTGTCACTCTATTTGAATTTAAGAGAAAATGGTTTTGACTGCTTGAAATTTGGGAATATCACATAGAAAGTAGTGGGGCGAAGAAATAGTGGTGTTTCAAAAAATATACAGTTTAAAAAAATTAAAACCAATGGTGCGTTGAGTTAGTGGTGTTCTTCACTTTTTGTAGGAATTACGTTACACACATACAATAAAAAGAATAATGTAATGCGTTTTGAGAGTATATCATATAAAACATACCTGTAGGAGGGTATAATGTATTCCACTGCTGTGCATACAGAATTCGTCTACACTTTGGTGGTGGATTATAAAGATTAGATAATATTGCCTTGTTGGTTGCGAGGTTTAAATCAGCTGATAAATTTGGGTGTTTTCCATCAAAAAACCTCTTTAGGACAGGCGTAACTACACGGTGATGAAGGTAGACAATCCGCAAAAAGTTTTCCTCTTCAGTCGATGTCATAATGATCTACTTAAGGTTGAATTCATAAATGATAGCAGTATGTTAATGCATCCATCATTGTAAGATTCCATGAAATAATCTATAACTAAAAAAAATATATATTGCTTGCAATAGCAAATGCGAAGTAGGAATGTGAAACAAAAAGCATAGAAAAATATTTTAAGACATAAATTATTGCCAATAAAAATGCACCATAATCTAGTAATTCTGTATAACAAGAAAATTTTCAAATTAATAAGGTATTCCTGTGAACAACAATTGTGCCTCTGTAATAGCAGACAATTTTCATGTACTGTAATGAATCACAGTTTATGGCCATACTCAGAAAGACACGTATGAATTCAACAGCACATAGATTGTATCATTACCCTTATAATATATTTGTGTTGTCAACGTATATTTGTTCCACCTTTACAGAAGATCCAGTGGAAACTTTGTTATAAACAATGTCATAATACCAGTACCTGATGGAACAAATATTCCATACTATTTATTCCGTTAGGAATATCTACTGTAATATTTGTTCCTCTGGAAATAATATTCTTGAATATTTTTTCCATTTGTAACTTATATTATGAAGGAACTTCTATTCCGTGACAGTGTTAAATAAACTCATCATAGATACCAGGACTTAATTTTGTATATACGCAAGACGCGCGTTTCGTTTACAAAAGACTCATCCGTGACGCTCGAATAAAAAAAAGTTAAATAGGCCAAATAGATAAGAATTCTCTAAATGTACTACCGGAATTAACTCAAACTCAAAGGAACTCACCTTAAATAAATCAAATTAACAGCTAATAAATCGATCCTTTCTTTAAACTCGATATTTTAGTTTACGCCAGAAGCTCTACAGCAAAACTGACGTAAAAAGGGGTGGTTTTTCTTCCCTTATTGTTAATGTTTCCTTTAATGAATCCGACGATCTGTTTGCAATGTCTGTTTATTCTCCAATTTATTTATATTGTAGTCGTGTGGTGTTGAGTTGTCATTTTAATGATATATTTCACATGGCTATGAAAGGGGAGGTTTGGCATGCCACAAAACCAGGTTCAACCCGCCATGTTTTTCTTTAAAAATGTCCTGTACCAAGTCAGGAATATGGCCATTGTTATATTATAGTTCGTTTCTGTGTGTGTTACATTTTAACGTGCGTCGTATGTTTTCTCTTAATTTTGAGTGTAAATTCACATTGCGATAAGACGTGTCACGGTACTTGTCTTATCAAAATTCATGTATTTGGTTTTGATGTTATATTTGTTTTTCTCGTGGGATTTTGTCTGATGCTTGGTCCATTTCTGTGTGTGTTACATTGTAGTGTTGTGTCGTTGTTCTCCTCTTATATTTAATGCGTTTCCCTCAGTTTTAGTTTGTTACCCCGATTTTGTTTTTTGTCCATTGATTTTTGAGTTTGAACAGCGGTATACTACTGTTGCCTTTATCTATAAACTAAACCTGATTAAAGACAGGAAAAAAAAACAACAATCTACCATTTCTTCAATTTTATTTCGTTGTAATACTTCCGGACCAAATGAGATTGTGCTGCGCATGTGTGAACTTCAGTGTGCTGATAGCTTTTGGGCAGTTCGGACGTAGTTTGAATTGTCCTAACTTCAGATTAAATTAAATCAACGTAGTTGGTTTTCATTTTATCATTAATAAAATTTAAATAAAAGTTAGTAATCACCGGATGTAATTCGGGAAAAATTTACGACTTTTACCTGTTTTCGGCACATTGCCGTAAACCGGTTATTATAAAGAAAACACATAGCGGAGAAAATGATAGAAAATGGGTCCGCTTCAAAAAGAAAGTCTTCGCATGAAAACATTAGTAATACGGACGAAGATGAACTTCTGTCTGAAAAGATAAATTCTGTTTCCAGCGCGGCTGGTTAAAGGAAACATGAGTCGACAAAGTCGAAAGCTTCCGTGAGTGGCGGAGCTAACACTTCAAATTCAAGTGAAAATGCTAAAAAAAACAGCGAAGGTTAATAGTAATACTGAAACTCAAAACCCTGGTCCTTCTACCTCTGCAAAAGTAGACAATCATGATGCAATCATGTAAATGTTGGTATTAATCCAAGAAGGTCAGAAAAGACAGTCTGACGATATAAGGCCTTTAAAAGACCGTGTACAAGACATTGAAGAATATGACAAGGTTAATAATTATGATGATAATGATGATGAAGGTGAAGAAAACCCCTATGATGATGGGGGAAATGTAGACAATGAAAGTGAACCACCTGCTAAGAAGCAGAACAAAGATGATAATAGGTTTTCATCTATGTCAAAAAGATGTAAGGTTCAAGAAATTTGTGATGTCAAAATTGATGAGGTCTTGGCAAATAATGTCAATAAGTTGTTCAGGAATGGTATGAATGAGGAACAATACTCTGATTTAACTAAAGATGAAAACAATGCCAGACCTGACAATTGTGAAGGTTTGTCTATAGTAAGAATAAACCAGCTCATGTGGAATGTAATTTCACCAAGAGCACAATCTGCTGATAAAAAATTACAATTTCTTGAAAGAACTATTGTAAAAGCAGCAACAATCCTAACAAAAACTGTCAACAAAATGGCTATTGACGAAAACAACAATGGTAACTCTGGTAGTGGAGAATACATTGACAAATGTAATGATGTATTGGCTTTGTTGGGCCATGCAAACCGCCAATTGAATATGACTAGACGGGATTTTTTAAAGCCCGAAATGATGGCAGAATATGTGCCTCTCTGCTCACACTCTGATCCTTATACACACAACCTTTTTGGAGATGATGTCTCCAAAGTTGCAAAGGACATCGAAGATTGTTCCAAAGTGGGAAACAAGTTGAAGTTTGGTAATGGCAGAGGTAGAGGCGGAGGCTTCTTAAGAGGTGGTAGAGGAGGCCATAGGGGTACATTTAGCAGAGGTAGCTACCGTGGAGGTAGAGGTGGCTTCCGAGGAGGAAGAGGTCGAGGTTCCGGCCCTATTCCAAAAAAAAAAAACTCCCAGAGAGGAAGAAATCCACAGAAGTATTAGACGTTTGACTGTCCCTTTGGTATCTTTCGTCCCTCTTCAAAATGAAGCAAGTCATTGTTTTAAAGCTGGTGTATTGAAAAAGTTTTCCTTTGAATGTGAAAAAATTACCTCTGACAAATTTATTTTAGATATAGTAAGCCATTGTCATATAGAGTTCATAGATAATGGTGAACCTAAGCAAGACATTTTTAATGTGAAATCTGTCTTTAACTCATAAGAAAGTGATATTGTTTCAAATGAAATTCAAAAGTTACTGGCAATTGATATTATCAAAGAAGTTCAGTCAATGAAAGACCATTTTTTATCGCCTATATTTTTAAGGCCAAAAAAGAATATAGAATATAGAATGATTTTGAATCTTAAGAAGTTAAATGAATACATTGAGTATCATCATTTTAAAATGGACACTTTTGAAAGTGCCATTAAACTTGTAACTAGCAAATCATATATGGCTTCTATTGATTTGAGACATGCTTATTATAGTGTTCCAATTGTAGAGGAACATCAAAAGTTTTTACGGTTTTATTGGAACGGAAAACTTTTTCAATACACATGCTTACCTAATGGGATTTTCTCCGCACCTAGAATATTTACTAAATTATTAAAACCTGTTTACTCTAGTCTTAAAGTTTTAGGTCATGTGAATGTTGGTTACATAGACGATAGTCTTTTATTAGGAGAGACTATAGAAGAATGCAATAAAAATGTAAATGACACAATTGAATTAATGTCAAAATTAGGATTTGTCATACATGAAGACAAATGTGTTTTTCAACCATCAAAACAAATAATATTCTTGGGTAACATTAATTATTGATTCAGAAAATATGATTATAACTCTTACTGAAGACAAAAAACAAAACATAGTAAAAGAATGTAAATGGTTACTGCAGAGCAACTTAGCTAAGATTAGAGATGTAGCAAAAGTCATTGGACTTATAGTATCCTCTTTTTCTGCAGTTGAATTTGTAAATTGTTTTATCGTAACCTTGAAAAGGAAAACTTATAGCTTTAAAAAACTCAAAAGGAGATTTTGAACAAAGCATGCTTATTTCTAATCAGATGAAATGAGATTTAGAATGGTGGGTTGCTAATGTGTCTACTAAATTAAGACATATAAGCCATGGCAGTCTACAAATTGTGATTCAGACAGATGCCTCATTGTTAGGATGGGGTGGCATATTAAGTGATAATGAAATTGGAGGTAGATGGACAGATGAAGAATAAAAAAATCACATAAATTATTAAGAAATATTAGCTATAAATTTTACATTAAAATCCTTTCCTCATCTGATCATAAATAAGCATGTGAAGGTTCTTACAGACAATACTACGGCCATGGCCTACATATCAAATATGGGCGGCACAAAGTCTATAGATTGCAATACAATTTCAAGACAGATTTGGTTGTTTTGTAAAGATAATGACATCTGGTTGACATGCACTCATATAGCAGGCAAAGAAAATCTAGCAGACAAAAAATCTAGAGAATTTGATGACAAATTAGAATGGAAATTGAAAAGGTCTGTTTTTGACCAATTATGTACTTTGTGGCTAAGGCCAGACATTGATTTGTTTGCATCTAGATTAAACTTCCAATTAGAAAAGTACTGTTCTTGGAAGCCAAATCCATTATCTGCATTTATTGATGCATTTAGTATAAATTGGTCATATTTTCAGTTTGTCTATTTGTTTCCTCCTTTCAGTTTATTGAGCCGGTGCATTTTCAAAATCAGAGAGGACGGTGCAGTAGGAGTAGTAATAGCTCCATTTTGGCAGACACAAACTTGGTTTCCGAGACTAATGCAGTTGTTAACAGACAATCCAATTGTTCTTCCAAAGAACAAGAATATTTTGAATCTTCCTCACGATCCACAATATGTTCATCCTTTACACAAGAAAATGAAACTAATTGCATGTCCAGTGTCAGGAGTAGCTTCAGAGAACGAGGATTTTCTAAAGAAACAACCCACATACTCATGTCGTCTTGGAAATAAAGTACAAAGAAACAGTACCAAGTGTATATCAGGAAATGGTTCAAATATTGTAACAAAAAACAAATTAATTGCTTTCAAATTTCTGTAAGAACAGTGCTTGAATTTAAGGAAGGTAATTTAGGTTATAGTAGTTTGAATCTAGCTCGAGGAGCTCTTTCGTCTTTAGGACTTACTATTGACAGTATTCCAGTTGGACGTCATTCAATGGTGATAAGATACCCGAAAGGAATTTTTAATCTTCGTCCACCCAAACCTAGATATGAATCTACATGAGACGTTAGTAAAGTACTTCATTTTTTGCGTAGCCTATCACCACGAAAAATTTAAAATTGAAAGACAAACATTAAAACTTACGATGTTAATAGCTTTGACAACTGCAGCTCGAGCTCAACCAATTCATTTAATGAATGTTAATCATGTACATAAAGTGAAGGGAGCATTTATTTTTGTTTTGAATGAACTTGTTAAACATAGCCGACCTGGTTATAAGTAGCCAACTGTAAATATAAAGGCTTACCCTCCAGATAGGAGACTTTGTGTATATACTGTGTATAAAGAATATGTATTTCGTACAAAATTGTTTAGAGGAAAACATGAACGTTACTTTTAAGTTATGTGAAACCACATCAGCCTGTTTCAAGAGATACAATTTGTAGATGGATAAAAGTAGTAATGGCAAAAGCTAATATTGACACAGCAATTTTCAAAGCTCACAGTGTTAGATCTGCATCAGTCTCTAAAGCAAAGATGAATGCAGTGCCTATTTCTCGTATCTTACAAAAAGCAGGATGGTCAGATGCAAAAACATTTGCAAAATTTTATAAGTCTACTTTTATCTTAATGATTTCAGCTGGCTCCACGAAAGTAATTACATATCTTTTTTTATTTTTAAAAATACTCTTTCTTACAATTAAAATGTGCAAATTGTTAACCAAGTCTTGAATTTTATAAAGACTTCAAAAACAGTTATTGTGGAATTGTTTCATCATAGCTAAAACTTACATCATCATGACAATCATAATTAGATTCATAAATTAAATCTGGTTATTTTATGTAAGCCATGTTCATTTTTTCGGTTTAGTTTAGTAATATTGCTGTTGTGTGTACTATATCATACATTCTTACATACAATTAAATTATGTGTATGGTTATATTTATATATTGTATTGAGGAGAAGACTTTTAAATAGAAATAAATAGGAAGATGTACAATTATTCACACAGGAAAAAACCAACAATCTAAAATATATCTATAAAAAACACTTATGAACAACATTAAAAAACGACAATTACTAAACAGTTGGTTCCTAAATTAGAAGAGTTGCAAACAAGTGCAGAAGGTTTACACATTTAAACAAACATCAACCTTCACAATAACATGAAATACAAGTTTTAAATTACAACATAGAAAAACTCACTATAAAATGTCAATTAAAATGACTTTTTGAACCAACCGTTTTGTAAGAAAAATCACACTGGTTATATAGCATTTTGACAAATGCCAATTTTAATAATTGAGAAGCTTAATATGTTTTTTTACAACACAACGTAATTAAAACGTTAAACTGACTTTACAGAGTTATCTCCCTGTAGTGTTAGGTACCACCTTAACTCGATCAAAAAGAAATATTAACAATATCAAGTAAATATACACTGACCAACAAGATTTGATCTATGACACAATACGAATGCAATATACATGTTACATATAATATAATAAAGTAAAAAGTCTAACAAAAAAAAAAAAAAGATAACCAAATTAAATAAACAAAGGACAACTATGCTTCTGCTCGCACCAAATTAAAATCAAACCAGAATTGACATCCCAATACTTTTTGTGAAAACAATAGTGTTTAATGTAATACACATAGTAGTGTAACATGGTAAGTAACGAATAATTCAAATATGACATGCGAATTAAATGTGTTGAAAATGCTGGCATTATATTTTTATACAATTTACAGGTCGAGGAACAAAGACGACAAGAAAAAAAAACAAGGAAAAAAAACCCATCAGCTTCAGTCCACAAAAAATTACACTGAAACTACGTGGACATACATTTAGAAATATTTTTGGGACCATAGTCGAAACACGAATGATAGATATAGAACATGTTATCTTTACTTATATCAAATTCTGATTTCGGAGGGATAGCGTTTTTTTTCCCCTTTTATTGTGCTTTTGTGTATTTTCACCGAATTAGTGAATGCAAATTTGATTTAAAATTTTTCTTCTCAAGACGCAATATGACTGGGTATAACGGGCCAAAACAAAATAATTTTCAAAACTGTTTTGCATAAAATAAAAAAAAATAGTTGCAATTTATTTTATTACCTTTGCATGAATATTATCAAATGCTATATTAAACGAACATAAGGATTTTGCAAGCTCAGCTCATTTTTATGACCAAGTTAAGATTTTTAGGAGCCGTGGTTCTGTGCACCAATTAATTCTTCGCTCATCAATCAATCTTATAACTTTTGTTTATTAAATCTTTAGACCAACAAAATTTGAAAGTCCTGACCATTTATATTATCTGTCGATTTTGATTATTTTTCCATGCATCCTTTGTGTTTTGGCGTTTCCTGCTTTAAATTTTAACAGCTCGTATTTCAAAAAAGAAAACGGTAAATCCCTTTCTTGTGAACATGTAACAGAAACCCGTATGTGAAATTAAAAATCAATCTCTGGAGAGGTTGAGTTCTAAACTTCGCTTAAATAGAAACTATTCCTTTTTAATATGTTTTTATGTAATTTGAAATATTCCGTGTGCGTGGATGTTGTTTGTCGATTAAAGCTTGTGTAATATGTATTTGTTAACTAAATATTGACCTTAAATAAAACTTTGAATTTCAATTAATTTGAATTTAAAAGCCAAACATATCTGGCCAAGAAGACAACAAGGCAAACGTGAATTGAGATATGTTTGAACAACACAATAGTGAACTTAATCTGTCATTGTGGAATCAAATGCAGAATAATCTAAATTGTTAAAGAATGGTTAAAACCTATAATTCTCAAAAGAATTTACAGGTTAATTTCAACACCCTCACATATTACTGTTCTGGCTTGGTTTTTGTGTACTATTTTACTTCAGTGAAGTGATTGTCGAACGAATGACATCAACATTTCAAAAACTATGCAATGAACCGACCGACACCTTAAAACATACTATCTGATTAAAAACTTAGAATTAATTTTAGTGTCTTAAAGAGGGAAAACAATAGTTTTTGTTCTTAAAAAAATAAATGAATCAGAATTGAACAACACGATAAGGAAAATATTTATACATGTTTCTTTTTACAGCTTGACATAAAAAAAAATCTGAGAAATATCATTTCTTAAAAGAATGTGAACTGTACTCTTCTGTATTACAATATTGTGAGTAGCTTGTTATTCATTTTTTTTTTAAACTTCAGTTTTATTTCATTACAAGGTCAAATTTAATAGTCCAGTCAATCTAGCACAAATTTGACACTAACCCGAAATTGATTGCAACAGAAGATTTTTAAGTTTTAATCTTTAGCATTATACCCCAAATATACCCAGAAAAAAGTCCCATAAAATCTAACTTGTGGAAGACTAAAAGAATCACCATTTAAAATTCCTATGGAGATTTTCATTGAAAAGGGAGATAACTTTTGCAAAAAAGGCATAAAAATCAATAAAAATTGATACAAAATTATAACTTTACCGCTTCTATTCACCAGAATGTATTAATTCTTGAATTTTTAGCGGTCTTTAGAATACAACAAACAACTCGAAAGGTGTTTTCATATATAATAACAAGCTATGATCTTGATTTCATAATTCATTAGTTGACCATTTATTGACTTTTTCAACATGTCAACGTTAAGAATCTTAAATTAAATAAAAATAATTAAGCATGCATTCTTCTTTTTCTGGTTAAAACGTTCTTTAGATAAGTTGCTGAAAAAATATAATATTCAAAAATATAAACAATACCAAATTTTCACATTATTTTCTCAAAATGGTTACAATGCTGAAAAAATATAATATTCAAAAATATAAACAATACCAAATTTTCACATTATTTTCTCAAAATGGTTACAATGCTTCAAATTTGCAAAAATGCACGAAAAAAGTTAAACTACCCATAACACTTCGGTTTTGTACATTTCATGAGCAAAATATTAATAATTTAGTCAAATACAAACTTATAACCCCATCAAAGTATCATTCTTTACATAAATTTCAAGAAAAATAACCAAAAACTATTCCCAAAAAGACTCATTTTTGCAAGAGGAAATTAAACATGCTGATTTTGAGTTTTCCCCAAATTAGATTTTATTGGACTTTTCTGTGTATATAAAGGACATGATGCTCTAGATTAGAACTAAAACATTTTCTGTTGCAATTAGTTTGAGGTTAAATCTTAGTTTGACTGGACTATGATGTCATAATGCATATCAAATACACTATAAAACTGTATTGTAACCATTTTTTCTTCGCTTTTCCTCACCAATTAGTATTGTCAACATTTCTCCATTTGAATAAATGTAAGTTTGTAAATACAGGTGTTTTACAAATCATGCATCGGTTCGGAAAATCTAATATTCAATGTTACCAATAGAAATAAATAAATAGATTTGTGTGCTAGGATTGAGGCATAAATGTCGAAAAAATGACTCACATTCCCAATGTATTAACACTTGTAAGAACATTCCATGGTAGAATATAATATTTACTAAACTTCTTACTAAAAGTTGTACAGTTTTAGCCGCAAAAGGAGTTTCTATGCGAAATTGCATTGTTTATATTTACAGAGGGTGCAACTTATCAATAACTGAGGGTTTTCATATTGCACATTAATAAAATGTGCTGCCATTTTAGGGGACTTATATTGTCAATTTAGAAGTATACTTGTGTGATGAAAAAGACAAAGCAAAAGACATGCTTAAATGTTATGTTTTTTTTCCTTTTGCGTTATAGTGTATTCAAAGATTCTCTGCATAAATGTCTCGTAAACAGGCTTTTGCAAAAGTAAAAACAAGTATATCTTAAAACTAATAACTGTCACCTTTAACATTTGTAGTATAATTTGAGGAACAAACTTTGACGCGGAAACAATTTACAACAATGTTGGTTATAGATCTATTATCTTCGAAAATTTGAATGTGTGATTTCTTTGTCTTTTAAGTATAGATTACAATTAGTATGCAATTTTTTAACATAGTAAGATTTTAAACACGATAAAGTTTCTATAACAATTTCATAAAAGCATCGGCTCACCCTTAAAAACGTAAATATGGCTGTTTTCCAAACAAACATCAAACCTTAGGGAATATTTTATCATGAAAAATAGCTTTCCAAAACAAAATGAGAAAAATGAGAAAAAAATGGGGGCTAAAAATGTGCCTTATCATACATTGTCATTTAAGATATACCACTTAACTCGGTTCATATTCTTATCGTTAAAATAGTAAAGAAAAATATGTTGTCATTGTGAAAAGTTCAAAGATATACATAAAATTGAGAATGGAAATGGGGAATGTGTCAAAGAGACAACAACCCGATCATAGAAAAGACAACAGCAGAAGGTCTTCAGTGTAGCGAGAAATTCCCGCACCCGGAGCATCCTTCAGCTGGCCCCTAAACAATTATATACTAGTTCAGTGATAATGAACGTCATACTAAACTCCAAATTGTACACAAGAAACTAAAATGAAAAATAATACAAGACTAACAAAGTCCAGAGGCTCTTGACTTGGGACAGGCGCAAAAATGCGGCGGGGTAAAACATGTTTTTGAAATCTCAACCCTCTCCCTATACATGTACCTCTAGCTGATGTATGTATTGGTAACCCGAACAATTCATAGGTAACATTTCTTATTTGTATCCATTAATCTTAATTATAATGATAAATTATAACAATAATAACAATAATTGTAACATTAAAATTAATAATACAAAAAATAACAATAAAAGTACTACTACTACTAATAATAATAATAGTAATAATGATAATAATGATGATAGTTAAAAACCAATTGTTCAGAGAACAATTGAAGGTCTTTCCACCCATTAATATCTATTTTGACACCAAATTATCAAAATTTGGTAAAAAATGTCATATCCAATGTCAAATGATAGCTTATTTTACGCTGATTAAAAAAATGTGGTCTCTATACATTTTTTTCTAAATAATTTTTTAATATTTTTGATAGTTTACCTGATTATGATTCCAAAGTACATGGTTGAATATGGTTCTACATTATATAAGTACAAACAAAAGCTATTTCCGGTTCCCATAAGGTCACTTACGGTTTGCGTTTCAATGGTCAAGTGGCCTGAAACCTTATGCAAAAAATACCATAGCTTTATCATGTATACATATGA
Source organism: Mytilus galloprovincialis (assembly GCA_037788925.1). Classification (NCBI taxonomy): domain Eukaryota; kingdom Metazoa; phylum Mollusca; class Bivalvia; order Mytilida; family Mytilidae; genus Mytilus; species Mytilus galloprovincialis. Next base: position 18,808,854 of record CM075338.1, on the reverse strand, counting down.
GGTAAAAGAAATATTTCAAAATCATTACATCCCAGATCCGTTGTTCTAACAGGGGTGATCTGACCCGGATCACCCCTACCAGATCACCCCATTTTGAGTTTCTTTGTTATGCATGCTTTCCTTTGTTCTGTAACATTTTGGCGGGAAAGTCAAATCCACTATAAAACTTATAATTATACGGAAAAGACTATCTATCAAAATTCACGTACGAAAAGTCCAGTGTATATGCAGGAATTCGAACTCAAGACTTTTGGCATATCAAGCCATGACACATACCACTACACCAGGATGACTGGATACGAACAAATAGTAATTTGACATACTTAAAGAAAGCAAGATCTTTTTATAAGTGGGGCGAGTTGTCAGAACTTTATTCAGTGGAGTTTAAACTTTTTTCGTTAAGTGAGTTTTCAGACTGATTGGTCAATTTGATTTTACACTTTTTCAAAAGTGGGGCGAGTCGGTAAAAAAGAGTAGGGGGATTTTTTTTTTTAAAGTGGGGATAGAGTGTGGGGCGATTTGACATTGTTTGATGTCTTCTCAACGTGTTTGGGGGTCATAAAGAGTATACATTATATAGTAATATATAAAGTATATTATAATGGTTGTGTGCCGTTCTAAACTAGATTTTATGAATTGTAAATGGTTTTTCGTCTAATCTAAAACAGCTGGGATGTAAAATAGTTATCCCATTCGAACTTGGTGTGTAAGTATTAGATCACCCTCTGGCCTCCGGCCATCGGGGTGATCTTACACTGACACACCGCGGCCATGTGGGATAACTAATAAAGAATGCCACATTTTCCAATTACCGTGAGCTCAATTTCAAGGTCCGAAACCAAGGACTTCAAATCAAAAGACCACAGGTCTAAATTATATATGGTTAATGAGTTTATCTCGACATGCATATTCGTAATGTTATATATAAGAGGGGGAAACTTTAATTTAGTGTTAAAGTACCCTTTCAATCATAATATATGCGACATGTCGCTACTAACTATTTACTCATAAGTATGGATGTCGATATCTAATACAGTTTTTTTTTAAAGTGAAAATAATCCAAAATAAAAAAAGATATTATTACCTTGCCATCCGACCGTGACCTTATTTTCTTATTTTGTTTGAACATAGGACCTCATTTGAAAAGATCCTAGTTTTCTATCACTTATGGTTTACAAGTTAGAAATGCATATCACTTATATCAAATGGATAAGAAAAAATAACTATCATATGGAGTCGACGTATCGCTTCGGTCAAATTGGACAAACCATGCGAAACAAGCCATTTGGAAAAATAAATTTGTCGATTGCTTTAACGGTAACGGTAGAGATGCACTTACACAAAATAGTGTTCGGGGAGATACGTCTTTCAACGAAAAATAAACGGTTAAGCAAGGTTTGTCTCACAGCATATCAAATATGCATCTGTACGGTTGTCTAAAGGGACAAATGTTAAGATATTTAGAAACAAATGTGTATGTAAATTGGCCTGATTTATGCAATTGCAAATAAATTAACAACGCCATGGCTAAAAATGAAAAAAAGACAAACAGAAAAACAATAGAACACATGACACAACATAGAAAACTAAAGAATAAACAACACGAACCCCACCAAAAACTAGGAGTGATCTCGGAAGGGTAAGCAGATCCCTTTCGATTTATGAGTTTGACTGTCCCTTTTGGTATCTTTCGTCCCTCTTTTATGCAATTACATAATCAAAATATATTAAATTAAATCATGAAAAATATTTATTTATTTAAAAGTTGTCTCAAAAAGACTAAAATAGAAAAAAATAATAGATCTTTTAAAACATCAAACAAGTTGTACAGTAAACAAGTCCTATATAATTATGACAACTCTTTAGAAACGCATACCAGAATATGCATAATAATAATAATGGTTACATGTATATACGCAAGCGACAAATATGCATGGTGTATAATTTATTTGTTGACATTATATATTAAAACAGACTATGGATCAATATGATTGGAATATGGCGATATAGGTTGTTATTTAATAAATAATTATAATAATTATACCTTGAAATTAATACTGAGGGAAAAGGCACTTCTGTATAATTCAAACTTTATGGAACAGTGATAAATTAAAAGGGGACGCAAGATATTTATGAAATAGTCAAACTCATAGATAAAAAAATAAACAGACAATGTCGTTGCTAAAAAAAGACAAACAGACAAATAAAAGTTCACAACATAGAAAAGTAAAGACTGAGCAACACAAACCCCACCAAAAACTGGTGGTTATCTTAGGTGAACCGGAAGGGTAATCCGATCCTGCTCCCCATGTGACATTCGTCGTGTTTCTCATTTAATTCTTAACCCGAGACATAGTCTAGTTCGGTAGGTCACATTCATGAAAAGGGAAGGAGATTCTGTCAATTTTATTGTTTATCTTTTGGATTTCTCTTTTTTACCATGGTCTTGTAAAATTAATAAAATTGAATAAATCTTTGGCATCTTTCGCCCACATTAATATTGAGAAATAAACAGATAATGAAAATAAAACCATGATGTCATACATGTATGTTACAGAACAATTCTATGTTATGCCTAAAAATAGGGTTTATTTACCTGTAAAGAAGTGAAAATCTGGAAACCAGATTATATAAAATTTTATTGCATGAAAAAAACAATTATTCTGATAATATTGAAAACAAAGCATTTGTTGTTTTCCTTTTGAAACTAAAACAGGTCCTGTTATAATTAAAATATAAGCCTTTCATTTGTATTGCTTGAAAAACAATTAAATCTGAACAGATTGAAAATGTAAAACTAGGTTCTGACAAAATGTCTTGTTTGGATGACAGGCTGAAAGTTAAAAACAACCTTTAGTGATCTTTGAGAAGAACGTCTGCTTAGTGGTGTTTTGTCAATGGATTTTTGCCACATTAGGCCTATTTTCCAACAGTATCGAGCTATTCTGTTGTCCTTTCTCGTATTTTACCTTCAATAAAAGCACTTTCCTACGTCGAAATATTCATATCAAACAAGGTTACTTCTCAAAGATTATTTTGCAGCCTAAACATTATATACAAGAACACTTCTTTATTAAATAATGTGAATTTTACACCCACAGGTGCTTTGCACAATAAGTTGAGGATGGACGCTTCTAAAGTGCACCGATTTTATAAAAATGGTAATACATGGTGGAGCTAAATTTTCTGACAGATCGAAGAATATTTGAACTATGGGGTTTTGAATCACAAATGAAGTTTATTTCTGTCAGGCACGTCACTTTTATAATATTTCGCATCTGTTAGCTACTGTGACATTGTAACACGAATGCGTTGGAGGGAAATCGTGTACAAATATGTTTGTCTTGTCATCTAGAGAGTCGAGCGCCTGCTATTACGTGAAAGATAAAAGGGAAACAACTTATGCTTTGACATTTCTTTAACGATTTGGTTCTAACTACGCCATAAACGAACCTTTGTGATAAGCAAAACGGAAACCAAATTAACCATGTAGAACAATAGTTCACAATGTTATCATAATTAATATGTACACCGTGTACAGGTTGCATTTTTGTACATGTTATTACTTTTATAATGCAAAAAAAAAAATGTAACATGTACAAACGTTTCTCATACATGTTGTAACATGTACAACATATTGGTTTTCATGTACAAATTTGAAAATATGTTATAATTCATATAAAGCAGAATGCATTTGAAATTTGTCAAATAATAAAGAATAGTAATCAAAAGATCAGAATGATTTTTATCATACTTTTAACAGTGTGACTCTGTTTAATAATAGCAAATATATCTGCAATGGCAACAAAGTCGATAGCATGTTTACATGAATTGTTTAAGAACAATTGTCTTTAAGTTAATGATATGCAATTTATCCTCCTCCTTCTTTTTCAACATTCTAAATCATATGCATAGTCTGTAAAAGCAATAGAGGGACAATGGTTTTCTTTGGATCATGCTAAATCATAAATAAGTTTGGATTCAGACTCAATATTGTTAGCCTTTTTTTAGAATAACTGGCATCAATGTACATAAAATTATTATATTTTAATAATTAGCAGGACAATTTGATGAGTGCAATGCAATTTTGATGTTTAAAATTTCTATCCTCAGAGTATTGTTTCCAGAATAATTTTTCATTTTTTGTATTGTATAATATACCCTAGCTATAAACTTTCAACTTAAATCAAGCAAATATCAATGTGTACGATATTATTTTTAATTGCTTTCTGAGGAGAAATTCACATTTATAATGTATCAGGTGTGATATTGAACAGTTATTATTAATTTCGTATGTGTTTTAAAAGTTATCAAATATCATTAAAACTATATTTAACTATATCAAAAAGGACAAAACACACTAACAAGAACAGACAATAAACACATATTGAAATATTCTAAGGTTAATTATAGTTAAAATTATAGTAAAATCTTTATTTTCATATAAAAACCATTTTAAGCAATATTTTGTACTTGTATTTATGCATTGTACACATTATAACATAAACAATATTTCTGTTTATCACACATTTGTTACGAATATTTCGGGTTTTGCATATGTAATAACCTCAAAATTGCCCGGATAAAACAAAAAAAAAATGATTAGTAGTTATTGTGCCCTAATTCTAAAACGACGTGACGTCATTCACTGGTTCTCCGTTAAAGCGCCCATTTTATGACGTTATTTTGTCCCTCCGTAAGAAAGCAAACCCAACGACTTCCAGTTATATACCCGTAGCTTGTTATACTTATATCTGAGAATTTTAGAATTCTTTATTATCTATATTTTTTTATTTTTATAAAGTTTAGTACATATGCACAACGATCGTGATCGTACCGGCCGTCCATAATGTTTTCTTCGAAAAGCTGAAATTTCCATTGATGGATAAAAGACCAAGCAGGACAAAATATTTAGTACAGTATAGAGTGTAATATGAGTTAAATTTGATCATAAGGTTACCATAAATAATGTTGTTTATAACAATGGTCATTTATTCCAAGTTACATCAGTCTGAAAAACGAAGCAAAGTTGAAAACTACAGAGATTTGTTAAGCGTGTAATCTCCGTGGAATGGCCAATTCTTAAAAAAACATCAATTATGAAAACAAATTTCACATTCAACAGATCGATATGGATGTCAACATTAAATTTTAGTTTAACTCCGATCTTTAGATATACATATTATGGTTCATAAATGACGAAATCGTCGAAATGTAACCTCCGTGGAATGTAATCTCCGTTGACATTTTGGTAAAGAGTGCTTTCTATCACGTCCGCACTTTTATCGAGTATGGCGTGCAAATTAACATATTAGATAGTTATAATGGATGGCGGATTATCACTTACAGATCAATAATATATTGTAATTCAGACGACATAAGAAGACAACATGTAACATTTTTATAAATCAATTGTTTGGTCCATAATTGTTTGAGTGTAACAAAGTTGCTTCTTTCTCAAATCTAGATGAAGAAAAAAACAAAACGAACCGGATGTTTTTATATCAATCGTAATGCATGTAAATAAGTTATACCTGTTTTCAATATTCAAGATATGAAGCTTTATGATTAATATAAATTTGATACCGAATTCAATACGATTTAACAAGTATGCAATTGCAAGAAGCCATAAAAATTGCTCTTTCTTTTTTCGTGTTGCACAAGCAGAGAAGCTTTTAGCTTTCATCAAAATTATGACGTCGATAGAAAGGGCCCGATATAAATTCCGTTACATTAATTAACAACACCTTGTACAACATTCTTTTCGGAATTAAAAGGAGTAAGATATAGATTAAACAAAACTATCCGTCACAATGCTATATATATATTACGGTCTGTATTAGGGGAGGAGATCTACATTTCTGCATTCTGTATTTCTTTTGGCCATTTTTCTCTATTCAGTTAGAAATAAATGCCCTTCTCTGTAAAATTCTTGGGTTCAGTTCCTGCATTTCAAAAATTCCGTATATAAAATTTTGACAAGATATATTGTCTTGTCTGTATCAACAACATAAGTATGACGACACTTCTCCGTATAGCCCCTCTTTTTAATTCTGCCACTGTACTGCATAAATGATACCACGTTTGAAATAAGTATAAAACTTGGAGAAAAAAAAAGTATTTCAAATTCTTCGAAATAAGTTGGATAGAAGAGGGACGAAAGATACCAAAGGGACAGTCAAACTCATAAATCCAAAACAAACTGACAACGCCATGGCTAAAAATGAAAAAGACAAACAGGTAGCACTCCACAGTTAGAAAATAAAATTAAAAATGAGCCACAAAATGTTTTATCATCTCCTATTCCTGAATTTCTAATACATTAACCTAACTGTTTGTGTTGTACATGTGCATATGTATGTAATCAGTATATGCCATACATTTGATTTTCAAAAGTTAAAAGAGTGAAAATAAATTCCTTTTGTGTGTATCCATGGCAACAATCTGCATTTATTTACCATAAAATATTGCAAAAAGGGGGGTGAACATGTCACATATCCCCCCAAAATTTGGATCAAACTAGAATTTCAATGCCTTTGAGTAATACCTTTTTAGAAACTGTTTTCATAAATCTTCCTAATGATCAAATAAAAAATGGGTGTCTTTCGCCTCATTTTTTTGTAAAATCCAATCACAAAGTTCGTGCGATAAAAAGTTGGAAAAAAACATTACAATAATTGCCGGACCAATGTATGGTAGGGACATGCAAATACGGACTGTCATACAGAAAACAGCCTATATTACATACATTACATACTCTTGATGTTCATATAAACCAAATACAAAGGCTATTTTAATACTCAGCTATCCAAAAATGAATTTTATTGCACACTAGCTCTCATATTTGAAAAATCCACAGGGGCCAAAATGCGAAACTACACACCTAACTGTGGAGTGCTACCTTAAGGTGAAATTTTTCCCCTCCTGCCTCAATTTTTATTATATTTTCTGTGTTCTACTAGCTGTTACGATGAAAATGGTACCTTAGTTTTTAGAATTGGTTCAGTAATAAAGATTTTATGAAGGTTAGCAGTTGATGTTGAAACGCGACAAAAAGTGATTTAAAAATAAATGCTGGATCATAGTGAAAAACTTCAAGTCTGTCTCATTTTTGGGTAAATGTCTAAAACTTTTCCCATTATCTTAATTTAAAATCATAAAATTACCTTAAAAGAGGACAAATTGTACAATTTTTAGGTATTTGAAAGCACTTATAGGTCAATTTTGCTGTAAATAGCATACCTAACCATGGTTTAGAAGCTCTCAAGCAGGGTATAAATTTCTAGCAGTACTGGCATCATTAAATTTAATTAATGCCAAATTATAATATAAAATCCTGCTAAAAATTTTTATTTGACTTATTCGCATTCAAAAATATAAAGCGATACATTCTGAGGATATCATATAAAGCACAATCTTTGGTTACAATGGCGAAGCTAATGGAGTACAAATTTAAGACCGCAACATGTCTAAGTGTCAAAATTTGTATGTTTGGTTGCTAAGGACAGTAAACAATAAAATAAACATAAATTGCATTCCTAACAGATTTTTTACCTTCAGAACTAAATCAAGAACATAAAAGACTAAAGATTTGTGGTCAATTTTATCTTAAAAAGTGCATTTCTGTGCTTTCTGATGTGCCATAAGGTAGCACTCCACAGTTAGAAAATAAAATTAAAAATGAGCCACAAAATGTTTTATCATCTCCTATTCCTGAATTTCTAATACATTAACCTAACTGTTTGTGTTGTACATGTGCATATGTATGTAATCAGTATATGCCATAGATTTGATTTTCAAAAGTTAAAAGAGTGAAAATAAATTCCTTTTGTGTGTATCCATGGCAATAATCTGCATTTATTTACCATAAAATATTGCAAAAAGGGGGGTGAACATGTCACATATCCCCCCAAAATTTGGATCAAACTAGAATTTCAATGCCTTTGAGTAATACCTTTTTAGAAACTGTTTTCATAAATCTTCCTAATGATCAAATAAAAAATGGGTGTCTTTCGCCTCATTTTTTTGTAAAATCCAATCACAAAGTTCGTGCGATAAAAAGTTGGAAAAAAACATTACAATAATTGCCGGACCAATGTATGGTAGGGACATGCAAATACGGACTGTCATACAGAAAACAGCCTATATTACATACATTACATACTCTTGATGTTCATATAAACCCAATACAAAGGCTATTTTAATACTCAGCTATCCAAAAATGAATTGTATTGCACACTAGCTCTCATATTTGAAAAATCCACAGGGGCCAAAATGCGAAACTACACACCTAACTGTGGAGTGCTACCTTATGTGATTACAAATCCGGTAAATTGTCTAATTCGGTAGGTCATATTCATGAAAGGGAAGGGGATTGTAGTTACGACGTAAGGAACATATCCGATATCATTTGTGAAACGGTTATTCCATAACGGCCAACCAACTCGTGATGGCGTCCGTAAAATTTACGAAGGGATGGCTGGGATCATAAACAAAAGTAAAGATGATATGAGGTATATTTTATCATATTTTCCTTGTGATTCGAGGTACTGGTAGTGAGGAGCTGAACACAGTGACAGTATCGGTAGCTTACCGACATTAAGAGAAATCTGAAATCGGATAAAATAAAAATTTGATCACCAAAACGATTTTATCATTGATTACTCATCTGTCCAACAAAATATAGAAAGAAACATTGCTTATCAATCAATTTGGTGAATATTATGAAATATATTTAATATGTGTTGGTACTAAAAAAATATTATACCCTAAAATATTGAAGACAATGTCTTCCGTCCTCGAGCATCAGTATGAAAATTTAAGACGTACGAATTATGACAATGTTTTGGTTCTGTAAATCCTTACAATTCCAATCAATGGTCAATTTATATATTTTGGAATTAGAAAGATACCTATGGTTTTATACTCTATCAATCAATGTTACATTCGACTGATTTGAATATTTTTTGTGTGTCATTTTCGTCATATAGCTCATCAACTCTTTCTATTCTTTCATATCTTTGGATTTCAAATACTTGTCGCTGGGCGTAAATGATGAAGATAAATCAAAAATAGTGCTCGCTTCGGACGCATGGAATTTATAACTTGTTTTTTTTTCGGCCATTATTGCAGATCTTTTTGTTGCTTATCGGATTATCGTGGTCTGACATCTGTCACGAACTATTTTTTTTTCCAAGTGAATAAAATTAAATAATTGCTGACGCAATGCACGTGAAGGATGTAAGGTTAAATTTGTCTACAATAGGAAACGAAATGAAAGTTAACTCATGCAAGATCGTGATTTTGGCGAAAAACAATGATGCTTATATGAATGTATAAAATTTGCATCGCTTATTTCATTTGACCAGTAGCGTTTACAACCAATTTGAAAGATCAACGTTTTTTTCGAAATGATCTACTAGAATATTGTCAATAATGAATTTAATATGCAGAAAACGTAAAGTTTCATTAATCTTTAAATCATTTATTTCTGTTATTTTCAATTTACCATATTCTTAAGTTTCAAAATTATTTTTTAATCTATAAACCACCTCCTATATCTTGAATTATTTCAAATAACTAAAAAAAAAGTATATGATATACAAACGGAATACAATGCACAGTTCTATTAGTATAAGATGATCTACAAAAAGAAACTGTGGTCGTTACTGGTTGTCTACAAATCAAAGTTGCGAGATTAATAGGCTACAACTAACCACCAAAGAGGATGAATAAAATATATATGAGTAATGATTTAATATTTTATATTTTGCTGGATAATTTTTTTGTCGTGTCTCTCTCATCATTGTTTTTTTTATATATTTTTATTGAACCTTTTTAAATTCTTTATCAACGACAACGCATGTAACATCTTATTTATTTTTTGAATATTCTTCTCCCGGTCATAAATCTGCATGAAATATTTGTCACTGTACGTTCAGAAAACATCAATCAAAAAAGCATATCTCCTCTAAAATTGTATTAATATACAAAGTGTAAACCTTTTCAAATAAGTGATTCGTTTAAATTCTAGTCAGATATTATCAGTTACACAGTGTGTTAGTGACCTAATACAATAAATACGGGGTCAGTAAATTCCATAAGGGATTTGAGCGAAAATAGAACCTCATATGGAATTTACTGACCCTGTATATATCGTATTAGGTCACTAAACACTGTGTCACGAATTCATCTTGCCGACTATCTTTATTAGTAGAATAAATAGACACTTCTTGTCTCTCCTATTTTTTCAAATTTACAATACATAGAACAAAAATGTATTAAGGAATATCAAAGGAAGTAACCTATATCAAAGATACAAGATCATACAAGGGTTGTGCTTCGGCTTCGAAGACATTTTTAAAAACAGTTCAAAGCAAGAAATTCATGCGTTATACGCCATACTTGTGCATTTTGAAATTAAAACAGTTGATTTATATATAATTATGTTTTCGATATCAATATGACCACATCAATTATAATTCATGGTAACACAGAATGGTAAATAGGATGATGACGAAAAGGAGGAGGATTCAGTGGCAAATTATATGCGTATTCGTGTTGAAAGCATGTTTATACGATTTTATTATTTATCTTGCTTTGTACAAGACTGATATGCTGAGTCGATTGTTTATCGTACAAGTTCGCACAGAAAAAACTTTTTGAAGATTTATCACCTTAATTTGTGTTAAGGAGATAAAAAAAAAACTTCTATATATAATAATTATGCAGACATGACTGAATATCATACTTAAATTTCAGCTAACAAGAAAAAAGAAATAAAAGTTTACGTGAATCATTAATTTTTTTTTAGCATTTTGGCATTGAAAATCACGACGTCAAAGGAAATAAAATGACGTTAAATGTTTTTTTTTTATTGTTTTTTTCATCTAAACTGTCTCGATCATTACAAATTAACGGTAGCACATTACATGCTAAAATTTATAGGGTGGATAGAATACACTATGAAGATGTTCTATGTTCTTTATAAACAAGTTTTGCTGCAATTTATATTTTATCATTTTTTACTCCGACGTTGGGCGCTTTAACGGAGAACTAGTGCATTGCATCCTTAACGACTCGTTTGTGATAAAATGTTTAACATTTAACATTTCATGTTTCATTAAAATGTTATAATTGACCTTTTTTCTCTTTTCTGCAGAATTCTAATATGTGATAAAAACATTATAACATGTCGTTTCCATATTAGCCCGGGTATCATCCCTCGACCCATATCGGCCCTCGATTTTTTTTATGTTTCCATTATTGTTTATAAAAAAAGGTATTTGGGTTACATGAACTATGTTTGAGTTTAGACATGGAATGTACTTGCTATTAAAGAAATTAAAAGGAGTTACCAAAACTATTTAAACCGACTTCATAATTGTCTACCGGAAACAGTGTTGAGGCTAAATTTAGAATAACGAACAATAATGATGGATTTGCGCTACTACCATTGTGACGACTACAGTACCAGGAAGACCGTAGGAAAAAAACCCAATGCTGTGCTGATTCATTATTCTGTTAAGATCAACAACAGATCACCGTGCAGTGTAGTTCAACGATTATCATTACAATCAGTTGCAAACTGATACAATCTAGTCTTAAAATATATAGAACATTTGGTGTCAGATATTTATTCTCCGTGGTTTAAAATGAGTGATTTCTTTGTCATTTTAAACACCAAGTATACATTACAATAAATACTCTATACACATGTCTATAACGTTCGTGACATTTTCAACATACTACAATTTTAAACACGATATAGTTTTCTTTAAAAAATAAAGAAATCATTTGAACGAATTGCTCATCCATTTACATCTTCAAATCACAATACTATTATCTATTATCGACAAACGTAATCTTTTTGATACAAAGACGGAATTGTTATAATATGTCTATCCGACCTATCTTTGTGTTACTTTGGAAATTTCCATTCTACATATATCTTTTGTTGCATATCGATACAAATAGTAGGGCAATTTTATAGTACATTACTAAATTATTTCAACATTCTAATATTGTCAATGTGTGTAATTAAGGTCTTCCCCTACGTGAAGAAAGACCTTATTGTTTTTCTAATGTTTTTTTTTCTTTTTTTTTAATTCCAGCATTTTCTTTGGCACGCCCTCCTACCGCGTCTATTGGAGTTATCAAAACCAAATATTAACCATCGATAGACTTCATCATGAACTTTTACCTGATGAATTTTTGTAGGATTTCCTCATCCCCTTTAGAAGTAATCTGCCTTTTATTGATTTTTTTCAACATGGTTCCCCTCATTGTTTTTATAGATATCATGACCTTATGTAGACAATAGGTAGATTTCATCATAATGAGGCTGAATAGGATTTCATCGTTCCCTATGAGAGTTATATCCCCTTGAAATTTTTTTTTCATTTGCATTTTTCTCAAAAAGTATAACAGATAGAATCGATTTGAAAACGGGAACATGTACAGGAACAGATGGCAATGCTAATGAACTTATACAATTTTGTATGCACCCAAGGTCAAAGGTCACAGAGTGCAAAATAAAATTACGCTGCAATTTCAAGCTTGCATATTAGGAAAACGATAAGACTTAAATACAGCGAAAAAAATGCTCCTCTCGACGAGTCCCTCATTTTATATAATAAGCCCAAAAAGGTCCGACCGTCTGTTCAAAAGTTACAACGGGATGATTCTTAAAAGTATAGTATTTTGTGTATATCTTTTTAAAGGTAACAGGTATCAACCTACTATAAACTGCAAAGATGATCAGTAATTCAAGACCTTCAATTTGAGGTCAATGTCAGGTCATGATGAAATTTCACCTTGACCTTCCCATTATACTATGACCTTGACCTTGTGATATTTAAAAGGTCAAGTGTTCAAGTGGTTCTGAGTTGAATGGTGATAGTCCAATGTCTCTACGACTTCCGGTTCTCAAGTTTGGTATTGCATCATATATTTGATGATTAATTGTGACCTTTGTGAACTTTGAAATTGTCCCATTTCTTTTTTTCTTTTGTTGTCTTTCAACTGTAGATCATTTATCATTTAACAGATTTGAGATATCTATTATCGTTTTAGAGATAATGCAGTTTGAAATTTTACGAGCGGCGGTATTTATTTTTGAACCAACAACAGGTTACCACTTAAAATGTTTAAGGAATTGAAGAGGTTAACATAGTTATATTTTTGACGAAATACCAAAAACATTCCATGGGGAAAAAAAGTAAAAAATCAATTTGAAATTTTCATTGTTTACATTGACTTTGTAAGTTTCATAATTTCTATTTATATAGTTGATATTGCATTATTTTTGGCATTTTGTCAAATGGGTCATATCAAATTGAAGGTCTCAATAAATTCTGCTTAAAAATGAAATTTTTAAACCTCTTTTTTCATCCCAGGGGGAAGGGTGGGGTTATTTAGTGCAAAAAATCAAATTTCTCAAATGGTAAGGTTGTCGCATATCAAATGAAAGAACATAAAGCGTACATTTGAAATTTCAAATTAACGTACCCCAAAAATTGGTTCGATGGGGTCATTGAGTGCAAAAAATAAATTTTCTTTACGATAGGGTTGTTGTATATCAAATGCAAGGTTATGATGTGAACATTTGAAATATCAAATTTCTGACCTCCAAAAATTAGTTGGATGGGGTAATTAACTGCAAAAATCAAACTTTCTTGAACATAGGGTTGTTGCATATTAAATGAAAGATCAACAAGTCTATATTACATATATCATACTTCCGATCTCGAAAATGTAGGCGGATGAGGTCATCAAGTGTAAAAAGCGAAAAGTTACAGAAGGTATGCTTGTCGTATATCAAACGAAAAGTCGTACAAAGTACATTACGAAAACATCACTTTTACAGAAAATATCTTTCAATTGTTTTATAAACAATTGTTCCATAAACAATTGAGATACTAGTGCTTTTTAAGGCCTTTCCTCTACGCGAGGAAAGACCTTATTGCTTTTATAATGTTTTTTTTTCTTTTTTTCTTCCAACATTTTTTTGACATGCCCGCCTATTGTTTCTGTTGAAGCTATGAAGAACAAATATGGACCATTGAAAGACATTATCATGAAGTATTACCAGATGACCCGGTTAAGGATTTCATCATCCCTTAAGAAGTTATCTCCCTTTTATTGTTTTTTTTCAACATGGACCCCCTCGTTGTTTTAAAAGATATCATGACCTTATTTGGACCATAATTAGATCTCATCATGATGTATTACCATATGAAGCTGAATAGGATTTCATCGTCCCCTATGAGATTCATATCCCCTTGAAACAATTTATTTCCTTTGCATTTTTCTCAAAAAGTATTAGAGATAGAATCAATTCAAAAACGGCAAGTATACAGGAACTGATGGCAATGCTAATGAACATATACAATCATTTTGTAATCAACCCTTATAAGGAGTTATTCTCTTTGAAAAATTATACACAATTTTTGAAAAATTGTATTTCGAGAACCGGAAGTCGTAGAGACTTTGGACCTACACCAGTAATCTTTAGTGCACGTGTCCTTCACTTTGCACCCAAGGTCAAAGGTCACCGATAGCAAATAAAAATTACGCTGCAATTTCAAGCTTGCATATTAAGAAAACAATAAGAGTTTCTGCATACATACTGTGTATGAAATATTTCTCTTGACGAGTTCTACATTTTATATATTAAGCTAAAAGATGTCCGACCGTCTGTTCAATAGTTACGTCAACATAACTCTTAAAACTATAGTAACATGTGTATATTTTTTATTAGGTAACAGATATCAACCTACTATAAACTGTAAAGATGATCAGTTATACAAGAACTTCAATTTGAGGTCAATGTCGGGTCATGATGAAATTTAACCTTGACCTTCAAAGTGTACTATGACCTTGACCTTGTGATATTTGAATGGTCAAGTGGTCTTGAGTTGAATGGTGGTAGTCCCATGTCTCTACGACTTCTGATTCTCAAGTTTAGTATTGCATCATATATTTGATGATTCATTGTGACCTTGATGAACTTCGGAGTTGTCCGAAATTTTTTCTACAATGTTGTCCTTTAACTGCAAATTATTTATCATTTATCAGATGTGAGATATCTATTGTCGTTTTAGAGATAATGCAGTTTGAAATTTTGCGAGCGGAGGCATGTATTCCTAAATCAACAACAGCTTACCACCTGAAATTTTCAGAAATTGAAGAGTTTAACATGGCTATATGTTTGACGAATTACCAAAAACTTGTAACGAAAAACTAAAATTTTCATCTTTTACATTTACTTTGTAAGTTTCATAAGTTCTATTTATATAATTGATATTGCATCATTTTTGGCACTTTGTCACATGCGGTCATTATGTATATCAAATTGAACGTCGAAATGAGCTCTACGTAAAAATGAAAAATTCAAACCCCTTTTTCATCCCAGTGGGATAGGTGGGGTCATTTAGTGCAGAAAAAAATCAAACTTCTCAGATGTTTAGGTTGACGCATATTTATTTACATACTTTTATTATTGATTTATGTTAACCAAAAACGACTTATGATTACTTCCACTACAAAAGTCTAAAAGTCTTAAAAGATCAATTTTTGTCTTAATTTGCATGAACTTTTACTCGACATTCTCCAAAAGTATGATTTGTGTCTTAATTTTTCTTGACAAATTCTCTTTTGTATTAAATTTGTATGAAATTTACTCGACAAATTCTCGACATTCTGAGTATTGTCTTGACATAATTTTATCTCTATTTCTCTTTATGTTATATACTGTTGTTTGAAGTAACACTTGTTATAACAAAAACAAAATTTGGGCATGTAAAATAATTAAAAGTTTGGGTTTTATATATGTTAAATATTTTTTCAAATACAAATATTGCTATGAAATCTTAAGTATTAACAACAAAAATCAAGGTATGTTGATATAAAACAATTTAAATGTGGGTTTTTGAATAGTTATAAATATTGATTCCTAAATCTTATAAATAATTCCTAAATTAATAAAAACCAATTATACTGTAGACATATTTCATTTTACATTCATAATATTCAATGTTAATATGGTAATAATTATTTTACCCAAACGTGTTGTTTTCATAAATAGCAAAGTATGATGGTATTCTTATTCTTCTAAGGATTTGTATCGTCTCACTATACCAATCCTTGATTTAACCGAAGAAATTTGTGTTATATTATCTGTTATAATATATATTAAGTATTACACGTGAACAGGATAGTGTCTTCCTCGAATGCCAACAATTTATAGGTTACTTATTCCTTGAATGCCAACAAAAATATTTCAATCGATGTTTATATAATAACAATAGGTGATTTTATATGTATTTAACTGTTGAAAATAATTAGTGAACTTGATAAAATAGCAATATTTTATCACTTTTATAGCAAATTTTAGGGTTAAAATTATAATGAATTTTAAAAAAGTAAAGAAAATTATAAATAGATAGTTTGGCAATGGAAAAGTTTATTAACATAAGACATATTAGAAAAAACTTTGAAAAGTGTTGCATCACAACATGCTCATGTTGACTTTTGAAGTTTCGTTTTACAATGTTTTAAGAGAATCCATATTTAATCAAGCAGTAACAGCATAAAATTATTTTCAACAACTTGACAAACAAGAATTAGATTAAGCTACCTGTACTTAACCTAACTGTTTAATTGTATGATTGTTTTGATAAGCATGCACTTTTGTTGTGATAATTACTTACATCTTTTCCTCGAATGCCAACATAATTTTAGAGGTAAATTGTCGTTAGATCAAAGGATGTTGGCATTCTAGGAATAAACCGACAGGATATCCCAATAGAATTAAGGTATTCCATACCACAAATAAATCCTTGTTCTTTA
Source organism: Mytilus galloprovincialis (assembly GCA_037788925.1). Lineage (NCBI taxonomy): Eukaryota > Metazoa > Mollusca > Bivalvia > Mytilida > Mytilidae > Mytilus > Mytilus galloprovincialis. Next base: position 18,792,003 of record CM075338.1, on the reverse strand, counting down.
AAGTTTAATTAGCTATATCAAAAAGGAGTATATAACAGCAATAGAAGGTCATAAACAGCGAAGAATGTGTCTGTTTACATCTAAGGCGAAATTTATACTGTTGAGATAGTGTCAAGACATCTTTGAGACCATCAAGCATGTGTCGAGATATATTAAGACAGCTTTGAGACTGTCAAGATTGTATCAAGACATATTCAGACATTATTTAGAATGTCAAGAAATATCAAGACATATTAAGTCATTATTAAGAATGTTTAAAATATGTCAAGACTACTCGAGACAAATTTAAGACAGTCAAGAGTAGGTCGAGACTAATCAAGACTCTTATCAGATGATATAAGTGTCGAGAAGTTTTTTTTAGACAATGTTCATACTGTCAAGACACTTGTCAAGAAAAATCAAGAACCCTATTAGAATAATGCATGCTATATGTTAAGAATTTTTAAAAGTTAATTCAGACAAATAAAGAATGAGTAGTAAAAACTCATTCAAATTCAGACTTTTTGACTTTTGTATTCTTCGGTTGCATTTAGATAAGTAATATTATTTTTGTATTTATCTTTCAGTTTTATTATTAAATTTTCCATCAAATGCCTTATGAACGTGGTTGTGTTTGTAAAAATTTTCATCTCTACCAACTAAGACTTTCTGAGGCAAATATTCCTATTTACTGAAAATAATAATAATAATAATAATAATAATAATAATAATAATAATAATAATAAAAATAAAATAATAATAATAATAATAATAATAATAATAATAATAATAATAATAATAATAATGATAATAATAATAATAATAATAATAATAATAAATCAATGATTATAATAATAATTATCAGAATGATAAGAAAAAAAATAAAAATAATAATTATAAGGTAGAAAAATTCAATGAACAATGAACTGATAATGTCTTTTCTGCATCCCATTACACCTAGATAGATGCAAGCTTGATGACGATAGTCTGTAAATATTGCGTTTGTTTTTATCGCATTGTGAAAATTGTTAACATCTGAATATTTATATCTTTTTTTTTTTTTAACTCTAATTGATTCTGTATTGCAAATATTGCTGTTTATCAATTAAACTTGGTATACAGCATTTCAACAAGTTCCCCTGTTTAATTACCACTGAATACCTAGGATGAATATTCCGTAAAGATAACTAATAAAATACATTTGTTTACATTTTAATTATTTTATCAAAATACGTTCTTAGTCAATTTTATATAGGTATAAGAAGAGGAGGTATGAGATAAATATAGATCAAAATTCCCTTGATGTTTTGGTTTTATTTCATCATTATAAAATCTTTATTATAGGAATGTTAAATAGAATAAGACGAGAAACAGATATTGTGACTTTCGATTACAAAAATATATCCGATCTCACCTAGATTGATGTACGCGCGATAAAGCTAGTTTGTCTAGAGAAATATTGCGTTCATTTTAATGCATTGTAAAGATTTTTAATATCTTAATATTTCCATATTATATTGTGTGTTAACATCACATTGATATACTATTTAATATGTATGATAAATTGTTTTTCTTAATGATTTTATTTTTATTTTTTAATCATCAGAACTTTCTTTTTTATATTTGAAATGTTTAATAGAATAAAACAAAGAAAACATGTTGCGACTTTTAATTTCAAAAAAAAATATTAAGTTAAAACTTACCTCAACTCAAAATCGTAAAAAAATATTCAAAATAAATGTATTTTTGTAACATCTTACAGTATGCATGGCCTTTACAATTATAAAATCTCATTCAAGTTGTGAATGCATATCAAAATAATCTTTTAAGTAATGTTTGTTACTAAATGAGGGGGAGGTAAATTTACCTCAATATCTTCATTTTCTTTAAAAAAAATTAATACTAATACATTCAAAATATATTTTTCAAACGTATTTTTATTACAAAAAAAAAAAAAAAAATACTAACTTTATAAACTTCTATTTCAATATATTTCATTTCATGGTAAGTACACTTCGACACAATTATATTATGTAGAAAGAACTCTCAACAATTTATATGTTTATTTAGACAGTATTTACAAATAGATATTAAATCTACAAAAACAGTTCTTCAAAATGTACAGTCCTTGGATGGTGTAAACTTCCCACTAACACCATACACCATTACACCATACACCATACACTATTAAACCATACATCTTGTACCATTACATCATACACGTTACACATTTTCACCATACACCTTACACTTTACACCATACACCATTTCCCATTCTATCTACACGATCCGAAATTACCCATAATGCAATTAAATTTCAAAGAAAGCGTGCGACTACAAAATTATATATTTGTTTTAAAAAACGAATTTTTATCACAATATTGCAAATATTTATATACTTAAGACTTCCGTGGGCATAGTCATATAAACATTATAGAACAAATACATATACAAAAAGTATTTTGATCATATAAAATATTTATATATAATCATGATAATTGCAATTGAAAGCGATATTGGTGTACTGTTAATCGGTCAGGGTGAATTCTGAAAATCGAGTATACTCGGTTTTGCGAGTCATGATCCCGTAATGCAATAACTAACTATCAGTGCTCCTTGGTAAAGTTAAAATACAGCTTTATAATAATTATGGAGTTTTATAGATTACGTTTAATTTGCAACCAACTATTTAGATGACAGAAAAAAGTTACATACAAAAACTAAGATGATGTGAAAGTTGTGAATACGGGGTTAAAATGGTATTTTCATTAAACCAAGATTTTACATTTTCAAATCATCATTGATAAAGACTAACTTATAAGACGTGTTATTACATCGTTTATTGTCATTGTGTGCAAAACTGCACATGATACATGAACTACTTAGAAACGCAATGAATAAATCTGACCATAAAAAGACTATTTGAGACACATTATATAATATGCAAGGTGTAGAGAAAATAAAAACACACCGTAAATTCACACATGCAAGAATAGTGAATGAATTTCTTTGACATGCTATGAAACAGGTGACGCAATGGCAAACTTAATGATTTTCATGATATATTCAACGTTTTTATAAACTCTTCAATGTTCAAAATCCTGAATCAAGGAATAAGTACTCGACGATTTTCCTTGTGAAGATGACGAGCTTTTTGTTTAAATTTCATTTAGATATTTGAATTTAAATTCGATCATAATTACTTTGTGCCTACACAGATTGTGTATGAAGTTGCATGTATATATTTTTGAATATATGTTAAAATTTCATTGAACCATCAAGAATTTACAATCACTAATTTTAAAATAAATATTACAAATTCGTACCCTGACCTATAATGGTTCACTTTATAATTTTTTACTTAAAAGGGGAGTTGTCTTATTGGCACTCATCCAAATTTTCCTATGTTTATATACACAAGTTCTTCTTTTTTTATATCCGAGTAACAATTCATAAAGGTTTGACAAATATTTTAAGCTATTTGACCAGTAAACATCTTTATAAATATTGATGATAAATAGCATTGCTTTCGAAAAATATCTTGGCTATACCATTAAACATGACAGCGTAGTCGTGAACGGCGGGTAAGATTTTCCGACGGTGATGGACTTATTTCTACGTAACTTAACGCTTTATTTTTGACAATAAAATCCGGGTTTGTTGATTTATTTGAAAAAAAACAAGCTCGTGGATCTCGATTTTTATTTTGCAATCAATCAATGAATGTTCAAGGAACTCTCCGTCAAAATTATATGAAAAAAATTAACATCACATTTGTTATGCTCTTCGAAATAGACTCAAATGTTGTCAATTTCTTCATTTGATTAAAGATGATATAACTTTGAAAAAAACTAAAAAAAGTTTAAAGTTTAACTTGTGACGTCATGTTGATGCAATAGATCACACAAACACAACGGTTCAGATATGACTGTTCGTTCAAAGTTATTTTTACTTTTCATTAAAAGATCTTATGCATGAAATGTTAGTGTTTTTCCATGAAATATGCAAATTTCGAACCAAATTATCTTAAAAAGTAAGTCATGATGGTATATTTTTCTTTGCAAATTTCAAAAGTACACATTGAAATTGACCTTGTACATGTACCATAATTTCAAGACAAATCAATCACTGATCTCTACCGTATCGCATGCCCTTGGTGATATTTATACCATATAAACAAGTAGATGTGGTATGGGACAATTCTCCATCCAAGTCACAATATGTAAACGACAATTATACAATGTAGGTCAAAGAACGGCCTTAAATCATTTTTGGTCAATACTGAGCTTTGGCGTTTATGATACTTATACAATACTTACGTTTATAAAATATTACCTTGATGGGAAAAGGCTCGCGGAGGGGGGATACTTCAATATTTTGTTGGTAGAGGAGAGCAGATGAGACATTAAGTACCCCACCCTTTTCATACATTTTGTTTATCAAAATTATATACCTTGTCATATACCATTAAACAAAAAATAGACCCATAATTATATTTGGTGATTTTCATCGTCTGGTATATTAGTATAGTAATCTTTTTTGGATCCTTTTCATCATCATGTTTATGTTAAGAAGCAACACAATCGTAATAATCACACCTTGCATTTCAAATAAATTCTTCACATATAAAAAAAGTTATTCCTATTGGCAACTTTCATATCTTTCATTATGAAGAAATTTCAATTTCAATAGACAACAAATATGTTTAGTCAAACACTTTTGCTAAGTTTAATATTTTAAATAGAAAACTGATAATAAGTTAAATTGCATTCCCTGTTGATGGACGCTTCTGCAATACTCTTCTTATAATTGTTATCGTGTTTCATCTATACATACCTTTGAATGTAAATTAGGTGCAAATGTCAAACTGGTCGGATGTATAGCATCTATTACTAGCATCAGAGGAAATACCACATAGGAATAAATAGAGATTTATTGGTTGACAAATACTTGATGCGTTAACACTGTGGTTTTACCGCATGAAAATTAGATACTGACATCTGATTAGTTTCAGATACTTATGATATAATCAAGCAAGTGATAATACCAACCTATTGATACGTTTCATCGGAATTTCTCACCCTTTTCATATATCATGGAGCATGAAATAGTGACCTATTCCAGCAGCTCATCCCTCCCACTCATTACATTAGGTGTCCCTTTCCGGGGGAAAAAAACATTGAGGGGTATTGTAAATTATACATACATATATAGGCACTAGATAAATTTTGTGAACATCTTATTATGCATGTTAACTTGCATTTCACAGTACATCATAATCATGACATACATACGAATCGATTTTCAATGCTAAATTGATGGAAATGTAGCAAAAATAAACATGAACAACGCCTTATGTATGCTACGAAATCATGATAGTTAAAAAATACCACAAGGACTACAACAAATTTAAACATTTACGAACAGAGAAATAATCATGTATTATAGCTGAGCTTATTTTCAAATCCACCACCTGTTTCGTTCACAGTTCAAACAATATTTGTTCATACATAAATAGAATTTGGTATAACACGACTGATTTACCATTAAGGTCATACGATACAGTTACATGGGAGGTTATAACGTTGCTAACTTAAAATGTTATTATCGGAACGCCAAATTGTGACATATAGGGAAAAGATGCCTTTTTTGACTGAATTTGTTTCATTCAAACTGATTTATTTGAAAAAGAGTTTTTTTAAAATGACCTTCGGTTTGATTATGCATGAAGATTATTTGTATCAAGTTTTATGAAAAAGGAAATAATACAATATTTTTTTAATTTGATAAAATTCAGCAAAATAGGACGTTCTTGTCTACATTCATCATGTTCATGAACATTTGATAAATTTGAGTCATTTCTAAACAAACAAAAAAATTATCAATTTATACGATACTTATATAAAAAAGAAATCAAAAATAATATAACAAAAAATATCTTATCCGAGTTTTGAGCAATTATCTGAAATTTTGACCTCATCTTACTACAAAAGTAGCACGTGAAGGTATATTTAATCATGTAAAAAATAGCCTATTTGCAAGTTGTCATCAACATTTCATTATGAGATCAAAATTGTATAGTATGCCCTTAAAACCAAATAAACGCTTTCAAAATAACAATTGGTAAAGTAAAAACAAGTTAGTCAATGAACAAAAAAAAACATAATTTACTTATAAACTATCGAGCATAACTTTTGTTCCGTACCCATGCGTTTGTCTTTGACTTTCGTTATATTAATAGGCATTGTTCTTTTCATTATACTTATTAACAAGTGATTAAGGGCATACGATACAGTTACAGGGGAGGTAATGATGTTGCTAACGTAAAATGTTATTTTCGCGACGTCAAACTGTGACATATCGGGAAAAGATGTATTTTTTGACGGATTTTTATCATTCAAACTGATTTAATTTGAAAACGAGTGCATTGACCCCCACTTTTTAAACCGACATTTTGTTTCATTTTGCAGGGAGATTATATTGACCAAATTTTATAAAACTGTAAATAGTGCATTTTTTTTTATTTTGATTAATATACAGCAAAAAATTACGTTTTTTTCTCAATTCATTACCATTTGATAAATATGAGTTAATTCTGAACAGAAATATGCATAATTGTTTAGAATACTTATAAAATACAGAAATTACAAATTATTTAACAAAAAACAATTTGTGTTTATCTTTTAAAACAAAAAAGTTATGTCTTTCTTTCGAAAAGGAAAATACGGCCACAAATTCGAATTTTGAGCAAATATACAAAATTTCGACCTCATTTAACTCAAAAAGTAGCACATGAAGGTATATTTTTTATTACATATTTGATTTAATCAGGTGAAAAATAGCCTATATGCAAATTTTCATCAACTTGTAAATACGGAATCAAAACTGTATCGTATGCCCTTTAGCAAACACAATGCATGCTACAATAGATTGAAATCTTTTGAAAATGTTCATGACTATGACGATTTATTTTTAATTGTTTTTATGTTTTCCTTTGGAATATTTTCAGTTTATTTAACGTATGTGTCGAACTTCTATATAAGTACAGTTTGATGATATTCTCAATACTTTCATTCGAATGTTTTTAGACTCTGAATGTTTTATAACCTATAACTGTTTATACGTTATTCGGAGAACCATGCTTTTTCCATTACTTTTACAAAATCTGTTTATGTTTCTTGTATTTTTGTAGTGAATACTTATTGAAGTGGTAAATTGACCACATCAAAATTATATGAACTCAAGATATGGATAAAAGTACAACAAATTTTTAAACCTCATTATAAATGATTATTCCACATGGTACAATACAAATTGGAGATACGAACATTTATGATGAAATAGCGCAACATCAGTTCATGTACCCAGACGTGATTTCAGTAAGACATATGCTTTATTTGATAAATAAAGCATGTCGAAGTAACAGATTGTAAAAACGTCCTATGATCAGTATGATATATATATACATATACACCCTATGTAATGACACTGTGTTACGATCCATTTTGAATAAATTCATAATAAACAACATTTCTTTTTATCTTTAAATTATGTCGTAACTAGTTCCGTTTTCATTTTAAATATGTGGAGTAAAAATATAAAAGAATGCTACGTAGAGCGCAGTTTGATACGACAACAGAGATCGAACTATGAACACTCTGGGCAAATATGGACACTATATTCAATTTGAACAATTTGTAATTTTACTTTTACCCAAAATAAACTTTTTATATCACTATACATCATATAGTACAATTGTCATGATAGATACTATTTGTTAATACAATAGTAATGCCACAGACATTGATGTTAGCTGTAGTCGTCACGCCAAGCTGACTTATTGATCTAGTTGAAATTTAAACTTAACTAATCGTGATTTACGGTTTCTTGATACCATTTGATAATTAGCTCATTCTCAATGGCGTCATTCGTCTAATGGAGGACTCTAAATGTGACTTATTTTCTCATTTCCATTATTGTTTACAAAAAAGGTAATTGGTATACATCATTTTCTTTTATTACAGACCGAATGTTTATTCCTGTCCTTAGTCAGGAATCTGATGTACAGCAGTTGTCGTTTGTTTATGTAGTTCATACCTGTTTCTCGTTTCTCGTTTTTATATAGATTAACCCGTTGGTTTTCCCGTTTGAATGGTTTTACGTTAGTAAATGACCTAATAGTTTACTTTTATAAATTGTTACTTGGATGGAGAGTTGTCTCATTGACACTCATACCACATCATCCTATATCTATTAAATATCATCTTCATAATTGTCAACCGGAAATAGTGTTTAGAAGAGCGAACATAAATGACGAAAATGCGCTACTGCCATTGTGACGACTACAGTATACGGAAGCACGTAGAAAAACCCAATGCTATGCAGTGTATTTAAACGATTATCATTACAATCAGTTGGAAACTGATATAACCTAGTCTTACAATATATAGAAAATGTGGTGTCAGATATCTATTCTTCATTGTTTAAAATGAGTGATTTTTTTGTCATTTTAAACACCAAGTATAGATTACAATAAATACTCTATAACGTGCGTGACATTTTTAACATACTACAATTTTAAACACGATATAATTTTCTTTAAAAAATAAAGAAATCATTTGAACAAATTGTTCATCCATTTACATATTATTCAAATCACAATACCATTATCGACAAACGTAATCTTTTTGACAGAAGGATGGAATTGTTATAATATGTCTATCCGACCTATCTTTGTGTTACTTTGGAATTTTCCATTCTGCATATATATTTTGTTGCATATCGATATAAATAGTAGTACATCACTAAATTATTTCCACATTCTGATATTGTCAATGTGTGTATTTATTAGGCGTAGATTAACTTAGCTGTATTTGGCAAAACTTTTAGCAATTTTGGTTTGCAATGCTCTTCAACTTCGTACTTTATTTGGCATTTTAAACTTGCTTGGATTCGAGCGTCACTGATGAGTCTTTAGTTGACGAAACGCGCGTCTGGCGTATATACTGAATTCAGTCCTGGTATCTATGATGAGTTTATTTACAACTGCTGGTGGAGATTTATTTCCCCGAGGGTATCACAAGCCCAGTAGTCAGCACTTTTTGTGCTGACATGAATTGTCATTGATATGGTTATATTTATAAATTTACTGTTTATTTTAGAATTTTTTGAAATACTAAGGCTTTTCTACCTCAGGCATAGATTAACTTAGCTGTATTTCGCAAAATTTTTAGGAATTTTGATTCTCAATGCTCTTCAACTTCGTACTTTATTTGGCATTGTAAACTGTTTTGGATTCGAGCGTCACTGATGAGTCTTTAGTAGACGAAACGCGCGTCTGGCGTATATACTTAATATAGTCCTGGTATCTATGATGATATATTTACATACTTTTATTATTGATTTATGTAAACCAAAAACGATTTATGATTACTTCCACTACAAGTCTAAACGTCTGGAAAGATCAATTTTTGTCTTAATTTGCATTAATTTTTACTCGACATTCTCCAAAAGTATGATTTGAGTCTTAATTTTTCTTGAAAAATTCTCTTTTATATTAAATTTTATCAAACTTACTCGTCAAATTCTCAACATTCTGAGTATTGTCTGAAAATGTCTTGCCATATTTTATCTCTATTTCTCTTTATGTAATATACATGAAAATGTCATACACAAATAATACCAATCCGATATGTATCTTTTGTAATGACGTACATAAGTTTCATGGTGAAATAAAGCAAAACATTATTTAAAAGCGTAGTGCTTATCTATATCTCTAATGAGAACTCAAACATGTCAAAGTCAACTGTGTTAAACTTCGTCACATTAAGGTAGCACAATACAAAGATTTTATAACTCCAACTCCCAAGTTTTTAAATGCTGTAACTTTCTTAATAATGCTTGAAAATTTATGATATACTGTTGTTTCAAGTTACACTTGTTATAACAAAAACAAAAGTTGGGCATGTAAAATAATTAAAAAAACAATTTCAAATACAAATATTGCTATGAAATCTTAAGTATTAACAACAAAAATGTGGGATCGTCTCACTATACCAATCCTTGATTTAACAGAAGAAAATTTGTGTAATGTTATCTGTTGCAATATATGTTAAATATTACACGTGGACATGATGGTGTCTTCCTCGAAGGCCAACAATTTAGAGGTTACCTATTCCTTGAATGCCAACAAAATATATTTCAATCGATGTTTATATAATAACAATAGGTGATTTTATAAGTATTTAACTGTTGAAAATAATTGGTGAACTTGATAAAATTGCAATATTTTATCACTTTTATAGCAGATTTTAGGGTTAAAATTATAACGAATTTTTAAAAAGTAAAGAGAATTATAAATAGATATTTTGACAATGGAAAAGTTTATTAACATAAGACCTATTAGAAAAACTTTGAAAAGAGTTGCATCATGTTGACTTTTGAAGTTTCGTTTTAAGAGAATCCATATTTAATCAAGCAGTACCAGCATGAAATTATTTTCAACAACTTGACAAACATGAATTAGATTTAGCTACCTGTACTTTACCTTACTGTTTAATTAGTATGATTGTTTTGATAAGCATGCACTTTTGTTGTGATAATTACTTACACCTTTTCCTCGAATGCCAACATAATTTTAGAGGTAAATTGTCGTTCGATCAAAAGATGTTGGCATTCAAGGAATAAACCGACAGTATATTCCTCGTAAAATTAAGGTATTCCATATCACAGGGTACACGCAACTATGATATGGAAAATTACGGCTTTACATGTTATCAGCAATGCAACTTATTAGTTGACTGACCATGCCAAAACAATCCAAAAAGGTTGTTGATATATGAAAATTAAAATCATCATTTTAATTTAACAAAAAATGAATTAAAATGGCTTTTCTTCATCAAAATTGTGAAGTAAATTATTTCAAAATAAAAACAAATTGAATTATTTCCCACGGATTAAAAGAAAATTATTATCTACTGCGGGATTCATAGAAAACTATTTATAAAGGGCCCCATCAATAATTACTAAATATAGATCTAATAAAATTGAGAATGGAAATGGGGAATGTGTCAAAGAGACAACAACCCGACCAAATAAAAAACAACAGCAGAAGGTCACCAACAGGTCTTCAATGTAGCGAGAAATTCCCGCACCCTGAGGCGTCCTTCAGCTGGCCCCTAAACAAATATATACTAGTCCAGTGATAATGAACGCCATACTAATTTCCAAATTGTACCTAAGAAACTAAAATTAAAATGATACAAGACTAACAAAGGCCAGAGACTCCTGACTTGGGACAGGCGCAAAAATGCGGCGGGGTTAAACATGTTTGTGAGATCTCAACCCTCCCCCTATACCTCTAACCAATGTAGTAAAGAGAACGCATAACAATACGCACATTAAAATTCAGTTCAAGAGAAGTCCGAGTCTGATGCCAGAAGATGTAACCAAAGAAAATAAACAAAATGACAATAATACATAAATAACAACAGACTACTAGCAGTTAACTGACATGCAAGCTCCAGACTTCAATTAAACTGACTGAAAGATTATGATTTCATCATATGAACATCAGGCACAATCCTTCCCGTTAGGGGTTTAGTATCATACCATCATAACATATATAAGAAGAACATAACCCGTGTCATACCAACAACTGTTTTTAGAATAAATGTGTTAAGTTCCGATGCAAAGACCTTATCAGTGACTCAATATTAACGCCAAAATATGCAATCTTTAATGACTTGACAACAGTATCGTAATTATATCCCTTCTTAATAAGTCTATTCAAAGGTTTTGTAAGTTTCTGAGGTGAATACTGACACATTTGTGCTTTATAAAGAATATTTCCATAAAAAATTGGATGTGAAATACGATGTTAAGATCTCCTGTTATAACATGGGAAATGGGTCCATAAATATATTCGGAATTACTGCAATTACATGAAGTAGGTGTATTTTCACTGATATTAACATCTTTACACAATTGACTATAATTAAACACAAATTTCCTGGTAGATTTCTTGTAAATATAACAAATAAGAGGTAGCTCAGTATTGTCAAATTATCCAGGAATTTGTTCTCTAAACCTGTTTTTCTTGTTCTATGATATCTTGAGAAAAGAAGGAGGGAATTATCACAAATATTTAGTTTTGATAAAACAAATTATGAAGTTCAACACTCAATTTTCAAGTTTTAGTTGTTCTAAAAGAGAAAGAGTTGGTCGTGACAAATCAAGACGTTTATCAGATGATACAGGAAGTGTCGAGAAATGTTTTAGACAATGTTCATACTGTCAAAACACTTGTCAAGAAAAATCAAGAACCTTATTAGACTAATTCATACTATATGTTAAGAATTTTTAACAGTTAATTCAGACAAATACAGAATGAGTAGTATAAACACATTCAAATTTAGACAAAAATTGGTCTTTTCAGACTTTTTGACTTTTGTAGTCTTCGGTTGCATTTAGATAAGTAATATTATTTTTGTATTTATCTTTCAGTTTTATTATTAAATTTTCCATCAAATGCCTTATGAACGTGGTTGTGTTTGTAAAAATGTCCATGTCTACCAACATGACCAACTACGACTTTCTGAGGCAAATGTTAATATTTAATAATAATAATAATAATAATAATAATAATAATAATAATAATAATAATAATAATAATAATAATAATAATAATAAGAATAATAATAAATCAATGATAATAATAATAATATTTATAAGAATGATAACATTTATAAGAATGATATTTATAAGAAATATTCAATGAAAAATGAACTGAAAATGTCTTTTCTGCATCCCATTTCACCTAGATGTATGAAACGCTTGATGACGCTAGGCTGTAAATATTGCGTTTGTTTCTATCGCATTGTAAATATTGTTAACATCTGCATATTTATATATTTTTTAACACTCTAATTGATTTTTTATTGCAAATATTGCTGTTTATCAATTAAACTCGGTGTACAGCATTTCAACAAGTTCCCCTGTTTAATTACCACTGAATACCTGGGGAGAATATTCAGTAAAATTAACTAATAAAATACATTTGTTTACATCTTAATTTTTTTGTATTAAAAGTACGTTCTTAGGCAAGTTTATATAGGTATAAGAAGATGAGGTATGAGACAAATCTCCATCCAAGTCACAATTTATAAAAGTAAACCATTATATGTTTCTCTTGATGATTCGGTTTTATTTCAAATTAATTAAATTCAATACTTTATTATTATAAAAAAAGATATTATAGTAATGTTAAATAGAATAAGACGAGGAACAAATACTGTGACTTTTGATGACCAAAAATATATCCGATCTCACCTAGATAGATGTACGCGCGATGAAGGTAGTTTGTCTAGAGAAATATTGCGGGCATTTTAATGCATTGTAAAGATTTTTAATATCTCAATATTTCCATATTATATAGTGTGTTAACATCACATTGATATACAATTTGATATGTATGATAAACTAATTTTCTTAATGATTTTATTTTTATTTTGCAATCATCAAAACTTTCTTTTTATATTGGAAATGATTAATAGAATAAAATAAAGAAAACATATTGCGACTTTTTATTTAAAAAAAAATTTATCTAGTTAAAACTAACCTCAACTTAAATTGTAAAAAAATATTCAAAATAAATGTATTTTTGTAACATCTTACAGTATGCATGGCCTTTACAATTATAAAAACTCATTCAAAAAAATAATACCAATGCATTCAAAATATATTTCAAACATGACCATATCCGAAACACCCTTTTCTAAGTATACACAAAACAATTATACTACAATCATGCAATTGTGAATTTCTAGAAACATATGGAAATAAATTCAGAAGAATGTATTCCATAGCCGGAAATATTTATCATACACTGAGTTTACCAGCTCTTAATTACTTTAAATGTATGCACATAGGAAATTGATTTAATAACAAAGGATTATGATAAGATATACATGATTGGTCCTGGACCCGATTGATTTTAACGTAAAACAATATTCAAAAAAAATGTATTTTTGTAACATCTTACAGTATGCATGGCGTTTACAATTATAAAAACTCATTCAAAAAAAATAATACTAATACATTCAAAATATATTTCAAACGTAGTTTTATTATAATTAAAAAAAAATAAAAAAAATACTAGTTTTATGATGACAAAATTGTGTGTAAATTTATATGTATAAGCTTTTATTTCAATATCTTTCATTTCATAGTAAGTACATGTTTATAGTCTTTTCACCTTATGTATGAAATTGCATATTTAGGACTTAAAATACACAATCGAAAATGAAATGTTTAGAATTGTGTCGGTATTATAAAAGTTTGATAAGCTATTAATGTTATGATTATCTACAATAGAAATATTGTTACTAAGCATAAACAAAAGTTTATGTTAATAAATTGCATTGTATTGTTATACTATCTTGTATATTCGTGCTTGTGGAAAAGTCTGCATACATTCCTAAAAAAATGTATTTTGTTGTTGTTTAATTTCTTGGTATCCCTGTTCTCACAAAATACACAACAAATGGTATGTAGCAAATGTTAGCGAATCCATAGTTGCATACTTCAGTAAAATCAAATATCTATTGTAAAACATCTTACCGTGTATATCACTTCAGTAGTCATATTTAGTTATCCATGTGTAATCACTTGTATTTAAGTACACATATAAAACATTAACGTTTTTAAGATATGACTAACCGGAAAATTGACACAGGGTTTATTTATATCACCGGTCGATGTTGTTCTTCAAGAATTATTTGTTTAGATTTAAGTTTTTAAATGTAAGTTGACATATTAAATTTCATGATGTCATTAACTAACAAACTGGTCACATTAAGATAGGAAGATTTTGATAAGTTTCATATATGATTTCGAAAACGTAGGGTGACGAAGGGGAAAAATACTTGTCTGGTCATGGTCATTAAGAGCTATTGTATGTTTGCCATTTGATATGATGATTGTTTCTTTTCAAATTTGACTTGAAGTCTAACTCTTATTAAGCCTTATAATTCATCAATAGCTTTAGCAGTTTATTACACATATACACGAACTATATCGAACTGATGTGAATGAAAACTTCATTATGCGAAAATGCTATGCTGATTATCGTTACCAAAATTATGGCCTATCTTAGCACTTTATTACAAATTTGTAATTCGTATTGTATAAACATTTTGTTAGGCTCGTCTCTATTTCCTTGATATAACAAACAATGTTTCATTTTTTAACAAGGAGAACAAAAACCAGCAGTACCTTTAACTATGTGTACTATTGTTGCAATTGCTCCATATGTAAACATCGTTTTTTCTCATATACAGCGATTTAAAAATAATCACATGATAAGTAATACAATGATTGATTATATTTTTTTACCTTACTTTATAAATCATTGCATCAGTTAAATCACTGTTTTATTTTTGATTATATGACTAATGTTTGGTAATGAACTTTTGTTTCCAACAATTCGTTGCAAAAAGGAACATTACACAAACACGGATCTCAAACGAAAATTTAAAATGGAAAGTCTCTTGTCAAATGGCAAAATCAAAAGCTGAAACACTTCAAACGAATACACAACAACTATCAAATTCCAGACTAGTTGTTATCTTATAGTTCGTTTTTGTGTGTGTTGCATTGTCGATTTGTTTTGTTTTTTGTTGCACGTCAGTGTTTTTATTGTTTCGTTGTTTTCCTCTTATAGTTGATATGTTTACCTCAGTTTTAGTTTGTAACCAAGGGTTGTTTTCTCTCGATCGATTCATGACTTTCGAACATCGGTATACTATTATTGCCTTTATCAGGTACAGACATTTTATTATTTGGAAAATGGTGCATTAAACCTGGTTTAGCTAGCTCGACCTTTCACTTGAAAATTAATCCAAAAAATGTCCTTTTTTGACTTAAATTATAATCTTCTTCTTTTTACACAGGCTTGAATGATTTAGGGGCCAGCTGAAGGACGCCTCCGGGTGCGGGAATTTCTCGCTACATTGAAGACCTGTTGGTGACATTCTGCTGTTGTTTTTTTATTTGGTCGGGTTGTTGTCTCTTTGACACATTCCCCATTTCCATTCTCAATTTTATGATATCGTATAACATGTTACTATTGTATATATAAAAAGAAGATGTGGTATGATTGCCAATGAGACAATTCTCAACAAGAGATCAGATGTGACAGAAATTAACGACTATAGTTCACCGCACGGTCTTCAACAATGAACAAGGACTGTATCGCATAGTATGCTATAAACGGACCCGAATGACAATATAAAACTGTTCAAACTAAAAACAACTAACAGCCTAATTTATGTACAATAATGATCGAAAAACAAATATGTAACACATAAACAAACGACAACCATTAATAGTAGGTTCCTGACTTGGGACAGGCACATACATACAGAATGTGGCTTGGTTAAACATGTTAACGAGGTCACAACCTCCCCTAATCTGTGCCATTTGTACCATTACAATACAATAACGAACTAGAAAAATCAGTTGAAAATGACTCGTCAGATGTATACAAAGACTAATAATACACAGAGTGGAACGTTTTTAGGGTTATTTATATAGGTTCACCTAAATGAATTGGTTTTATACACACAAAACTATATTTCACGTGCACCTTATGGTGCCTCATGCATGAAGAGTGAAGTCATATAGCACGTGACCTATGCCATAATTAAATTGCAATGAGTAGTGTGGTCGATTCTATGTAGACTAAACTCAATATCATTTCATTTTCAGTCATGATTAACTTTATACACAAATTCATATTTACTGGACTATCAATATCTTTCCACAATGAGTAGTCGAAAGCGGCCAGCGCGGCATGATCCAAATGATCCAATGCATTGGACCAAAGAACAGTATGTTACCCATTTGAAAAGTATGGGAATTACATTAAAATCTTCTTGGAGATTAGACATGATTCGACAACTGTATTTTGTCAATCAAAAGGACGTTGCAAGTTCAACAGAAAGTGGTCAAAATGGTTCTATGGAATCAAGTATTAGGAATATTGATGAAGTGACAGTTGCTGCCGATGACCAACCTAACGTGGACACTGACCAACCAGTAAATGACAACAATACAATGTCACGTACAGCAGACGTGCTAAAGGATTCTACTTCCGCGCTGAAGTCGGCAAATGAAGCTATTTCGGCTATGTCATCTATGGTTGTAGGACTTCTAGCCAATAAAGATGCTTCATCAAACAGTAGTCTGCAGAATCTAAAGTCAAACTATGACTTTGCCTCGGCATATCAAGCTACACACGGACACATTACCCCAATCTCTTCTGTAAATGCGGAACAAACCTTCCAAAGACAAGTTGACACTTCGAAAGGGATTGTATTTGCATAGGACTTACCAAAAATGGACTACGTGTCTACTTCTTTAAGAAAGCAAATTCTAGAAGGTAAGGATATAAACCTTTCTCTTTTATTGTATCCAAAAAATGAGGTTCCCCAAACACGCACTGTCTTTTCTGAAGGGCTCACTGTAGAGTTATCTGCTCCTAAGGATCCTCGTCTAGAGAAAACATTGAACCTTGATGAGTTCAATAAGGCCTTCAGGAAGTTCAGGAATATCATCTGTAAAGTATATCCTCAACGGCGAGATGAATTAGATCAATACGAAGCCGATATAAATGATATAGCCTATAACTACGGACAAAGATTTTACAAATACCACAAATTGTTTTCGGCTAAGGCCGCCACTGCTATCATTGAACATAATATTACAATTAACTGGGGAAAGGTAGACGACCGTCTATTACATCTAGAGATGAATTAGATCAATACGAGGCCGATATAAATGATATAGCCTATAACTACGGACAAAGATTTTACAAATACCACAAATTATTTTCGGCTAAGGCCGCCACTGCTATCATTGAACATAATATTGCAATTAACTGGGGAAAGGTAGACGACCGTCTATTACATCTAGTTATGAATGGGTTACAAAGTAGAGAATGTGAATTATGTGGAGATTACGACCACGCAACGAAATTCTGCCAAAAACAAGTTTATCAAGAAACTCCTCCATGCGCCCCCACAAGCCACGACGAACGGTCGTGTTGTAGATAAATCAAAAGATAGGCATGGGAGAAATATCATTCAAGCAGAGGGTCATGACCTTTGTAATAATTTCAATTATGGAACATGCAAATGGAAAGAATGCAAGTTTACACATGCGTGTCTTAAAGACAAATCCTTCTATTCAGATCTACCAATAATATCTTCTTTATATTTTATTTTTACTTTAGGCTAGGTAAAAGCTTTAAAATAAGCAAATAAAAAAATGGGGTCACCGACCTCGTTTTCGATTTAAAACGCCATCTTTTTCACGGAATTTGGAAATTGGGACTTCTACTCAATAGCAGTGTAATATTTTTTTTAAAGTCCGTATCCAATAAAAACTTGTCTGTTTTGTTAACCTAGTTGTTAATACAAACTATTTTAATAATATCACCATTTTCTGAGTGGAAAATAATAATGATAAGTTGCTATAATAGTTTTCCCGCCTTTTTTATTGTGAAATACCTATAAAAAAATTAAGTTTAAATAAAATTGACCGATAATTTCTCCTTGAGTCTTCAATAGAATATGCGTTGTTTATATCTAAACAAAATAAGGAAATAAAAAGATGGGGTCACCGTAATGGAAAAAGAGATATTTCTAAAAAGGAGGTAACAATTTGAATTGGCGGGAACATATTGCGCCAATTTTAAAAACAACGTCGAAAGACGTTCGGCCGGTTTAGGCTATATTCTTAAAAATTAGGGACAACCCAGTTCTCGTTATTTGCTGATTTGTTGTTTGTTTGTTTTAAACTACGATAAATTCACATTAATCTACACATGATAGTACTTAGTTTTAAGTCAGTATATAATCACAGACACGTAGTATAAATGCGGTGGTTGGAAAACAATGCGTTGTACAAATGTACACACGAATGCTTCTATGAACATTTCATTTCAGGTTATTCATAATGTTTATGTGTTTAACAGAAATTCTTTTTAAAATAGTGAAGACATTTTTATATAATATCATTTTTCAATCAAAGTATATCTGAAAGACAAGACAGAATTTCGCTTCAGGTATATATATCATGAATCTCTGGTGTTAGGTATGGGTTCTTAAAAGTGAAACATACCTATTACCGTGTATGTACCAGTTTTAGCGCTAGACCGATGACCTGCTACTTATTCGCTTACAATATGTTTGTTAAAGGTAACACCTTTTTAAACAAATCTTTTTCATTTTTTTTTCTTGCCTCTGATGCTATATTTTGGTTCTAAGAGGTAAAATAACCCTATTCTAAGGCGTAAATACTCGTTTCAGTGCTCAACTGATACCCTGTTACTTATTCGTTCCATATTCGCTTACTATACGTGTGGTATTCGGTGCACCTTTTAAAAAATATCTTTTCAATTGTATTTATTCATTATTATCTTTTATTTTCTGTAAATTAATCATCTTCCGTTATACGTAATTTTTTTCTGACAATTCTTTGTTTATGATTACTTATGACATGTTAATCAAAAATAAAATTAATAAATGCAGAAGCATATAATTATCTCATGAACCAAATATTTCCTTATTCAATTTTATACGATTTTTTGTTATCGAAATGGTTAGACCGATTATTTTAGATATGCAATGTATACTAAATGTAAACGCACAAGTTCTTAAAAGATCGAAAACGAGAGATGCTCTTCAGAGATAGATTTTATTTCAATTCCGTGCAAGTGTTAACGGGGTCTAATTAACATCATATCTGTTTTGATCATTCATCCTTAGGCATCAATGAATGTCGAAATATTTCGTAATGTTGCTAGAAACTCAGTCTAAGTATACTAATACAGATGTCATACCGTGAGTATGGATAAAACCTAGTCCGACCTCTTTTCTCAAATCTCCTTTTAATTGATTTTTTTCCATATGCATTCCTCTGTAATTCTTCATTCCGACAACTTTTTAACACAGACACGATTATGTTTTTTTCATACAAAAATTGCACCTTGTACATAAATATCAAATTTGGTAAATCGGAACAAACTTGGAATGGTCATATAAAAAAACTAGAATGTTAGAAGCTTTTATATTAACTTCTCTAGATGTACTTTGTTTTACATGTATACGTCGTTAGGTTACTGTTTTGTTGGTGTTTATCAGAAATCTAATTATTATATTCATGTAAAAATGTAAGTGCCGTACACATTCAAAATACGTCAGTGCAATTTGCCATATCCATATATAGGCACGTTATGTACCTATTGCTAAAGACACATTGAATTTTGAGGACATGTCCAGAATGATTGATGATTTTCGTACTTTCTTAATGATTTGTAAAATATCGATATAATTAAGAACCTACGAAAGTCTATACATATAGAAAATTAAGGAAAAAAGTATTGTATTATAATTTGATTGGCTCATCTTTCTGTCGAGTATCCAGATTCTGTATCGTTTCTTTGCAGTCATTTTTGTGTATTTGTTGTTGTTAGATTGCTGTATAGTTGATGTAAAGGCCAATTTCTTGTTTTGAATTGTAACAAATTTCGTTTTGCAAATTTATTGATTTTTGATGAAACTAACCTAGGTACATTGGTTACTTTCCCCTACTCATATATATTCCCTGAAAATTGAGAAATGGGTCACGACAATTTTGAGCCCTTTAATTTTGAATAATATAGAAATATCAGAGTCTAACAAATAAGGTATGTTGATTTTTACATTTATTCAATGCATTTTGTGATAATATGAAAGTAAATTTAACTATTTCAATGCCGTTAATGTGAACTTGAGACAATGATAAATATCGCCAATCGGATAATTGTTTATTTTCGAAAATACGAACTTTATTCATTACTTGTGTAAATCCTAGCTGTTACAATAACTGTTTACTATATTTTCATACTTATGTTTATATTTTGTGAATGTTTTGAACATTGTTTTTGGTACAAAATCTTATGATGATTGCATTTTCTTTGTAGTCAATCTCATCTTACTGTTTATACTTTGGATCCAGTCACTTCACTGTAACTTGGAATATTTTGGAATAAACTTGAGGTGTGAATTGTGTTTAAATTCATTACGACTGATATTAGTGGGAAATATTCATTGACTTATTTGACGAATATGAGCACGTCACAGAAGGAAGAACCCAGTCTATTAATAGATTTCGATTCGACTTTGAAAAGTGAGGACACAGATAAGGTTGTCAGCAAAATAGATCAAAATATAATTTTGAAAAGTGTGGACACAGAGTTGGGAGAATTTGTACAACCAGAATCAAATATGGATAAGAATTTTGAAACAAATAAAACGGATGAACAGGAAGAACAGAAGACCTCAGAGGCGATAGGCGGAGCTAGGCCAAGAAAGTATACCGAGAAAGGTAAAGAATTTAGTGAAGAACAAATAACCAAATCCTATGATGGATTGAAAAGATTAAGTGAAAAAATAATAAGACTGATTTCTGATAACGAAACATTCGAGACAATAAGATTGCGCTATGGAAATTGGATGCAGGAATATGAGCAATTTCATATCCAACATAGAATTCATTTTGATAAACTTAATGCCCTTGAGCAGGAAGATTATATGAAAATTCATACTACAAGAGATACTTTTCTAATGAACAGTCAATTCAAGATACAAGAATATCTCAATGCAAATCCAGTGAAAGTGCAGGCAAGTGTTCATGGGAGATCAGTAAGAAGCGCGGGCAGCTCATCAGTATCTTCAAAACGACTAGAAGTTGAGGAAAAAAGGATTGAGCTTGAGACTAAAAGACAAGCAATGAAACGTAAGCGAGAACTTGAAATGGCAAAAATGGCATTACAGTTAGATGAAGATGAACTTCAAATGCAAACTGAAATAGCTGTAGCTGATGCAAAAGCTAGGATATACGACAAGTTTGAAAAAGGTGAAATTGACCATGTTGAAACTCCGAAAGTAAAACTTGAAAATGTTGAATTGAAATCAAAACCTTTGCAAAGTACAGTACAGCCAGCTATCGAAACAGCAATTTTAGATCCGATGGCAAAAATATTTCAAACAGTTAAAAAGAAATCAGATATTTTAAAGGAAACAAGTAACTTAGATTTTGTGAATCTACCGTCCGTCAACATGATCAAAAACACTTCTAAACCTCCGAAACAAAATGTTCATGAATCTTATGGACCAACCCATATCGACAATACAAGATCTATGCCGATTCAAAGTTTGACGATAAATCCGAACATTTCTGCAGAAACAGCCTTTCAAAGTATGGTGCAGCATTTGAGAAAACCGACACCGGAAATAAGGAAATTTAGTGGAAACCCATTGGAATATAGGAAGTTTTTAAGACAATTTGAATCAAAGGTTGTTTTAAACTGTGAACAAGATGACGAGAAGATGAATTACCTCGAGCAGCTGACATTTGGAGAAGCGCATAAGGTAGTATCTAGTTACAGTCATCTGCCAGGCGATAGAGCATATAAGGCATCAATGCGTCATCTTGAAGAGCGATATGGTGATACAGACGTGATGGCCTCAGCCTTTATTAAAAAAGCATTGGATTAGCCAAATATTAAATCAGGAGATATTCAATCTTTGGACGAATTTGCATTGTTTTTGGTTGAATGTCAGAATGGCACGGAAAGTATGGAAGCCGGAAGCGTTTTAGAGTATTCTGAAAATATCAAACGTCTAATGTCAAAATTGCCCTTCCATATGCATGATCGATGGAGAAATGTTGTTTTTCGTGTAAAGGATTCACATAGAACAGTTAAATTTAATGACTTTGTGAACTTTGTAAAAGCAGAAGCTAAGAAAGCTACAGATCCGACATATGGCAACATCGCCATGAATTATTCAAATTCTAGAAGTACGAATCAACAGCGACAACATGGACAAAAGGTTTCAAATGTATGTGATGTGGCAAAAAATGCACATACTGAGATGCGCTGTTCCTATTGTGAAGGTACACATGCTTTAGACAAATGTAAACGACTTACAGCTCGTCCACGTGAAGACCGAATCGCTTACTTGAAGTCTAAGGGATATTGTTTTGGTTGTCTTAAAAAAGGCCATATGAGTAATAAATGCAATAGGAGACTCAAATGCTCAATCTGTGCGCGACTTCATCCAAGTATACTTCATATTGACAATCAAATTAACAAACAATCATCGTCACAGCAAGAGCCATCTGTTAAAAAGGATGATCCTCAAATACCCACAAATCAGGAAGGCACAGAGCCAGTTGTTAATAGCTCCACTAGTAGTGATAAAGGGGCTGGTGATATGACTTGTGCTATGGCAATAATCCCTGTGCGAGTTAAATTGAACAATAGATCTCAGAGTGTCGAGACTTATGCTTTCTTTGACTCAGGCAGTAGCATAACATTTTGTACCCAGAAATTAATGCGTCAACTTGGAGCTAATGGTAAGAAAACTCAGATAACTATAAATACAATGGGAAACACACAAACTATTAATACATGTGCAATTAATGGCCTTCAAGTGTCTAGTCTGTCAATGGAACACATGGTGGATTTGCCTAAAGTATATACTAAGGACAACCTGCCCGTATCAAAGGAACATATTCCTACTCAACGAGAAATCAAGAAATGGACTCATTTAGAATCAGTGGATATCCCAGAGATTGATGTGGACATAGGAATGATGATAGGTAATAATGTACCTGATGCTTATTCACCGTTTAAAGTATGCACGGGACCGAGCGGCTCCCCACATGCCACAAAAACTAGACTTGGGTGGATATTATGGAATGTTATAAGAGACAGTTCAAGCTTTGAAGTTAATAGAGTTCATATGCAAAATGAAGGATGTGATGAAACACAGTTGAACTTATTAATGCAGAGCATTAACTTAGACTTCCCAGAACGAATGACCGAAGACAAAAGAGAGAATTCTATCGATGATAAAATATTCATGCAGCAAGTTGAGAGCTCTATACATCTAGAAAACCAGCACTACTGCATAGCACTTCCATTTCGAGACCAGGATGTTGTTTTTCCGAATAATTCAGTACAAGGCATAAAAAGGCTAAATGGACTCCGACACAAGTTTGCCAAGAACGATAACTTCAAACAACAATACTGTGATTTCATGTCAAAGATAATTGAGAAAGGCTATGCAGAACCTGTACCTACTGAAGATGTAGATAGAAATGATGGCAAAGTTTGGTACCTCCCGCACCATGGAGTTTACCATGCGAAAAAACAGGACAAAATACGAGTTGTTTTCGATTGTTCTGTAAAATACATGGGCATTTCTTTGAATAGTCAGCTATTACAGGGTCCAAACCTTGCTAACAATCTTTTAGGCGTACTGATCAGATTCCGACAGGATAAAATAGCAGTCTTAGGTGAAATCGAATCAATGTTTTACCAGGTGAAGGTTCCAGTTGAGGACAGAGACTTTTTACGTTTCTTCTGGTGGGAAAACGGAAATGTTGATACTGAACCTAAAAAATACAGGATGACAGTACATTTGTTTGGGGCTACTTCTTCACCGAGTTGTAGTAATTACGCTCTACAAAATACGGCAAAAGAAAACAAGGATAGATTTGATTCTTTAGTGATTGAAACACTGACAAGGAACATGTATGTAGATGATTGTTTGAGTTCTACCGATACAGAAGAAGGTGCTGTATCGCTTATTAAGAACGTAACTGAATTGTGCAAAGAGGGCGGATTCAATATGACTAAATGGACAAGTAACAGTCAAAATGTTGTTCAATCCATACCAGAAAAGGATTGCGCAAGGAATGTAGAGGAATGGAATTGTGGAGATGATAGTCTTACTGACCGTGCACTTGGAGTGTATTGGTATATAAAAGATGACAAACTTGGATTTCACATAAACATTAAAGAAAAACCGTCAACAAGACGCGGAATTCTCAGCATAATCAGCTCAATCTATGACCCTATTGGTATCGTTTGTCCGTTTGTATTGACAGCCAAATCTATACTACAAGGATTATGTAAGAAAGAAATTGGATGGGATGAAGAAATTCCCAATAGAGAACTTTCGTCATGGAACAAATGGCTCAGTCAGCTTAAGGGATTGGAAAACATTAAAATAGATAGATGCTACAAGCCTCAACACTTCAAGGCTATTGTTTCATGCCAACTACATTGTTTTGCAGACGCAAGTGACAAAGGTTATGGTTGTGTATTTTACATACGGTTAGTCGATGAAGAAGGTAGTATACAGTGTTCCTTTTTGTTAGGAAAATCGAGAGTAGCACCGCTTAAATCGATGACTATTCCGAGAATGGAACTGACAGCTGCTACTAGTGCCGTTAGGCTTGGAAACATGATTATAAGAGAGATAGAATACTCATTTGATGACATTTATTACTATACAGACAGTATGTCAGTACTTCGATATATAGCAAACTCAAAGACACGTTTTCACACTTTTGTAGCCAATCGTTTGGCTGTTATTCATGAAGCAACTAAAGTAAATCAATGGCACTACGTAGGCACAAAAGAGAACCCGGCTGATTTAGCTTCCAGAGGAGCGACTATTGAACAATTTAACAGAAATCCACAATGGCTTCGTGGGCCAGATTTCTTATGGGATAAAGACATTAAATTCCCACAGTGTACCGAGGACACTAGTTTTATCGGCAATGATCCAGAAGTTAAGAAACCAGTGGCTGTTTGCACTGTAGAATCATTTGAAGGAATGGAACGTCTTATTTCTTACTTTTCGAATTGGGAACGCTTAGTCACCATAACAGCACGGTTCGTACTTGCGGCCAACCACTTTAGAAATGCTAGAGACAGTATTGAAATCGAAGGAAGCGGGAAAATGAGTATGAAGATGTCAGATACGCTTTCAACAAGTATAGTTGAGTGTGCAGAGAAGTCATTGATTAGTTATGTGCAACATAAACACTTAAGTGAGGATATACAGACTCTTGAAAAGAAGTGTCCTCTCAAGATTTCTTCAAAACTAAGCAAACTGGATCCATTCGTCGACAAAGATGGATTGCTTAGAGTTGGTGGACGATTGGAGCGATCGGATATTTCGTACGAATCAAAACACCCTATCATCTTGCCTAAGGACTCACCGATATCAAGACTTATTATTGAGAACATTCATCGTTCAATTGGACATTTAGGAAAGAATTCAATCTTAGCCGTTCTTAGACAAAAATATTGGATTTTAGGAGCCAATTCTATTATTAAAGGCTTAGTGTCTAGATGCGTCAGATGTAAGAAATATCAAGGAACATGCGCAAAACAGAAAATGGCAAATCTTCCGAAAGAAAGACTTCAGGCTGATGATCCGCCTTTCACAAGAATTGGAATAGATTTCTTTGGACCCTTTGAGGTAAAGCAAGGAAGGAGTGTAGTTAAAAGATATGGTGTGATTTTCACATGCCTGACTATTAGGGCAATACACCTCGAATTGGCATATTCATTAGACACTGACTCTTGCATAAATGCTATAAGGAGATTTATTTCGAGAAGAGGAGTGCCAGTCTTTATAAGGACAGACAATGGAACAAACTTTGTTGGTTCAGAAAGGGAACTAGGAGAAGAAATAAAAAGATTGAACTTTAATCAAATACAGGAATTCATGATTCAAAAACGCATTCAGTGGGAATTTAATCCGCCGTCTGCGTCACACTTTGGGGGAGTATGGGAACGCCTTATTAGATCAGTGCGTAAGGTATTCTATTCAGTCATGCATGAACAGAACATTCGCCTAACTGATGAAGGACTTATGACTCTATTCTGTGAAGTAGAAAGTATTCTTAATGGACGTCCGATCACAGAAGCGTCAGATAGTATTACAGACTTAAATGTATTGACTCCGAATCACTTGATACTTCAACGTCCGGGTGAAAGCTTTCCACCTGGTGTGTTCTCTAAGACCGACAGCTATATTAGAAGGCGATGGAGACAAATTCAGTATCTCGCTGATCTATTTTGGACTAGATGGCGAAAGGAATACTTACCTCTATTGCAGCGCAGAACAAAATGGACAAAACCGACAAGAAATATGCAAGTAGGAGACATAGTTCTCATTTCCGACAATGCACCGAGAAATTCGTGGAACATGGCTAGTGTGATTGAACTAATCAAAGACAAGGACAATGTTGTTAGAATTGTCAAAGTGAAAACCGCAAATTCTGTGTTAATGAGACCAATTGCGAAACTGTGTCTTCTTGTAGAAAGTGACTAAAAACCTACAGCTGCCACCAAACTCGTGTTGATATGATAGACATTTATTGAACATTATGATATAATTGTCCTTTTGATTTATTTTGATAATTGCGTTCTAGTTAAGAAACCAATTTAGGGGCTGGTATGTAAAGGCCAATTTCTTGTTTTGAATTGTAACAAATTTCGTTTTGCAAATTTATTGATTTTTGATGAAACTAACCTAGGTACATTGGTTACTTTCCCCTACTCATATATATTCCCTGAAAATTGAGAAATGGGTCACGACAATTTTGAGCCCTTTAATTTTGAATAATATAGAAATATCAGAGTCTAACAAATAAGGTATGTTGATTTTTACATTTATTCAATGCATTTTGTGATAATATGAAAGTAAATTTAACTATTTCAATGCCGTTAATGTGAACTTGAGACAATGATAAATATCGCCAATCGGATAATTGTTTATTTTCGAAAATACGAACTTTATTCATTACTTGTGTAAATCCTAGCTGTTACAATAACTGTTTACTATATTTTCATACTTATGTTTATATTTTGTGAATGTTTTGAACATTGTTTTTGGTACAAAATCTTATGATGATTGCATTTTCTTTGTAGTCAATCTCATCTTACTGTTTATACTTTGGATCCAGTCACTTCACTGTAACTTGGAATATTTTGGAATAAACTTGAGGTGTGAATTGTGTTTAAATTCATTACGACTGATATTAGTGGGAAATAGTTGACTCTCTTTTCATTCTCACATTTTATCCAATTCTGGAACATGTTTATTATATAAAAACAATTTTCATTTTTTTTCTCGGAAAATTAACCTATCAAAACGATTGTCACTCTCTCCATCGGCTCAAAGAGGAATAACTCTGATAAACGTTTCCAGTTTGCGGAAACCGCGACGTCATAAACCGCTGACGGCATAGTACTGTTGCGCTTGTATATGCGCATACACAATAGAGGGATTTGTCTTTAAGTGTAAAAGTAGAGGTCACGGTTTTAAGACATGTGGTAACAACAAGGATACCAGTACTAGTAATCAAAACAAAACTGCTGATAAGCCGAACGTAAAAACATCTAGGTGCCTCGAAATGAATGATGATTATCAACTTTCTCACATAAATGTAAATAACCTTGAAAAAGAATTAGAAAAACATCCGGATAGACATTTTGTAAAATATTTATTAGACGGTATAACAAACGGTTTTGATACCATGGTGTCGAAAACAGAATTACCAACAGTTGAATGTAAAAATCTACAATCAGCTTTCCGAAATCCAGACAGCGTTGATATTATAATTAAACAAGAGGTCGATAAAGGTTATCTAGTTGGGCCATTTAAAAAGCTCCCTTTTGATAGGTATCGTGTGAGCCCAATAGGTATAGTGGAAGGCAAATATTCAGGAAAAAAGAGGTTAATAGTTGATCTGTCGTCTCCTCATGAAAGTCAAGATCATTTTAGTATTAACGATTTAATCGATAAAGAGCAATGCTCGCTGTCATACGTTAAAATAGATGATGCAATCAACGCAATTAAAGAATTCGGACGATTATCAATACTAAATAAGGCGGACATTGCCGATGCATTCAAGCAATTAGGGATCAAAAGGGATCAGCATCATTTATACTGTATTAAATGGAGAAATTTATATTACTATAATGTGCGTCTTTGTTTTGGCTCACGATCATCACCTAAAATATTTGACAACTTGTCAGTGGCAATTTGTTGGATAGCCAAGAACAGTTACAATATTCCAGTTATACTTCATCTGCTTGATGATTTTTTAACTGTTCAAGCATCAGACACTTCAGGAGACAGAACTATGGCACTTATCACTTTAATTTTTAATAGATTGAATATACCATTATCTAAGAAAAAGACTGTAGGTCCACATACCACACTAGAGTATCTCGGAATTATATTAGATACAGATAAGATGGAAGCTAGATTTCCACCAGATAAAGTTGAACGCATTATTTACTTCATTGAAACATTTCTACGTCGACATTCTATTAAAAAACGAGAACTTTTATAACTCTTGGGACATTTCAATTTTGCCGCGAGAGTTATTATACCTGGACGGACTTTTGTAACTTATCTCATTAACCTATCGACTAAAGTTAACTATCTCAATTACTATGTTACACTGTCAGCCGAATGTCGAGATGATTTAAAGATGTGGTATATTTTTCTGAAACAGTGGAACTGCGTCTCCTTTTTCTATGATACTTTCACTACCAATGCAGCGGATTTCGAATTGCATAAAGATGCTGCTTCAACACTTGGCTATGGGGGGTACTTCAAGGGACATTGGTTTTGTAGTTCTTGGCCACCAGAGTTACAAAATATACTTGATTCGGATATGTCTTTGGCTTTCCGAGAATTGTATCCAATTGTAGTGGCGGCAGTACTTTGGGGCAAACATTGGACGAGAAAACGAATAGTTTTTCATTGTGATAATGAATCTACTGTTAATATTATAAACAAAGGACGATCAAAGGTGCAAGATATTATGATACTAATGCGTAAACTCACTTGGTTAGCTGCAATTAACAATTTTACATTTTCAAGTAAGCATATCCCTGGTGTTAAAAATGTAATTGCAGATTCACTTTCTCGATTTGATTTTCAGACGTTCCGGAAAGAAGCGCCGGAAGCAGATTTACAAGCCATGATTTGTCCGCACTTCTCACTCGTAATGTGGAATTGACTAATAGTGTAAGTTGTTTACTCAAAACTTCAATAGCTCCCAGAACACGTTCACAGTATGAGTGTGGGTATTCTGCCTATGCAACCTTTTTACGAATGACTGGAGTGATTTGGCTTAATTCAGACATGCCTCCGTTAACTGAAGAATATCTTATTCATTTCGCTACGCATTGTTTTAAAAACTTGCATTTGAAATGTTCAACTATTAAAATGTATATATGTGGGATACGATATAAATACTTAGAGAATGGGAAGACTTCAATATTTAGCGACAGTTCTGATAAACTTTATCGACTCGATGCGTTATATAGAGGAATAAAGAAAAATGAGAAAAAATCAACAAAACCTAGACTGCCAATTACCTTCACGATACTCAAGGACATCTGTCAGTTTTTGAGGAAAGGGTATTATACGCCGTATGTAGACATTCTTCTGGAAGCAGCGTGTGTCACGGCATATTTTGGATTTCTTCGATGTGGGGAATTTACAGTATTACATTCGTTTGATTCAGAATGCAATGTGAGTATCGAAGATATCCGGTTTCTTAAGGATAAAGTGACCTTTCATTTGAAAGCTTCGAAAACAGACCCATTTCGTGAAGGTGTTGATATTCATTTATTTGCGTCGGGAGCTTCTGTTTGTCCAGTCTTATCCCTGGAACGTTACATGGACTATCGTACTAGGAAATTCAAAGATAGTAAATCACAAGACGCTTTCTTTGTGATGGGAAATAGGAAAGCTTTAACACGAAACTACTTCATTTCTTCTCTAAAAAATATACTTGCCGTACTTGGATACAACTCAGACTTATATAATGGTCACAGCTTTCGCATTGGAGCAAGTACCACAGCAGGTTCAAAAATTGAAGATCACCTTAATCACACACTCGGACGGTGGAGTTCACAGTGTTATAATCGCTATATCAGAACATCTTTATCAACGATACAGCAAGCTCAACAAGCATTAGTCGAGTGAAGATTTAGTGTTTATTGTACATAGGAATATTTCAATCGCATACGTTTTTATCTTGATTTAATATTGTTAGTGCCTTAGAGTATATATAGACTGTTTCATTACCACATGTCAGTTCATCGTGTTTATGAGGTCAACACAACGACATCAATTGCGTTTTTGATCAGTGTTTCAGGGGCATAATAATCCCCATTGTTTAATCTGATATTGGTTTAAAGTGTGTTTCGATTGTGTTGGGGCATAATAATCCCCATATTATGTAAATATATTGACGTATCATTGTCTTCATTATGTCTACATTTATTATGTGTATATTAATTGCTAAACATATATGCATTTGTTTATAATCGCTATCAGTGATGTACCATTTTCAATAAATGAGACAGGGTTAAACATTTAAACCAAGTTAAAATAGTATGACAGCTCCCGATTTTGTGTTGATATTTGAACTTACTAATTAACTGTGTAGATAAAAGAACATGATAGCATAGCAGATGCAGAGAACATTGACATGTTAATGAAAGTTATGTTAAGGTCAAGCAGAACATTTGATTTCATCAAGTCGTAACATTTTTTCTCACGACCCGCTGAGATAGACAGTAGTTAATCAGAACACTTGTGCTTATCACTAAAAATTTTCCATGTTTTCCAGCACGCCGGAGTTACATACTGATTAACGATTAGTGATGGACGTTTTAATTGCTATTCATCTATTCGCATCTGATACTAAGTTTATTTGTATATCAATTAACATATTCAGATATATTAACATAGTTACAAATCTTTGTTCAAAGATACTGTAAATTCAGAATTGATGCGTGCATTTATCATTGCGATTTTAGAAAATCTGTAGAATATAAGTATCATCTATTAATGCGAAATTTGTCATTGCCATACGCACTCAGTAAAATTTGAATTTACAGTAACCATCTTCATTTGGGGTTTCAGTTGTCTCCTTTCAATACCAGTCATCAACTGTATTTTGGCATATTTTCGTTATTATTAACTCAATTTCCCCAAATTTGATGCAGAGTTATTGATGTATAAGTTGCTTGTCACAGTTAATGGGACTTATAGCAGTAATTTGGTTAAATTTTAAATAGACCAGACACGTGCTAGAAGTTTCCGGACACTAACTAACAACATATCCCTGTTCTAAGTCAGTCCTTACGTCAGTCCATGCATGGACTTCTATCACTGACGTTTTTGATCTACATGCTTGTAGTCATAAACAAGAACAGGTCCATCAGTAAGTTCAAGCATGAACTTAAAGTTAGTGTCCTATCGTAATCAGAAGTTCAAGCATGAACTCAGATCCTCCGATTGATATGATTCTCAAGCTTGGGAATTAATCAATCACTGTGACAACAACCGAGACGGCTAAACGCCAAATGATGTTTATTTTATTGTATGTATATCATGTAGTATGTATCTTAGTTTATTATATCTTAATAAATATATATTCTATGTTTTGTTGTGTATAAACTTATTTATGTTTAGTCGAATTGATAAAAATGGTCTGTTAGAGTTTAAAATGAATATGCTTGCAGTGAATTAATTGAAGAAATGCATAAAAACTTATGCATTCTGTATAACAAAATATCATTTCTTTCACATCCGCATTTCCATCAAGAATTTCAGGCCACATTTACATTAATACATGTAATAATTAATACGGACGGTGAAAATAAATTTTGGATTTTGAACAATAGAATATATTGTTACACTTCAATTGTGAAGGGATCATACCATAATGCATAGTAGTTTAATTAAGAGAAGGATTTCAATGTTTTTCTTTAATTGAAATAGACTAAGTCTTGTTCGTAACATTTATTACTAAAACACTGAACAAATATTTTTGCATTCAACATAATGAGATATATCGAATAAAACTATCGGACACAATTATAAACCATGGATATTTACGCGGGGAATACATACTAGTAAATATAAAAATAAGAAGATGTGCTATGATTGCCAATGAGACTACTTTACACAATAGACCAAATCTAGAAGCCGTTAACAAATTTAGGTGACTATATATGCCACATGTAAAGCAGGATCTGCTTACCCTCCAGGAGCTTCTGAGATCATCCTTAGTTTTTGGTGGGTTTTGTGTTGCTTATTCTTTAGTTTTATATGTTGCGTCATGTGTATTATTGTTTTTCTGTATGTCTGTTTCATGTTTTGCCATGGCATTGTCAGTTTATTTTCATTTTATGAGTTTGACTGTCTCTCTGGTATCATTAATCCCTCTTTTAAAGCCATAAAAAGTTAGCAAAACCTATTACGCATAATTAGTTACAACCACTTCCTATATGAAAGTATACACAAACATATCACTTCAATTATAGTTCACTTTTTTAAAATGTAAAATATATAAATGGGATGTACATGTAATTTCACGGAGGCAATATACCAATGTTTAGAAATGTATGTATTGATACATCCATGTTAATCTTTAGTTAATATGTCTGTTAAGAAACTGCATTCTGCTCTTTTTCTAGTACAATACATTACTTCGCAGATGGGACCAAACCCTCTTTCATTGCTCAAAGCGGTTAGTGGTCCTCCTCAAACAACACTGCGAAGGACATCTCAAAACTCTCACTGGCGAGTTTAACACCCTTTTGAATAGCTGCAAAAGAGATCTAACATCTGACAATTGTGATGCTATCAACACTCGCCTCAAGGACTTAACTACTATACAATCCAA
Organism: Mytilus galloprovincialis; assembly: GCA_037788925.1. Lineage (NCBI taxonomy): Eukaryota > Metazoa > Mollusca > Bivalvia > Mytilida > Mytilidae > Mytilus > Mytilus galloprovincialis. Next base: position 18,758,388 of record CM075338.1, on the reverse strand, counting down.
CAATTTAAGTGAAAAACAAAAACGAAAATTCCGCAGGGATGGCATGGAATACATCCACCCTTCCTTACCATCAGAGAGAAAGACTAAACGAATTAGACGCTTTAAACGTAGACCTCAAAAGACTGATTCACCCTCCAACATCGTGGTCAATCTGTCTCAACACCATTTAACGGAATCGGAAACATCTCTTCTCTCTAGAGGCCTTAATTTTTGTCCTCTACCTGCTCCTGTCAATGACACCAAATTGTCGGAAGACCTTGACAATTTTGCTAGAAGTCTACGTATTAAGGAATATTTCGCGTCGAAGGAGGATAACATAATAAGCTCGGATAGGGACTCAGAAATTTCAGAAGACGAGAACAACTACAAATTTATTAAAAAGAGCTCTTGGATCCCTAAACCGAGCAAAAATGCTACCCTGGAATCATTTATTGATAACTTTAAGTCGGACATTATTAGAAATACTAAAAATAACAATAAACCTTTTGACAATCTTACCAATGAAGAACGGACTGCACTAAAAAACTTACGATCTAACAACAATATCGTCATTAAACCTGCAGACAAAGGCAGTGCAGTGGTTGTCATGGATAAATCTGCCTATATTCAAGAGGCTGAACGACAACTTGGCGATGCAAGGTTCTACCAAAAACTAGACTCTGATCCTACAACATCTTTTAGCAGAGAAATTACTGATAGTTTGGTAGAAATGCATGACGATGGTTTCATCGATGACAAAACTCTTGAATATTTGAAACCAGAAAATCCAAAACCGGGCAGATTTTATCTTTTACCTAAAATTCATAAGGCCAATAACCCAGGAAGACCTATAGTTTCAGCGAACGGTCATCCAACGGAAAAAATATCGGAATTTGTTGACTTCCATCTTCGTCAACATGTTGAAGACTTACCATACAGTCAGGCACTTAGAGTCAAGCGAATATGTTCCAACACAGAAACAACTAAAATACAACTACGTCAACTTGAAACTCGCTTGAAGAAAAGGGGCTACAAACACAGAAATATCAAAAAAAAAAGCTTTCAGAAAGCGGAATCAATTCCCAGGAGTGAACTATTGGAATACAAAGTTAAAAAGAAAAATAAAAGGACTCCATGTGTTCTTACTTACCACCCATCTCTCAAAAACAACTTTGGTGTCATTCGTGAGCATTGGAAATCAGTTGAAAAGAATTCCAAACTATCCAAGATTTTCCCGAATCTCCAATGATAGCTTTTAGGCAACCTAGTAGTCTGCGGAACCTGCTGGTGCGGGCTGAAGTGTCTGATAATAGAAGTACTTCTGGAGAATGTCGTTCGTGTGAAGAAAAACGCTGCAAATGCTGCCTACAGATGCAGCATTCATCAACATTTCACAGTAAGGCAACCGAAAACAACTATAAGATATTTTGCAATGTTACCTGCAAAAGTATGAATGTTGTTTACATACTAGAATGTTCGGTTTGTGGCCTCCAATATGTTGGTGAGTCAAAGCAGCCTTTCCACAAACGCCTCAATGGCCATAGGAGTGATATCTCTAAGAAGCCACTTCTCCCAGTTTCTCAGCACTTCAGACAGTCGGGTCACAAACCTGATGACTTTAACCGCATGAAAATTCTAGTGATTGAACAGAATATTCACTGGAGTGATGCCCAGCAACAGGTTAGGGAAAGCTTTTGGATAAAGGAACTTAATGTACATCATCCAAACGGCATCAATAAGAAATACTAGCGTTTTTGTTTTTTCACTCATTTTTATTGTTAATATACACAGTCACGTATATTGATTTATAGTGTTTTGTTTATATTATGATATTCAGGCTTTTGGATTAAAAATCAATCGACCAAAACTTACCTGTATTATTACTGATCTATTTTTACACCTTATACATTATGTATCAGTATTGTTAAAACTTGTGACACTTGAAGAAGGCCATTTGTTGAGCCGAAATATTTGTCAGCACGATTTAATAACAACATTTTCGTATTATAACATCTTATATCAGTACCGTTGTGCAAATCTTTAGACTGATATATATATATATATATATATATATATATAAGTACGTCTGAGTCAGTGACAACTCTACAACAGATGTATCCATCGGATCGCCATCAATGATGGTGATACATGGCTGTGTACATAATGTATATACAACTCGTCTAAACATCAACCCAACAATGTTAGATTTGTAAATATATATATATATATATAATTGTCTAAACATCAACCCAATAATGTTAGATCTGTTAATTTGCTTTCGCAAATTTTTGGTTCTTCCCTCGCCGGGATTCGAACCAATGCTACTGTGATATCGTGACACCAAATCGCCTGCACTGCAGCCGTCCCGCTAGACCACACGACCACCTGGGCTCTCAAAAAAAGAGCTTTCGCTGGCCTTGTGTTACCTTTCCTCGTCAGTTTTAATCTAGCGGCGTACTACAGTACATGATATATAAGGCATGAAGATGTTATTGTTACAGATCAGCTAAATTATCTATAGTAAAGGATCCTACAAATTAAAACGTAGCAGGTTAGTTTACGTACCTATGAAGAATAAAGGATAAAAAGCATTGATTGACTTGCAATAACTGACGACAGCGAGTACCCAGCCAATCACCAAAGCAGGTACTAGAATCTTAAACTAACATATCAAACAGTACACATTAATCTCAAGATAGATTCAGTGTAAAGACGTTTATACCAGTAAAGACAAAATTGAAATATATATACAGTGTTCAATAAGTAACTTTTAAGAATATGATTATTTAAGGTTTAAAAAGTTGCAAGGAAGAAGATGTGGTATAAATACCAATTAGACAACTCTCCTGAAGAGACCAAATGACACAGAAACTAACAACTATAGGTCTTCAACAATGATCAAATGTAAAACAATTCAAACATGGTAACTAACGATCTAGTTTATATACCAAAAACTTAACAAAACAAGTATGCAACACATCAACAAACGGCAACCAATATATTGCAGGCTCAATCAGACACAATGTGGCCGGGTTAATCATGTTAGAGGGATCCCAATCCTCCTCCTAATTCGGACAATAGTTTAACAGCACAACATAAGAACAAACTATAAAATTTTCAGATGGATACAAACAGAAATACTACACAGAGTGAACGTGGCCGTGTACTTGATTATCCCACAAACAAAAAAACATAAGTACAGATCTGGGAGTATTCGCAGTTATTGACAGCTAGTCCTAGGCCACTAACTACTAATGAAAATATCATGCATCTAAGATTATTTTTGTAAATAAAATTAAGGAAAAGAAGATATTAAAATATAAAGAAGTCTAGAACATGCAATCTAAGGACACCATTATAACCAAGTTGAAAGATTATGGTTCAAAGCGACATGCATTATCGTTGATATGATCATATTTATAGATTAAATGTTTGCAAAACTTTTTGAATTTTTGAAACACTAAGTACGAGGAATAGAAATATATTGAAGTCAACATTAAGACTTTCGATTACAAATATATTGATGCGTATATTTAGCTGTTTCGATAAATCTATGTTTTTTTTGTTAAATTGATATTAAAGCATACCAAATTCCATGAAAATAGAAAGGAAATAAAATTGAGAAAGGAAATGGTGAATGTGTCAAAGCGACAACCACCCGACAATAGAGCAGACAACAGTTATAACTAGTTTTTTCTACGTCTAAACGTAACACTGTTGATATACTCTCTTGTATCACAATTTGCCCTTTAGTTTTTGATAATGGACACGAAACTCATATTTACGCCACTTCCAGCACTCTGTATCGTATGTACAGGATGCACAATTTAGATGTTGACAGGCCACGTGGCCAACTAGCCTCTGAATTTGCTCTTTTCTAGTAAGGTAGGTATGAACCTATGAAATCAGAATCTAAGACAAAAGACTAGACGCAGGTATAAACCACGAGTTGACTGGTTGCAAAGCAATACATACAAATAAATATTAAGAAATGATTAAGGAAATGAAATGAAAACATCGAATTTTGGCAAATTATCACAATTAAACATGAATCGACTGTAAACAATTCAATCATTTAACTACAAATTTTGCATCAAGACATTGTCTACACGTGTATCAATTTAAGGGGTGAAAATAAAAATAAAACCCTCACGTAAATCCATTTCTAAAGGTATCCGAGCTCACCCTAGATTTTTAAGAACAAAACAAATATTAATGTTCTACATGTATGTAAAACTTATTAATTTACGTCGTGAAAATTATTTTATTCAATTATTGATCATACGATTCAAATCATCACAAATTATATAATTTTCATTAATTTATAATATATAATTGGCTACTGAAGATTTACAAAATGATTTAGAGAATAGATTTATACTGTTTGATTTATTTCGGTTTTATTCTTTAAGCATGCGCGTGCACATTGTTTGATTGTTTATTCTTTTTTTTTTGCTTTCTTTGCCATATTGATACTTCTGTATTCAAAATATTACAAACCAGATAAAGGCAACAGTAAAAGACCTGTGTTCGATAGTTAGTCATAAATAAATTTGGGTTAGTTAAATTAGGGTAAGTCGGAAATCAATTGTGCATCTTTAAAACTTGTTCATCTGCTCTATGACCGCAATCTAATTTTATCTTATCTGTAATAAGGTAAAGGTAAATACTCTGATTAAATACTGATTTCTATATAACTGACTGATCATATAGAAATATATTTAGCTAGAGGTAAGTTATGTTTGTAAATATTTAATTGTTAGCTCTTTCTGGTAATCAGTCACTTTTTTCGGTAAAATAAATGAACAATTATAGCATATAGAACACAGGAATGAATTAGATTGGAAAAAAAGTTGTATTGTGGATGATATCAATTTTCATGATATCATTTACAGTTCATTATTACACGGTACAAATCGATCGCACGTTTATGAGTGAATAAGAATATTGACATTAAAGTTGTCTAAGACTCTAAGTCTGATCACAATTCATTTGAATTATACTTAAACATGTTAAAGTGAAGTGTTATACGAGACAAGAAACTTGAATACATATCTTGAACTCGCGGTCCATAGAATATGTTTCTTTTTCTTTTATTTTATTAAAATAAAATACAATCATTCAATCGTGTGGTAAATACAAACAACCATTCTACATGTACATTCTGTCGGTGCTTTTGTTGCATGTTTTTTTACCGATTACGATCGGATGAGTTATTATAAACCCTTTTCAACTAATTTGTATAGTTTGTGCATATGGTGTACAGTTACACGTTAGGGAGAACGTTGGGTGCTCGATATCATGTCCTTGTCACATTCAGTTTGTGCCTGCCCCAAATCAGAGGCTTGTTTTTCTTTTTTTTTTCGTTGTTGCTGTATATTGTATCATATTAGTTTTTCGCTCATTGTTATTTTTTACATAAATCAGGCTAATAGTTTTCTTGATAAAAAAGTCTTTTCGGGACTCTTATGAATGTTTTGAATATTGTTGAAGGTCGTATCGTCTATTGTTGTTAATTTGTAAGTCATTTAGGCGGTTGTACAAAGTTGTCTCATAAGCAATTATACTACCTATTCCTGCTTTTAATAAACAGTCCCAATTTTGACGATATACTATTTGTTATTTCGAAATACAATTAAATTATTAACTGTAACAGACAATCTTAAATATCATATCCCAGTACTATAGTACTTCAATCTATAATGTGATCAAGGTGGACTTAAGAATTTATCATTCACTGTTATGCTGATATTAAATCATATAAATAGGTTTTCTGTATCATGATTACTAATTATAGAATTTAAACAGTCACTAAACTTTATCATAAGACACTCGTGACATTAAATCGGTTATCTGTAAAGAACAGTTATAAACGGGTTGTCCTTGAAAGAAATGCATAATGTTCTAATTCGAACACTTTGATTATTTGTAATCATTTCATATCTTCTTTTATAAGACCTTAGCTTTTTTCATTTTACTATGAAAATATCAGTTCACTTACTATATGTATATGTGTTTCTCTAAGACTAAGTTTATTAAGCTTTGGTTCCTTTCTTGTAGATATTAATGATATGAATGTCCTTCAGAGCGAGATCAAGACTGTTATATGGTCATACACAAATTAGAACAATGTTATCGTAAAACCTGTCCAGTAGTGAATGTGCGCATCATTGGTATATCTTATTTATATGTTGGGTCTTTTGCAGACAAACCGCGTGCACATTTATTCAGATAAGAAGTTAGCAATATCCTTTAACTCTACTTTCCGCTATATAGATGACGTTCTTTCACTAAACAATTCAAAATTTGGTGACTATGTGGATCGCATCTATCCCATCGAATTGGAGATAAAGGATACTACAGATACAGTTAAGTCGGCTTCATATCTTGACTTACATCTAGAAATTGACAATGAGGGTCGGTTGAAGACAAAACTTTACGACAAAAGAGATGATTTCAGCTTTACAATTGAGAACTTTCCATTTCTAAGTAGCAACATTCCAGCAGCACCTGCATACGGGGTATATATCTCCCAATTGATACGATATTCCCGTGCTTGCATTTACTATCATGATTTTCTTGATAGAGGGTTACTGCTCACAAGGAAGCTATTAAACCAAGAGTTCCAAATGGTGAAGTTGAAATCATCCCTTCGTAAATTTTACGGACGCCATCACGAGTTGGTTGACCGTTATGGAATAACCGTTTCACAAATGATATCGGATATGTTCCTTACGTCGTAACTACAATCCCCTTCCCTTTCATGAATTTGACCTACCGAATTAGACTATTTACCGGATTTGTAATCACATAAGCAACACGACGGGTGCCGCATGTGGAGCAGGATCTGCTTACCCTTCCGGAGCACCTGAGATCACCCCTAGTTTTTGGTGGGGTTCGTGTTGTTTATTCTTTAGTTTTCTATGTTGTGTCATGTGTACTATTGTTTTTCTGTTTGTCTTTTTCATTTTTAGCCATGGCGTTGTCAGTTTGTTTTAGATTTACGAGTTTGACTGTCCCTTTGGTGTCTTTCGTCCCTCTTTTATTCAGCATCTTCGTCTTCTCTCTGTATTTTAAAAAAAACATCGAGGAACGATTATTCAAAAAAATAACTATTTTGGCAGTAACAATTGATAAGATAGCAAAAGGTATTCGAGCATAACTGGTGGGTCTTATTAACGATGGCACCAACAATGCATTAAAATATATGATAAGTCCAGGGTAACGTTAACCACTTCTGGCAAGTCATTGATATTAAATATATTGTCGTAGCAGCGCAGCATTGGTATATCTCATTTCCTTTTAGTCAAGGTCTACATACTTTAATAGATTTCACTCACTTGTGTTGCCTTTTAATGAAACTATGTTTTTCCTCACTTTTCATGTCCATCTGAAAACAATATCAGAGGTCTGATTAGTATTCAATGATCAACTTGTTGTTTGACAAAACGTATAACTATTCCGTGTGACTGTCAGTTTATGAGGGACATAGTTAAGAACATAGTTAAGTTTAGGAAAATAATATGTATCTACCTATCATATAGGACTGACCGATAAAAAGTTACAACCGTAACACTGGCTGCTTAGCTGGATTGGTCGTTACTATACACTATAATACAATCAACTTTGTACTTTACTATCGTCTGGAGTGATACAGCTTTTTGTAGCAGGATGCAGGTATATCAACATGTTGAAACAATAGGGGTAAATGGTTAGAAAACAATTTAAAAAGCTGTAAACGTTTCCTGTAAATTAAGTATATTAAGTTTTTGTTCCTTTCCTGCAGATTTAGTTTGACGATATTTACAAGATGAACGTCATTCAGAGAGAGAGCGATCAAGACTGTAAAATACTAATTTAAAACCTGACCAGGAAGTCATGGCAACCAAAGAGGAAGACAATTTTCTTCGAATTGTTTACTTGAATTACCGAGTAGCTACGCCTGCGCTCAGGAGGTATTTTGATAGAAAACATCCTGATCTGGCATTTGATCTGTCTAATCCTGCAAATAAAAAAATACTTTTTAACCTGTACAACCCAACAGGACGAACGCAAATTTTGAAGACAGGACAGTGGAATATATTGTATCCTTCTATAGGTAATTACTCATCTTATTTTAAACTTAGATAAAAAAAAAGCTATTGTGAATTCGTTATTATGTATTAGTTACCAATTCGCGTGGATATCGTTGACACCTCGAAATAAAATGTTTAAAAAGTGACAAATTTACTCTCGGATTTTGTCTGAACTTTGGCAAATCTATGTAATAAAATATCCTTAATCCACGAAAATTGGTACCCACGAACATTGAACATACATAAGTTGTACATGTATATTTTGATAAATGTAAGAAGAAACAAAATACATTACGGTAAAAACTATTGATTTTATTACGAAAACTCATCAACATAAGCATAAGAAAACAGAAGAGACATATTGGCAATGTATCGCCTAATAAAGCGTGATTAGAGGGAACACATATTCCGCTGAATCTCAGAACTCTTGTATTCAGTAAGTTTAGGTATATATTATTGAAATTGTAATACATCAATTAAAGCGGCTTTGGTAGAAGCATGGTTTTAAAGATACATGTACATGTAAAGGTAACGTTTATGGAGTTATTTGGTATAAATTTTGAATGTAAAATCCAGTCTCACTTTTTGCAGGGTCACATGTAGTTTCCCCTGCCGACTTAGACGTGACATTGATGGTTTGCTTGTTACGGAATTTGCCACCAACGGTTTTGCCACCTATTACCAGCTTTGATGCATTGCCAACTTCCAGTGATCTTTCAGAGGGCGCTCATATAGCCCGGATAAAATATTATAAAAATAACCTAATTTCACACTCAAAGGATGGTCAACTTGCAAATTCAGATTTCATAACTATATGGAGCAATTTAGAATTGGTATGAAAATACATATTTTTAACTTTCTGGTATAACTCATTTGATCATTTACTTTTTTTTAATTTGAAATATAAGGCAAAGAAAAGATTAATACACATATATGTAGATATTTTTATAGATTCATAAGTTTTCCAAATATCAACACAACAATGTTAAATCGGCAAATTTGCTGAATCAAGACTCCGTTCTTCTATGCCAGGATTCGATTTTATGTTGTTGGGATATCTTCATCGGTAGTTAAAAGTTTAAACTGATGATATATGTTATCTTAGGTTAACACAGTGGTCAGTGGATTTTTGAGAAATATTCTACTGTAAGAACAATAGACTGACGTCAGAGAAATAGTTTCAGTGTAGGATAAACTATTGAAGTAAAAGAAGACAAATTTAAAAGCTGACAAGTTGTCATGTTACCCAATCAACAATGTCGGGTGGTATATTCTTTATTTCCTTTTCTCTATTAATATGTGTTCCGCCTAATTGTGTCCGACATTTTTCTCGGAGCCATTATAACCAATCTTGATAGCTGTCGGCCACAATTATAAACACAATCAGTAGAATGGAAATTTGTTTACGAGAAATAATATCAAATAATATCCAAACCTCAAAAGTAGTAAACCTATTTCCAGGACGAGAAAAATATATATTTGTCAAGGCGAAATATGTTCAATATCGCGGGATACACTTCAGATATTAGTCCTCTTTCGGTCATGATAATACTATTTTAGCAACCCTGTCATTTGTTAATATCAGAATTTTTTAAATGTTTTGTTTTTTCCCATTTGAAATTGATTCAGATTAACCAAAATGATATTTGCAGGCTAAATATGTTAGTTTTTTGCAATTAATGAAAGAAATCCCTAATATTTATTGCTAAGGGTCCGTCGTGACCTTTGAAAATCGTCACTGACATAACTTACAATCAACGGGAATATTACAATTCTGTTACACTTCACCGTTCATACCACAAGCTCATCAGTGTGATACTCAAAATATGTCTTCATACAAAAAAAAGGCTATCACATTAAGAGAATAATTAATCAACATACATGTAAATACTTTTTCCTGAATTATGCAGGTTTCCTTATAACTGTCTTTCATGCCTAAAATATATGCAAGAAGACAGACTTATTGTTGTTATTCTTCTTTTCGAAATGAGCTCGGAGATATCGAGATTTGCCAAATGTATTTAGTCATTAAACTTGTGTAATATAAAATATACTTAAGGAATGACTGTAATATTTTTTTCTGTCTATGAAGAAATAACATAAACAAGAGGCTCTCAAGAGCCTGAATCCCTCACCTTAATTTTTTTGGTTAAATCTCTCATCAATGATTATTTTGGCTTTTCATTTTATTTAAATGTTCTTTGAATCGTCCTATTTTCTTCAAAAGCAAAAAAAAAATCATTTTCTCCTATGTTCTATTTTAGCCATAGGTGCTATGTTTCTTGACATACAAGGAAATAAAATATAAAATTTATACTTGATACTCTGAAACTCATTTAGCCTAAGTTTGGCTGAAATTGATACAGTAGTTTCAAAGGAGAAGATTTTTTAAAGTAAGTCAACATGATGAACAAATTATGAAAAAGTCTTTAAATGGCAAAAACTCCTTAAGGGGTCAATGGACAATTTTGGTCAAATTGACTTATTTGTAGATCTTACTTTGCTTAACATTTTTGCTATTAACTGTATCTATAATAATATTCAAGATAATAACCAAAAACTGCAAAATTTCTTTAAAATCATCAATTCAGGGGCATTATACCTGAAAAACCAGTTACCCAATGCGCCTGAAAATTTCAGGACATCCCTGAAGCGTTAGTTTTACTGAACAAACAGGGAGCTCGAGATTGTTCAGTAAATTAATAATAATAATAAATGGTTAGATTTACATGTTACAATATTGTGTATACAGATTATACAGATTACTACAGAAATTATTTTCCGGAAAAAAATACATTCGTGAACCGCTTTGACTCTGTATATATGCTAGTTGACCTGGTCATGACCTATTGATCAAGGATTACACGATGGAGGTAAATTAACAGTCGAAGCAGTTTGTTATATAATAATTATGTAGGTGAACATACTTGGTTACGAATTGAAGTACATTATATAAGTATATTTATTTATGAGTATGTGATATATTAAATAGAGGATGCGTCAGGATAGTAGGGGTTTAATCTTTATGACTGATCATGATCATGACGAAGTCCACAACACGTGGTTTTAAGATTAAATAATATAGAGACACATGTATTGCTCAATAAATTAGCATATGGCGTATATGCGAGAATAATAATTATATGTATAAGCTTATTTCTTTCAAAATTTTACCATGTTTACCACCTGAAAGTGTTGAAATATTTAAGTAGTTCAAAAAATCTTTTTTGAACAGGGCATACACATCAAAATTTGTAGTTTTATAATTTGAACTGTGAGTGCACTTGTGGATAGAAAATGTAATGAGTGTCACTAACAGATTTATATCATAATAATTGATATCACAGATTTTATATCCTATAATGAGATTTCTGTAGTTTAGGATATGATGACCTATTTTAACTTTATTTAATAGTATTTTGATCTTTTCCCAAAAAGTTTTAAAGTAACGACATTCTAGGAAAAAATGTTTATAATCTTCTGTTACATTACATAAGTCGCATTTACTGTCTTCTTTTATCTTCCATTGAAAAAGCAATTGTTTGCAAGGAAGGATATGATGCAGCAATTTCCATTTAAATATTTTTAATCTGTTATCTTTTAAATAAGTAAATATAAAGTTTAGCATTGATTTAATTGGAATTAACGAATCTAAATTAAGGACACGTTTCCATTTAAAGAAACCTGGAGGCGTGTCTTCATTTCCACTATTAATGTTTGTGTATATCTGTTTTGTTTCCATTACTTGTAATATTATTTTCTTATATTTTTCTTTTGTATTAATGCAAAGGTTAAGTTTATTTTTTACTTTTGATTTTATTGATTTTTCTGATTTAAGTACCTTGAGCCATTCATTTGGTAAGGCATAATTAAGTTTTGAAATTTCAAACATTAAATTAGATTTTGAGGATATTTTATTAGATATTATTTCTTGAGAGATATTACCATTTTGGTCTATTATATCGTTAACGTATATAAAACCTTCTTTTATCCAATTTATAAAAACTAAACACTTTCCTTGAAATTTTATCAGTTTGTTTCCCCATAAGATTTGTTGTCTAATGTTTTTAAAATTCATATTGAGTTTGGTATTATTTAAATTTTGTACTTTGAACCAGGACTTTACAATTTCTAAGTAGAATTTTGGTAAAGTTTTATGTAGGTTTTGTATTGAGTAAATGTTGTCTAGATTCATGTAAAGTAGCATGAAATTAGCACCAAATTTATTAAAGTAAAATGTCGAAATAACTTTGCAGTTAGCAAAATCATCTGCAGTAAGTCTTTTTATCCATGCTATTTGTAGTGCAGTTATATAATTGTCTATATCTGTCATTTTAAGCCCTCCCTCAGTAGTATTTTTGCTAAGGGTGGTTCGTTTGACCTTTTCTCGTTTACCATCCCATATAAAATTGTAGATAATAGTTTTAAACTGTTGAATAAATTCATGTGGTAGGTTTGTGACTGAAGCTAAATATGTAAGGTTAGGTATAAGAGGAGATTTTACAACTGTTATTTTACCTATCATTGTAAGATTTCTTTTTTTCCAATTACTTATTAATTTGTCACATTTCTGTATTATTTTTTCAGTATTCAGCTTATCACATTCAGCTCGATCTGTTCAAAAATAAACTCCTAGACTTTTTATTGGTCCTTTATTCCATGTTATATTTTCGAACTTATCTTTACAATGATTTAATTTTCCTAACCAAATGCCCTCAGTTTTTGATCTATTTAATTTTAAACCTGATAGCGTTCCAAAGATTTCAATAATATTAAGAGTGTGACGTACTTCATCTTTTGATTTTAGAAAAAGTGTTGTGTCGTCAGCTAATTGAGAAATCTTTAAACTATGTGTTTTAGTATCTAGTTTAATTTGAAAACCTTTGATGTTGTTGTCTTGTCTTATTCTGCAGGACAAATTTTCTACAGCAAGAACAAAAATCAGGGAACTTAACGGGCAGCCTTGTCTAATACCGCGTTTAATGTTATATGGTGATGAGACCCACCCATTGTTTAACATACAACCGGTTATGTCTTTGTACAGAGTTTTAACCTAATAAATACTTTAACTTCTTGTCTTATTTGCTCTAAATGCTGGAGTTTTTAAGATATAAGCAAAAAACTGCATTTTACCCTGTGTTCTATTTTTAGCCATGACGGCCATGTTTTTTGACGAAATAGTAAATAAAACACTTTATTTTATACACCCTACTGATCATTCAGTTGAAGTTTGGTTGAATTTGGTTGAGTAGTTTTAGAGGAGACGATTTTTTAAAGTAAGCAAATATGATGAACAATTTGTGAAAAATTGTCATTAAAGGACAATAACCCCTTAAGGGGTCAATTGAAATTTTAGTCATATTAACTTATTTGTAGATCTTACTTTGCTGATCACTTTTGCTGTTTACAGTTTATCTTTACCTATAATAATATTCAAGATAATGACCAAAAACTGCAAAATTTCCTTAAAATTACCAATTAAGTGGCAGCAACCCAACAATGGGTTGTTTGATTCATCTGAAGATTTCAGGGCTGATAGATCCTGACCTAAAGAAAATTTTAACCCCACTCCAGATTTGCTCTAAATGCTTTCGTTTTTGAGATATAAGCCAAAACTGCATTTGTCCCCTATGTTCTATTTTTAGCAATGGCGACCGCGTTTGTCGATAGATCAAAACTTCGGATACAATTTATAAACTAGATACCCTAAGGAACATTCAGTTAAAGTTTGGAAGTATTTGGCCTAGTAGTTGCAGAGGAGAAGATTCTTGAATTAGTTTACGACGACTACGACGACGACGACAGACGACAGACGACGGACGACGACGGACGCAAAGTGATGGCATAAGCTCACTTGGCCCTTCGGGCCAGGTGAGCTTAAAATTTGGGGCAAACTGATTAACGTGCGTAGCGGGTTATTTAACTGTGTGCACCACATTTTTTATGGTATTTCGAATATACAGAAAAAATATTACAGTCATTTCTGGTATTTTGATTCTAATTTCCATTTTAAACCGTAGGAAACCATGAAAACACGTTGATGACGTCATGGTCACATGACTAAATTACGTCTTTAGGTTAATAACAAAACATCGTCAGCCAATCAGAAGACGCTTTACACCTAAAATTAAATCATTTTAAATGGACAGGAAGAAAGTATTAACACCTATGTTCGCTTATTAACAATATCATTTGTATGTACCAAGTGCTATATCTAATATACAAATTTGGAGTAGTATCATTGCAAATGACACAACCATCCACCAAAGTTAAACATGTTAAAGGAAGTGTATGTTAGCAAATAAAGGCAACCGGGAGTTCTTCAGAAATGAAACAAAACCCATACCGCAAGGTTGGCAATAAAAAGCCCCGGTATGAACATATGAAACAATTCATTCGGGAAATTTAACAGCTTAATTTATAACAAAAAAATACAAAATGCAAAGATGTCAAAGACGAACAAACGAGAACCAATGAACTACAGGGTCATGACTTTGGACATTCAATGTTGTCACGATCATACATGCAGAAACTGTTTGTAAATATTTGATAAATTACCTTTTAAATTTTAATTATCTTAAAACAATGCTATTTTTTCAACGATAATACAAATATATAATAATTTAGAATTAGCGTTTTTTAGTTCATATTTCACTTTCGAATAAGTCATATCCTGCAGTTTGACTTTAACCAAAAGTTTTGTGTGAAGAATCTAAATCTTTAGTTGTTTATTCTAAGCAGAAACGTAAAGCTTAATCTTCAAATGAAGGCAGAAGAATCATTCGTAATCATAAAACTTCAATTTAAAAACAAAGATGTCTCTCATAATTTACTGTCATTTACTTTTAGGCCATTCATGGTCTAGGCAATCTGCAAGATGTTGAAGATGCCGCTGATGCAAAAACTATAAATTTAGACCACGAAGCGGTAAAGAGACGTTTGAATCTTGATGAGATTTTTTACCGAAGAATAGAACTAGAAGCTGATAATATTCAACAAAATCGAAAAAGATTGAATGAATATGCGCATGAACTAGATGAGCAACGTACAAAAGTTTTAAAACTAGAAACCACTGTTGACAATATTGAAACAGGTGAAATATGATAAAAACAATATTTATAGTAAAATGAGTGTTCCAGTATGAATTAAATAGTATAATATATATATATGTCTCTAATTGTGTCTTGTATCCATTAATTACTTCTCGGAATTCACTGCACGGGGTGTTGATATGTTTATCAAGCATCATGTAAAAAAAGGTGACATTTCAATTAGCTATACGTAAGGTCATTCACATAATTGAGGACTAATGTACGAAGATATATGAATTTGTCAATAACATACCAATCACTCATACATTTCACCATAAATTGGATTGTAGTCATTTTTTGTTACATTTTGAAGCAAACAAAAAGTTGTTCAATGTCTGATATTGAAATTTAACGCCGGAAAAATGATTCATAACTTTAGGTAATTAGTTTTGTTCTCAATTTGTTTTACTAACTCGCGAGAACTGAATACTGCTTGATATAAAACTAAAAACTAAAGAACAAAAAGATTTGCATTAGTACGTAGTATCAGGTTAGAAATATTTACGTCATACCATGAATTAGTGTGTTTATGGTCAGTGTATAAAAAAAATGAAAAAAAATGAAAAAAACTTTTAAACTAGGAATGTTTAATACGTAGACACTTGAAAATATAAGAACAAAGAAACCTAAAAGGAATAGCCAATTCTCTATTGTAAACTTTGTCTGGGACGGTGAAACATTAGATTCTCAATAATCATGATAATAGGATGGAATTTTAGAAGTCAGGTCGCAATGTTGTTGCCTTTATTTATACCCTAGATTCGTAACTAATTGTAAAACAGCAGTGGAACTAAATTAAGAACAAAAGATGTCACCTTGTTAGATGTGTGCGTCTAAAAAGCTTCTCTGTGTTCACCTTAATTAGGAGAGGTTAAAAATGGGTCGTCATGTATGTTTTCACCAACCCAAGTTTGTACGTTACATTTCTATTTCGCAACATTTCAGCAGTCCCTGAATACATACTTTTAATCTCCCTGTCTCCATATTTTCTTTGATCGAGGTTATTTTTAATCAATTTCTCTTTTGAGCTTGACAAAATCAAGGACAGAACATACATTTCGTTACTTATTTGGTTATTGGTTCGCATTCGAGTATAACGCGCATATTTTTTTTATTATACAGAATAGGTGCATAATTACATATACAATCATCCACTGCTCGTGTGGTATGTTTTGACTTGTTGATGTTGACATTTCATTGTTAATGAATACTGGATACTGGGTGGATCCCTTTTATTCATCTTTTGTTTGTTGATCTGCAAAATATGGTGGCGGCTTTTAGCAATCAAGTGGATACATGCTTAATCAGTTTTACATTGTCATATCAGGGCCTTTATAGCTGACTATGCGGTATAGGCTTTTGCCGCATGGTGACCTATAGTTGTTATAGTCTGTGTCATGTTGGTCTCTTGTGGACAGTTGTCTCATTGGCAATCATACCACATATTCTTTTCTATATCATGACTATGATTGTTAATTTAAACCGTATCATCATTCAAACTAAAATTTTAATATAGCTTTTTTTATTTCCAGGAAAGAAAATGTCATACAATGTTCTACTTTAAATGCAAAGAGGCGTACTCGTACGTCTTCGATGTTTAGTCAACTGAATTTAGCCGTTTTTGGTTATAAAACACCGATGCGGATTAAAAATAATGATTTACTTTGTATTGTAGAAATATCTTCGGACTGGATGACTATAATACTCCGACGGTGGAAAACAGACGAAGAATCTTTTGTCGAAACAAGGGCAAGTAACCATGTAATGGATTGTATACGATCAAATAAGTGTGTTTCTGTAGTTGGGTCGTCTGGAGTTGGAAAGACCTGTTTGGTCCAACACGTTGCATTAGAAATGGAAAAAAATGGATATACAATTATAAGTGTGAATGAACCAAATAATATCAAAGACAACTGTAAATCAAGCAGGAAAACATTGTTTGTCGTTGATGATTTGTGTGGAAATTTCACAGCAAATACAGAAAGACTGGACGAATGGAAAAAGGCAATGACAGATATAACTGCAATTCTAGACAACGATTCCCATAAGTTGATATTAACATGCAGAATTCAAGTATTTCATGATGAAGGATTCAAACATTCAAAATTACAACTTTTTCAAACGTGTGTATGCAACTTAGCTGACAAAAAACTAGCGTTAACACTTCATGAAAAATACAAAATATCTGAAAAGTACTTCGAAGATACACTTAGAAGCAGATTAACAGTTTTATATCAATACGAATGTTTTCCTCTCTTATGCAAACTGTATGTAAAAACTAAAGACAAGCCAAACTTTAGTCTAAAGAATTTTTTGAAAGATCCTTTTGAATGGTATGAAACAGAACTAAATGACCTTTTCGTGGACTGTAAAGAGGGTAAACACAAGATCGTTGCTCTTCTTTTTCTTGTTATTTGCGACAATCACCTAGAGCAGAAATGGTTAGCAGGTAAGGATGTAAGAGTCCAAGAAATCTTAGACGATATACTTGAGGTATGTGATATAATGGAACGGTTAACAGGCAATAGAGTGATTAGAGAACTTAATACATTAACGGGAACATTTGTGTCGATTGAAAACGATGTCTATCACGCGATCCATGACAAATTGTTTGATATATTGGCTTACTATTTTGGCACAAAAAACGTAGTCACTAATACAGAGTATATTGGACTATTGATTAAACATGCGGGGAAAAAATTCATTGGTGAACGATGTGAAATTATAGATCCAGGTCAATTGGATGACACAACGTATAAAAAATATGTAATTGATATTCAAAAAGATTATATACCTACATATATGAAAAGAGTCTTCAGTGATATGAAAAACTCTGATGACATTTATAATTTTATTAGAAATAACAGAAATGAGAAAAATATAACATTCCAAACTGAATTATGTAATTTAATTGAACATCTGGACAAAGACAAGCTTTCCCAATTGATTGAAACAGCAAGTGAGGAATTTATATGCAAAATGTTTGTAAATGATAGATCTTCAATCTGCAAAAATGAATTATATGGATACGAACGTTATAGTATCATACTACACAAAGATCACTTACAACAATACATTGTCAGAATGTTTGGTGACATTACGAAATCTGATAATGTAGAGAGTTATATGACACAATCTAGATGTTGTACGAACAAATTATTTCGTTCTGCTTTACTTACATATATGTCAAATCTAATTCCCACCGAAATCGCAAATCTTATCGAAGTTGCAAGTACAAGTTTTGTGCTGGTAATATTTGTGATGGCGGAAGAAGATATCAACCGGAAAAGTTCATCTATCTACAAGCGTTATGGAATCAAAATATCTGGATATCTTATACAGTCGTACGGGGACAGAATTTTCAGAGAAATAATCAGATGTATTGACGTAAATGAATGCTTTGACCTAAGTAGATGTAGTAGAAACAAAGAATTCAATGAGGTATTACAAAAAATCATGAACGAACTTTCTTTTAGCCGAATAACAAAACACAGGAATACAGCTGGAACTAGTTTTCTTCAGAGAATGTTTGTGATGAAAGAAGAAGATATTAAGCATAGTAGTTTCTTAATCTACGAGCGTTATGGTGTAAAAATACATGGAGATCAAATGCATACATATATTGGAATAATTTTTGATGAAATAAAACACTGTGATAACGTTGTCCCTTACATACGTTCCCTTAGATGTTATAGAAACAAACAATTCAAAACCGCATTTCAAAGCTTCGTTTACACAATGTCTACAACTAGAATTACAGAACTTATCAAAAATGCGAGTTCTAGTTTTGTACAAATAATGAATGTGATGCTAGAGAATGAAGGAAAGCAAACCAATCAACGTTACGGTATCAACATACCTTACAGCGTCATGCATGTGTATATGGAAAGGGTGTTGGATGACCTTTCAAAGTCTGATGACATCGAACAATACTTAAAACGTAACATAAATATAACAAGTAAAATATTTCAAAATAAATTTCAAGTTTTTATAAGACAACTTGACAGAACAAAGATCGAATATTTGATTAAAAGTTCAAGTGAGGATTTTATAGATCATCTTTGTGTAATCCCGAGTGACAAAACTAAGGTAAACTTCTTTTGCGAATATGAACGATATGGGGTTATTATATCTGAGGATTATATACAGTTGTATGTAGCTAGATGGTTTGATGGATTGACAAAATCTGATAATACCGAATTTCATTTAAGATATAGCAGAAATAAACAGACACAATTATTCAAAAGTTCACTACGCACTTATATGAATCAACTATCAGAAGATGAAATTGAAAAACTGATACAAACAGTTAGTAGTGACTTTTTACATAAATGGTTTGTAACATCAAGTGAAGATATAAATGAAAACAGTATAAAAGAGTATGAACAATATGGTATCATTATGCAAGGCAAGAACTTACAGATGTATATTGAGAGGATGTTAACGTTCACAACAAAGCATTACAATTTTATTGATGAAATGAAGAGTAACAGAAATACCACGAGTATACTGAAATACATACGTGAATTTCCCGTATCAACGATAAAAGACATAATTAATACAACAAATGAATACGTCTTTCATAACATGATTACAGTAGATATTGAAAATGTATCAAGATATGAGGAAACTCAATCAGACAGTCAATCACTCGATTGTGCTATCCGAAATATATTTGAAAAGAAAGAGGGATTAATTATATGTCCAAATAGTCTAATAAAACAATACTTAGACAGAATGACCTTAGACTGGGATAACGGAGAAATAAGTGCAGTTATCAATAACAAAAATTTGAAAAACGAGGCCTTCGTAGACAAGTTTATATGTCATATGAATTTACTTGAATCATCCAAAATATCAGAACTTCTGCAAATTATGGAATATCGCAGTCAAAACACAGCTTTGACGTTAAGTTGTAAATTTGGCAGAGTTAACATTGCAAAATGGTGTCTAGAAAATCGATTGCACGTTCATCCAAAACAAAGACACTTCCAGCTATGTGCTTTAATATTATTGGTTGTATTTAACGATGAATTAGAGGAAGACCTCCAACATGACAGGCTGACTGATATATGTAATGTGATAATGTGTTTTAAAGAGATGCATGCTATTCAAGAAGACATATCAGTCACAGAAGTTAAAGAAGAAATTGATGGTTCGATGAACTGGATTATTGTCAAAAAAAGAGGTGTTTATCAAGCTATTAGTAGAGAAGTCTTTGATTTCCTTGTGTTTTATTTCGCATCGATCTGTCAAATGTCTACACTTCTAGTAAAGTATGCTGATGAAAAAGTTCTATACGAAAGGTTTTTGGTCGAAAAGTCTGACTCCAACAAAAACAAATTCTTAATTCAACTTCCTGAACAACAGTTGCAATCATGTGTGAAAAGGATATTCACGTCAATGATTAATTCAGAGAACCTTGTCAGTCACATATTGGGTAGCTGGGGAAATATCAAGGTAACGTTATTTACTCACTACATTATGAGATTGAACGAAATTGAGATAAACACATGTATAAAAAATGCATGTATTGATTTCATTAACAAAATATTTGCTATTCAAGCCAAAGAAACAAAATACGATATTGCAGAGGAATCTGAAATATTTATTGAAGTTCCAAGATGTTCTATAGATATGTATATCAAAAGGATTTTTGATTATATGTCAACAAGTGATTGTGTGGAAGTCTGCTTACAAGAAAACAGAAATAAAAAAAGCGACATGTTTCACTTTAAATTATCAAACTTTATGAAAGGAATTAATATAAGTGCTGTAAAAACGCTCATTCACCACGCAAGCAATGATTTTGTTAACAGGATGTTTGTGATAACAGCAGTAGATATTAAGGAGGATAAAAGCTATTGGGAATATGAACGTTATGGTATTATATTACCTAATGAACTTTTACATATGTACATACAAAGAGTTTTCAGTGACATGACTAAATCTGAGTATGTACCCGTAAACAGGAACAGTGAAAACAAAACATTCAGGAAGAACTTGAATTCATACATCAATGCACTTCCCGATGATGAACTTGCATCATTGATACAAACAGCAAGTAGCACATGTATAAGTCAAATGCATCTGGTAACAGAAGAGACCTTAGAAAAGGCAAAACCAGCAACTTTTGATAATGAATGTATTTTTGTTCCGAAAAAGTATGCTCAAAGATTTAGAGAGAAGTTGCCTACCATACTACCAAGTCCTTTTGAGGGTAGATACAAAACTGCAACTTTTGCAATGGAAAACGATTCAGTTTCATTTATAATAAATTTCTATGAAGATACAAGTTGCGACAATGTTTTGATAACAATCAGCAGAACCAGTAAAACAATCGGAAACTTAGAACAGCATCTTGTCAAATATATTGACCCTTTGTTTAGAAGCAAAAAAATCAGATGTTGTATGAGATTAACTGACGATCTTAAAAGCAAATACATTCAAAGAATGCTCGGCGATTGGATTGAAGGCAGAGTTCATGAAGTCTTTGGGAACATAAACTTTAGCATAACACATTTTGAATGTGAATTCCTTAACCATTTACGGAACACTGGTAATGCAATGCAAGCCAAGCTAGCAAAGACGAATGATACATTTACTGGGGATTCTCTATTGGCAGTCTGTTCATATGTTGGTATTTTACAACTCACAGAATGGTGTCTGGATAATAGTGCAAATACTAACAGTTACAACAATTACAATGAACATGTTTTATATACAGCATGCATCCATAATCGTCATCATATTGTGTGTAGACTATTGGATGATGCAGACAAGAAATATATTAATGTTCATGTTTATAATCAAACATTTTATAAGGCTTGTCAATGTGGTTTCAAAGAGATCGTATTACGCTTACTAAAGGAAACGATAGATGTCAATGATTCATATTCGAGCCCTGCAACACCTTTGTTTATAGCATGTAAGCATGGTCACGTGCAAATTGTATCTATTCTTCTGAATCAGAAAGCGGACGAAATAGATATAAATAAAGGTAAAAGACAGAGTTGTTATGACATGATGAAAACACCACTGTATATCGCGTGTAAAAGAGGCCACATAGAAATCGTTTCTATGCTACTTACAAGTCCTGGAATAGATGTCAACATGCGTAGAGATAACTTTAAAACACCATTGTATGCAGCTAGTGAAGGTGGATACACAGATATCGTGTCTCTTCTACTTAAACATGACTCACAAGGGATAAATAAAGCAAAAATTCATGGGGCTACCTCGCTTTTTGTGGCTTGCCAAAAAGGTCATGCCGAAGTTGTAACTGTTTTACTGAATCAAAAAAGCATACTCATTAATGAATGTATGTTTACTGGTATGTCACCATTGTTCATAGCTTCATTACAAGGTCATACACAGATTGTTGAATTGTTATTAAGCAGTAATAGTGACGTTAATATATGTTTTCAGAATAAGGCAACTGTTGAGTATGAGTTCAAACAGTACAGCATGAGGATCATGTTATCATATGTCAATCTGTTTGGCTTTAAACAACATATATCGAAATTTGAAGAACTTTTTACGTGTTTTAAATGGCTAATCAAGGACAATGTTTCTGAGAAAGTGAACATGTACCTAAATGCAGAATTACAGAAAGATAATTTATCTTATTTATTTTTCGGCTCATCACCATTACACATTGGATGTGCTATGGGCCACATCGAGATTGTAAAGTTACTAGTTAATGCAACTTCCGACATTAATTGTTTAAATGAGAGTAGTTGTACGCCATTATTTCTAGCTTGTGAACTAGGTCATGAGGAAATCGTAAGCATATTGTTTGAAAACGGAGCAAATATGAACTTCGAGAGAAAAGACGGAAAATCACCGAAATCAATTGCTAGAGAAAACGGACATATAAAAATAACTGAAATGATGGAAAATAAAAACCCATAGTGAAGTCATAAAACAACACGCAGTGACACAGATTTAATATTTTAAAACACATTTTAATCAAGAAATCAAGAAATAAAACGTGAGATTTTAACGAACTCATTTTCTTGTGAAACAAACAGATAAATGACTTATTTCATCATTCAATTCCTTTGTTACCCTTAAGGGGGTTCGCGGGTCTAAATCATTTATATAGGATTTCTCTATATTTTTCTATAAATGAACTTCATCTTATAGTTAATAGAAAAATAGAATAAAAGAGTGGGGTCACCGTTCATTTGCGCTCACAATCTGCCTTCGAAAGAAGCATACATTTTTGTAAAAGTGGTTTTTTTTCTGTTGAAGTAATAGGAGAAATAAAGTTAATATCGAAATAAAAAAAGAAATTTATTACAAAAATCGCTCAAATTTTACAATAATTTTGTTTAAGTACAGCTTTTATGGAAATTATATTAAAAAATATAGGTCACCGATGAGTTGAAAAAGATATTTCTATTTTAAAGCCAACAAAATGCATTTTTCCACCAAAGGGAGATAATTTGGAACTTTTTCAATGATGTATACATTTTAAAAGTCATCTGGGGCCAACACGAATTGATTGTTTTGAATGATTTTTGTACCATATTATCAAGTAACAAATACAAAAGGTAACAAAGAAAATTTGTAATGAAAAACAAATGTTTATTTTTTTCATAAATTTTTATACCCTCGAGCCTCCTTAACGTACATTTTAAGACAACCAGCGTACATAATGCACCCTGACTTGTTAGAAAATGCGTGTGCATCATGTGTATGGAAATTAAAATATGAAAGGTGAAATCTTCGAAAGTGGAAATATTTGAAATAAACTTGTGAAAAGTAACTTGTGTAAAATGATTAATTGGCAATATGTGACTAACTTGTGAAATGTGGTAACCTGTAAAAAATATTTTATGTGTACGGTTATTCGAATCACTTGTGAAAAAGTGATTGATTTGTAAGCTATGATAAACTTGTGGCATGTGATAACTTGTGATATTTATTTACTTATCTGTAAAAAAAGTATTGACCTGTAAAATGTGATTTACTTGAAAAAGTCATTGATTAGCTTGTAAATTATAATAAAGTTGTAGAATGTGATTGGCTACCTTACATTTTTTTCTTTTATGATATCAAAGTAATTATATTGTTAAGAAGTTATATTATTTGTTGTTTGTTTATATTCGAACTATATGTATGACTCCATCTTTAAAAAATTTTTTTTTTTTTTCACATGATTTAAAATACAATCAGTATTGTACATGTCATTGAATTCGTTCTCTAAAGTTGAAAATCGTATGCAAAGGGTTTAAACCTGTGCCCTCTCATACAGGATTATGACACTGTAAATAAGCATAACTGCAATCAATTTAATATTCGTTTGAAAAATTATTGTATTTTAATAATATTTTAAGGATAAGTTTCTTTTTTTCATAAATTCGAAATCGTGTTTATATAGTGATATAATTGATGTGTATTGTTCATGCTGAATTTGATACAATTCAAGTAGTTTTCATTTGATTTACTTAATTTTAAGCATCACAATTTTTCGTAAAACCAGGAGAATTAGAATTGAGAAGGGAAATGGGGAATATGTCAAAAAGACACCAATCCTACCAAAGAGCAGACAACAGCCGAAGGCCACCAATGGGTCTTTAACGCAGCGAAAATAGCATTAAGAGGTGGTCCTCAACTGATCCCTAAATACAATGTTTGCTTCAAGACATATTAAGAACGGTTATAGTACATGTCAATCAAAAGGATATATCGATATTTATTAAAAATTAATCAAATTGAAATTGAAAAACTGCATGTACTGTGGTTTAACTATATACAAGGCATATTGGCGTCTGGCGTATATACAAAATTTAGTCCTGGTATCTATAATGAGTTTATTTATAGATTATCGTTGATTACCTCAACGAGATTGACGGCTCAAGCGAGAAAGGCAATCGAGTTGAGATGACCAATGATAATCTGTTATACGATATTTTACCAATGACAACGTTGTCAATTTCATGTCAATTTCGTTAGCAACGCCACATGCCTGTTTAGTTTCTAGCAATAATTTTCCATCTGAAGCGAGTAGCATGATATGAAAAATTATCACAAAAACAGATCAAAGGAAAAATGCACAAAATAGCGATAAAACGTTTTATCGTGTTGTCTGTCATTATCTGATATTTCTTCCTGTATTTTTCCTCCTTCTGTACTTTTATTAGCTCACCTGGCCCGAAGGGCCAAGTGAGCTTTTCTCATCACTTGGCGTCCGGCGTCCGGCGTCCGGCGTCGTCCGTCGTCCGTCGTCCGTCGTCGTTAACTTTTACAAAAATCTTCTCCTCTGAAACTGCTGGGCCAAATTTATCTATCTATCTGCTCTAAAATTTTGAGATGAATCTGACAACCCGTTGATAGGTTGCTGCCCCTGAAATTTTGCTGTTTTTGGTTATTATCTTAAATATTATCATAGATAGAGATAAACTGTAAACAGCAAAAATGTTCAGTAAAGTAAGATCTACAAATAAGTTAACAGGACCAAAATGGTCTGTTGCTCCCTTTAGGAGTTATTGCCCTTTATAGTCAATGTTTAACCATTTTTCGTAAATCTTAGTTATCTTTTACAAAAATCTTCTCCTCTGAAACTACTGGGCCAAATTAAACCAAACTTGACCACAATCATCATTGGGGTATCTAGTTTAAAAATTGTGTCCGGTGACCCGGTCAACCAACCAAGATGGCCGACATGGCTAAAAATAGAACATAGGGGTAAAATGCAGTTTTTGGCTTATCACTCAAAAACCAAAGCATTTAGAGCAAATTTGATATCGGGTAAAATTATTTATCAGGTCAAGATCTATTTGGCCTGAAATTTTCAGATGAATTGGACAACCCGTTGCTGGGTTGCTGCCCCTGAATTGGTAATTTTAAGGAAATTTTGCTGTTTTTGGTTATTATCTTGAATATTATTATAGATAGAGATAAACTGTAAACAGCAAAAATGTTCAGCAAAGTAAGATCTACAAATAAGTCAACAAGACCAAAATGGTCTGTTGATCCCTTTAGGAGTTATTGCCCTTTATAGTCAATTTTTAACCATTTTTCGTAAATCTTAGTTATCTTTTACAAAAATCTTCTCCTCTGAAACTACTGGGCCAAATTAAACCAAACTTAGCCACAACCATCATTGGGGTATCTAGTTTAGAAATTGTGTCCGATGACCTGGCCAACCAACTAAGATGGCAACAATGGCTAAAAATAGAACATAGGGGTGAAATGTTGATTTTGGCTTATAACTCTGAAAGCGCAGCCTTTAGAGCAAATCTGACATGGGGTAAAAGTATTTATCAGGTCGAGACCTATCTGCCCTGAAATTTTCAGATGAATCTGACAACCCGTTGTTGGGTTGCTGCCCCTGAATTAGTAATTTTAAGGAAATTTTGCTGTTTTTTTGGTTATTATCTTGAATATTATTATAGATAGAGATAAACTGTAAACATCAATAATGTTAAGCAAAGTAAGATTTACAAATAAGTCAACATGACGGAAATGGTCAATTGACTCCTAAGGAGTTATTGTCCTTTATGGTCAATTTTTAACAATTTTCATAAAATTTGTAAATTTTAACTAACATTTTCCACTGAAACTACTGGGCCAAGTTCATTATAGATAGAGATAATTGTAAGCAGCAAGAATGTTCAGTAAAGTAAGATGTAAAAACACATCACCATCACCAAAACACAATTTTGTCATGAATCCATCTGCTTCCTTTGTTTAATATTCAATAGACCAAGGTGAGCGACACAGGCTCTTTAGAGCCTCTAGTTTTTATAATGTTTGAATATCGATTTTTAGCCTTTGTATATCAGATTTGATTTATTATTCTAAAATACATTTAACTTATTGTTTTAAAACAGATTTAATTTATCATTTTAAAATAGATTTGAGTTTCCGATTTTTTGTACTTTGATATATTGACAGTGATTAGTAATAATAAGATAGATCATATAGCATGAAAGAATTATTGCGATTTGAAAAGAAAACAAATAAAACTTCGAAACGGACCTATAATACAAGTTCGAAAGAGAAAGAAGAATGACGTATTAAATTAAACACTCAACACTTTTCTGGTCAAAATTGAAAAGAGATAAATACATAAAAAGGACAATTAAATTCCATAAGTCAAAGAACTGACATCCGAAAGATATAGCAGTAGCAGAATACAAACAGTCAAGGGGTAAATTAACCAAAAACACCGATATTGTTATCACGAGTAAAAAAACAACACTATTTGGTATATGAGTTCTTTGCATCAACTCCATGTACGTCAGACAGAGTTCACACAAATAACTCTACCTAATTTCATGGATCAGTGCTATATACGGCGTTTTTTTTCCAAAGTGGAACCTCAAAAACGTCATCATAACACATGTGCATATGTGATGTATTAAAAGATAACACCAAATAATATCAGACGCTCACAGAGGGAAAATAATAACGTGCATCCGTCAATAATACATGTTTAATACAAATCACGCTATTTGCACTTTAAATAGTTACATTTAATGTATAAAGTGTAATGTACGTTATAATGAATACTGTAAACCAACTTATTTTCGCGAGCGATTTATTTTCGCAACTTTCGCGAGGAGAAAAATAACGCGTATATAAATCGTCGCGAATAAGTAAATCGTTATTAATCTACATCAATTAAATAATTTTAAAAGGCGTGAAATGGACTAGAATTGGCAAAAGGCAAAATAAAGTGTCCGCGAAAAAAGTTGGTTTACAGTAATTGCATAATGTAGATTTAATAATCCTGCGGATCATATTGGGTGAGGACTTTCAATGTTTGTGTTTAAAAAAAACACCACACACACATACCAACACAAAACATGAAAACTAAAAACTTTATTGAAAACATTTTCTAAACTAATAGAAAGTTGTCAAGATATCAAACATGTATTTAAATGGATTATTCAAAAATTGAGAAACAATACATATGTTATGAATATACATGCTGCATTGTATTTAAATTTAACAAATACCTGCACTGGTAAACATTAAGACAGGGGTAATCCGGAATACATATATATGACGTTATGTGTAATTTAGATCTCAGACAGGTTATATACTGTGACCTTACCGGCTTAGAGTTTATACTCCCTGAGCCGATAACATATACTATGCTTATCTACGTGTTCAATTTGAAATACTATGTGAGAATGAATAAGCTACTAAAAGGGTAATGTCTGTATTCATAGTACGTTCTTCTCATTCATTCACGGTACATCAATCAATGTTCATAATATCAATATCGGTACTCCAAATATAAAAGAGGGACGAAAGATACCAGAGGGACAGTCAAACTCATAAATCGAAAATAAACTGATAACGCCATGACTAAAAATGAAAAGGACAGACAGAAAAACAATAGTACACATGACACAACATAGAAAACTAAAGAATAAACAACACGAACCCCGATAAAACTAGGGGTAATCTCAGGTGCTCGGGAAGGGTAAGCAGATCCTGCTCCACATGTGGCACTCGTCGTGTTGGTTATAAGATAAAAAAAAAATACGGTTAATAGTATAAATCGATAGGTCACATTCATAAAAGGGAAGGGGATTGTAGTCACGACGTCAGGAACGTATCCGATATCATTTGTGAAACGGTTATTCTATAACGGTTAACCATCTCCTGATGGCGTCCGTAAAATTTACTAAGTGATGATTTAAACTTCACCATTTTGAACTCTTGATTTAATAGCTTTCTTGTGAGCAACAACTCTCTATCAAGAAAATCATGTTAGGAAATGCAAGCACGGGAATATCGTATCAATTGGGAGATATATACACCGTATGCATGTGCTGCTGGAATGTTGCTACTTATAAATGGAAAGTTTACAATTGGAAAGCTGAAATCATCTCTTTTGTCGTAAAGTTTTGTTTTCAATCGACCCTCATTGTCAATTTCTAGATGTAAGTCAAGATATGAGGCCGACTTAACTGTATCTGTTGTATCCTGTTATCTCTAGTTCAATGGGATAGATGCGTTCAACATAGTCACCAAATTTTGAATTATTTAGTGAAAGAACATCATCTATATAGGGGAAAGTAGAGTTAAAGGATATTGCTAACTTCTTATCTTTCTTCCTAAAAAGTTCCTGTATGAAGTCGGCCTCATAATAATAAAGAAACAAGTCGACAAGAAGAGGGGAACAATTCGTTCCCATTGGAATGCCGATAGTCTGTCGAAAAACACGTCCTCCAAAGGTAACAAATATGTTGTCAATCAAAAAATCAAGCATCTTGATAATGTCAGTCTCAGAGAATTTTTTTTTTTGAATCAGAGTGATCCTTTACAAAGTAGGATTTATCCCTTCCGAAGACAAGATACTTGTATCTTCGTTGGCCATTCTATTTTTATGAAACAAAGCAAACCAACTCTTTCAATTTGTCTTTTAGTTTGGAATGTGGAATACTTGTATAGAATGTAGAAAAGTCAAATGTTTTAGTATTTTACAAGATGAAAGAGAGTTAGACTGTATGTACTCTAAAAGATCTTTGGAATTTTTAAGTATCCACATCTGATTCACGCCACCTCTAGAATAGCCAGTTTCACAATAACTTTGAAGCTCGTCTTTGATTGCTGATAAAATATATGTTAATAATTTTGAAAGAGGTTTCGTGGAGCACTTGGAAGACCCAGCAATATATATCGGTGTTAATAGGGACACTTATGCTGTTTAGGTATCCAATATAGTGATGAAAGATCCAGTTCATCATCCTTGGTTGAAATTCCAAACAGACCTATGATTATCCATGATTTTCTCTTTGGTAAGTGTCGTGAGGGTATATAATTGAGTTTCCAAGTAAATTGTCAATACCTAAATCGTTTAACAAGTCGATAATGTAATGAGTTTTACACACAAAAACGATGTTGTTTGGGAATTTATCTGCGGGGACAACAACATATTTGTCATGAAGGTAGGATAAGTGTTTTGCAACATTAAGATTGCCGTAGCATGGACATTGATAGACCCATTCAGTTTCTGAATTCTGATTAGTATTGACGACCTCTTCACTGCCTTAATCCATTCGGAAAGAGTGTCTTCGTCTTACCTCTCATGATTAGCCCATTGACTGGCATAATCCTCGACTGAAACCATCAAAATTTTGAAGTTGTATTTCCAATTTATGGATTTCGGCTCATAATATTTTGAACCATTCGATAACAAATTTCGTAGGGAAGTGTTGAGGTAACCGGTAATAACGTGACCAGCCGGATCATATGTGAATTGGGAAATAGCACAAGTCCATTCCGGAGGTTTAGACTTGAAGTCGTCAATACAGAGATCCTGCAAAACGTGTTTGCAATTGAAAATTGTAGTTGCAATAGGTTTGTAGTAGTATTTTAATATTCAGCCCCATTCATCTATTTAGTCAGACGTCAGTCGCTACCTTGATATACCCTATCTTTTGTTAAATTTGTCGGGTAACTTATGACAATAAGCATTTGACGTCTTGAGCCGAACAGTTTTATCATTTTTACACAATTTAATCTA
Organism: Mytilus galloprovincialis; assembly: GCA_037788925.1. Taxonomy (NCBI): domain Eukaryota; kingdom Metazoa; phylum Mollusca; class Bivalvia; order Mytilida; family Mytilidae; genus Mytilus; species Mytilus galloprovincialis. Next base: position 18,727,747 of record CM075338.1, on the reverse strand, counting down.
CTGTGTGATGGTTCATATTCTGGACGCCAGTCTTTGCTCCTTTGTAATAAATCTACATACCAAAAAACAAATATGAAGCTTAGAAATGGAAAAATATTAAATACTAAACTCGTTCAAAGGGTATCTACACGTCTCAATCTTCAGAATCGCTTATCTAAAAATACGACCATAGCTAACGTTTTTAACAATAAAAATCGTGGTTACCCTTCTATCGATAAGTGTCATGCCAAAAAATGACTTACGTGTCCCCGTCTTTCCACCAACAATACAGTAAGGTCCACATTTAATGGTCGCACATTTTCTCTAAATTTTGAAACTGATATTACTTGAAAAACAAACAGTATTATTTATTTACTCACATGAAACAAACCGGGATGCGGTATTCAGTACGTAGGTGAAACTGGGCGATATTTATCTAAACGCACGCAAGAACACCTGTATCGTTTTAAAAGACCCAATAAATTCAAAAGTATCATTTATCAACATCTTAAGAAGCACAGTCATCCTATTAAATATTTAACAGTTCAACCTTTAGAAGTAGTAAATAAGCAGCCTGGTGAATCTCATTCCAAGTTTGTACGATCACGAAAAATAAATGAATTAAATTGGATTAAAAAATTACAGACAGTCTACCCTCTCGGTCTTAATGATAATATCATGGGAATTGGCAATATATCAAGAACCGATTCTATTAACATTTTAGATATAGTTTCTAAAACTGTTCGTAAAAATCGTTCTCATGGACGCAGAAAAAATCGCAATCAAAGAAAATTTCGGACCAACCATACAAATATTTCGGACCTAATTTCCATTTCAAAAAACAACGGCAGACATTATCTGTTAACCAAGCTTTGTTCTTTACCTATAAATAAATTAAATAAAATTTTAGAGGATTGCAACACAATTTCATATTACAGTCCTAAGTATGAAATTGTCCAAATTATAATGGCATATTGTTATTCTAAACTGTTTCCAAAAATTGATCGCCCTGAAGATCATAAAAAACATTTTATTAAAATAAAGTATGTCAATAAAGGTTTTGATTTTGTAAATATTGCCGGTATTTTTAACGACCATTCTGTTAAAGACCAAATTCCTGGATATTTTGATAATACTGAACTCCCTCTCATTTGTTATATTTACAAGAAATCTACCCGAAAATATGTGTTTAATTATAGCCAATTGTGTAAAGATGTAAATATCACTGAAAATACACCTATGTCGTGTAATTGCAGTAATTCAGAATACACCTATGGACCAATTTCCCATGTTATAACAGGAGACCTTAACATCGTTCGCGACCGAGAGTTAAAATCATTCCTCAGTAAAGGACCTAAATATCGTCCCCCGTCAACTGTTAACTGGAATGAGTGTCGTAATATCATCAACGACTCACTCCGCGCCTACTGTTTGAAATGGGTAAAACGGGAAAAAGCTGACAAAAAATCTTTGGACTCTTTTTTTAATTCAGTAATGAAGATAGTTGATATTCGAATACAACATTTTAAAGAACATTTTACCCTCAACAAAAACTATAAAAACCCTATTTCGCGTATCAAAAATAAACTAACAGAACTAGCCAAGGAATTTGTTTTTGTCCCGGCTGATAAAGCTGCTAATAATATCATTATTGTTTGACGTAAATTTTATATAGAGGTTCTGCAAAAGGAAATCACGAATTCACCAACATTCCAACTGACTTCATTTTCAGAAAACGACATCTGTAACAAACATAAACTTTTAGCTACTTCTTTACAAGCAGAACCAAACACAATGAAAGTCCCAACTATGTACTGGCTTCCGAAGCTGCACAAAAAACCTTACAAATATAGATTTATTTCATCTTCCAGCCATTGTTCAACTACTAAATTGTCTGTTTTACTTACTAGTACACTTGGTACAATAAAAAACCTGATAATAAATTGTTCAAATAAGGCCTTTGAAAATAGTGGAATTAATTACTTTTGGAGTGTCAAAAACTCGTTGGAAGTACTTGATAAATTGCATGCATATATTGGTGATTTTGAATCTGTTCAAAGTTTTGATTTTTCTACCCTATATACCACTTTGCCTCATATTCTTATTAAGAAAAAATTCACATCCCTAATTAACTGGGCATTTAAAAAGTCGGAATGCGAGTACATATGTTCAAACTCTTTTAGATCATTTTTTAGTAGCAATAAACAAAAGAACTATGTCAATTGGACATGCTTTGATACTATTTATGCACTTGAATTTTTACTTGATAACATTTTTGTTCGCTTTGGAGATTCCGTATATCGTCAAGTTATTGGAATTCCAATGGGGACTAACTGTGCACCACTTATTGCGGACCTGTTTTTGTATTGTTATGAGTTACAATTTATGACTAAAATTAGCAAAGACCCATCAAAACAACATTTGATACAAAAATTTAACAATACTTTTAGATATTTGGATGATATATTGGCTCTAAATAATGACGACTTCAGTATGTATACTAAAGAAATTTATCCTGTAGAACTTACTTTAAATAAAGCTAATGATAACAATGACCACTGCCCTTTCCTCGATCTTGATATCTATATCATAAACGGGAAGCTTAATACAAAAATTTATGATAAAAGAGATGATTTTTCATTTCCTATTGTTAATTATCCATTTTTAGATGGTGACGTTCCCTTGTCACCATCTTATGGTGTTTATATATCTCAACTTGTACGATTCGCTCGTGTATGTAACAATGTATTAGATTTTAGCGAGAGAAATTTATGTATTACTGAAAAATTATTACACCAGGGTTTTCGATATCACAAACTGGTCAAAACATTTACTAAATTTTATCACCGGTATAAGGAAATAATTCGTAAATATAACTCAACATGCAGACATCTTATACGTTCAGGTATTTCACATCCAAAATTTTATGGAAATATTCTTTATAAAGCACAAAAATGTCAGTATTCTCCTCAGAAACTAACAAAACCTTTAAATAGACTTATTAAAAGGGGATATAGTTACGATACTGTTGTCAGGTCATTAAAGATTGCATATTTTGGCTTTAACATTGATTCACTGATAGGGTCTTTGCATCGGAACTAAACACATTTATTTCTAAAAAAACAGTTGTTGGCATGACACGGGTTATGTTCTTCTCATATATTTTATGATAGTATGATACTAAACCCCTAACGGGAGGGATTGTACCTGATATTCATATTATGAAGACATAATCTTTCAATCAGTTTAATTGAGGTCTGGAGCTGGCATGTCAGTTAACTGCTAGTAGTCTGTTGTTATTTATGTATTATTGTCATTTTATTTATTTTCTTTTGTTACATCTTTTGACATCAGACTCGGACTTCTCTTGAACTGAATTTTAATGTGCGTATTGTTATTGTTTTACTTTTCTACATTGGCTAGAGGTATAGGGGGAGGGTTGAGATCTCATAAACATGTTTAACCCCGCCGCAATTTTGCGCCTGTCCCAAGTCAGGAACCTCTGGCCTTTGTTAGTCTTGTATGATTTTAAATTTTAGTTTCTTTTGTATAATTCGGAGTTTAGTATGACGTCCATTATCACTGTACTATTATGCATATTTTAGGGGCCAGCTGAGGGACACCTACGGGTGCGGGAATTCTCGCTACATTGAAGACCCATTGGTTGCCTTCGGCTGTTGTTTGCTCTATGGTCGGGTGGTTGTCGCTTTGACATATTCACCATTTCCTTTCTCAATTTTATTGGTATAGGTATAAGAAATGATTGGTACAGACTGGTCTTTGAAATAAGGAAGTATCTTCGATTGAACTAATTTATGATTAAGGATATTGCCTAAGTTGACGCCATCGAGACCTTTGTTGGTAAAGAAAAGATTAAGGAAAGATCTGTTCTCTTTTTCATCTTTTCCAATGAAAATGTGATCTGCAATATTCGAAATTATAGCTGTAAGTTTGTATTGGTTTTCAAGAATGAGGGTTTGTAACATTGGTTTTAAAACATAAATTGAACAGAGAGTGCAGTTTTGAAAGGGGTAATGAATAAAGTTTCGTGCGAATGTGATGAATACCTAACGGCTTTTGTATAAATTGTAGCAAGTCATTAATAGAGACATAATGCAGAGTAGATGATGTATAAGGACGATGACCATGACTACGTCTACGTCGAGAAGTAGAGTTGAAAATATTCATCACATTCACCGATCTACACTAAGGACTAGATAAAATACCTATACCATCAATTTTGTAATTGTAACCATATGGTATCGCAGTTCCCAATTGTCTAATCCAGTAGTCCTCTTTTTGTCTACGGAGAGGCGTCGCAATATTAGGATTGTTAGAGCTATGGTTTATGTTTTCGATAATGCGTACTGTCAGTGAAACGATGGAATGATCTGCTGATTGAAATGCTGGTAAAGAATGTCGATAGCATTGAGGTTAATGTCTGATCTATGACCGCACATACGTTTGTTTATCCTTCCGTTCGTTTCACCGACGTATACCAATCCACAAAGGTTGCACTCTAATCCGTAGATGACATTAATCGATTTACAATTCAGATCATCGTAATTTCGCTCAAAACTTTGTGCAACTTTTAGTGTCTTTAAATTCTTTCAAACGTATATTGTCTCTTCTTCTTGTCGAATCAGATTTACTATTTACCTGCTTGTTTATATCAGTATTAGGGAACATAATCGAAATATCCTTTTTGTCAGTATCGCTATAAAATCTTTACGTTATTATTTTATATTCCTCAAATGCCGTTAAAAAACTTATAAAGTAATCTATCCATATTGCACAGTTATAGTGTTCACGAATGAAAATATTAAACCACGGGTGCCTCTGATCTGGTGCGATATACAATAAAGCATCAGAATAGTCAATTTAAATAAATTATTTCTTAAAAATAGTAGAATTGATCTACTGCATATAAGGTTTAATAATTATAGTACACATTACTCTGCTTGAAATTTAGAACTTAACCTTTTTAGAACAGAATCAAATTGTCCTACTCTAAAAAAAAAAAAAAAAAAAAAAAAAAAAAAAAAAAAAAAAGACGTGCAGTTCTAAATTAAATGTAACTGAGAAATGCTTCTTTAATAAAATCAAAACTATTCCGCTATTGTTTGAATGGTTTAGAAATATTGTCTGCCTGCAGAATATTGCAAGGTTTTTTTCAAAGTGCAGAGAATGTGGTTGTCTACTTGCACAAGTTATGGTATATATCATTCCTATTTTCAGTCCGTTGTGGAAAAAATAATATAATCCCATTCGACAGAGACGCTTAAATGTATCTCAAGCGTTGGCTTGAGACAAATCTAGGCATGACAATATTGATATGCCCGTTGTTCAGATTGATAACAATTCAAAAATGACTACAGGACGCAGATTTTACAAATATTAAAATACATGTTTGGTGTTTTCGATTTCGCGGAATTTAGAGTTTATTCATGTAGGAACAATGGTTGTTTTTATCGTTGTTTAACGTATTGAAAGCTTATCGCTCTCTCTATGCGTGGCGATGAAACATATGGGATAAAATAAAAAAACATACGGTCAACTTCGCAGAAAAAAATCAAATCCTACCCTCGATATAGATGTTTCTACTCTTGCGGTAGACGCGGTAGAAATTTGTGTCTCGAAAGAATTATATTTTCAGTTTCTCACTGAACGAATACACTTAAGAGCCAGGGGCGTAGCTTGGGTCTTATATATAGTGAGGGCCTGAAACGCGTTTTCCTGGATTTAAATGTATGATTTGTGATCACAACCTATTGCCATATCGCCATATCGCAACATATCTATATGAGGAAAGTTAGTCTTGATACAACACTGTCTTTTGGGATGACAACACTAGTAACCCGAATTTAACTGGAACGGACAAAAACGTGTTAACGCTATTTAAATGAGATTGATCGTTATTTGATAAAGATTGACAAAAATTAAAAATTATATTTAATTCATATCAATTCATATCAATTCATTTTAACGCCAGTCAAATAGATTTCTCTGCGGTGAATCAATTGAAATCAAGTTGCTGGTTAGTTGCGTTAAACTAATAGGCCACGCCCCCGTTAAACTATTTCAAACATGCATTAATTCGTTTTAAACATGGATGAGACCCGAGCTTTTTACAGGTAAATCACCCAAGCAAAACGACCTCGATGTATCTATCGTTTTTTGTTTCAAACTTTAAATGCGTATAGTCTTATTAAAGTCACAGGCTTCACAATTTAAAACGTTGAAACGAATGAATAATACACGTATCATGTTCATATGTAAGGAATTAAAATAAAACATTAAAATATATATGCACACGCGGTTTAAAAATGCAAAACTTGTGAATCTGTTGAAAAAAAAATAGTTAAATATATAACATGATGGTTTTCTATATTGTACTCGTATTCAAATATAGACACGGAAAACTATGTACACAAAAATTATTTATTGTGTACATAATTTAAATCGATGTATTTCATATTTTCGGCATTGACTGTAAAAAGTGCTTAAGTCCTTTATGAATAAAATACAGAATTAAAAATAACTCTACCTTTTTTTATATTTCTTTATTTTAGAGGTAAGCTTCTGGCCAAGTGTCACTGATTCTGTCGCAAATCATTTACTTCAATAACCAATCAATTGTATTCTGAAAGAAGTTGATTTGTTTTCTGTACGAATACATGAAATATTTCTCACTGAACGTTATGTTTGCAATCGATGTTCAAATACAAATCTACAGTATCTATATGAAAGAGACTTAATAATATATTTTTTTTTATTATTATTCTACACATGCATATTTGAAGGATCGAAATAATCAGTTCTACAAATGGGTGTCATTTTTAAAGACTTGAAACTTTACAATTATCAAGTGAATCCATGAAATTTTTATCGACGCACCAAACTTTCATCGTGCATAGCTCATTTTCCGATTTAACGATCTTCTTACTTGTTCATTACATTCTAAAATTAAAATCCTTCACAAATTGCAAAAACTTGTATTCTCCGGCTAGACTGCGCAAAAGATAAATCTTGCTTTGTTTGTGTATACACAATGTTTTGAAGGCCGATATCCAGTTTGGCTAAAAAAGAATTAATTTGCACCACAAGTTAATTACGCGAATTCTTTTTTTGCACAACATTATCATAAAAACTGCAACATTCATTAGCGCCAATAAAACAATCATTTAATTGCGCAAATATTATAGACTTCTTTTCAAATGTTTCTTCTTAGTGCACTGAGGAGGTCCTTTTAGGTATTTTCATGTAGGTACAGAAATCGCAAACTGAAAGGGCCTCCTTAGTGCACTTAGACTGACAAAAAAAGTGCACTATGGACCTGATGGAAAGATAGAATTGACACAAAAAAACATAGCATACGGAAGGAGAAGTACATAATTTTGAATTTTAGTAATTATAAAGTTATTCAACAGTTGAAGTAGGTATTCTAATGTTACATGTACGTGTAAATAGGTTAATAGTTTCGAGATAAATATGACACAATTAATAAAATTGAGAATGGAAATGGGGAATGTGTCAAGTTTCATTTATTGGCGCAATACATATAATAAAAAAAAGAGATGAGCGCGATTCAAAACTTTACAATATGACAAGTTACACCTAACCGTTTTGACAAATCAGTAAATTCTTCGCCCGGGGATATACACCTGCCAGTAATCTACCTTCAGTAACTTTACAATACCCAGCCGTGTCATTTCCGTATATTGTACATGTAGATAGCAAGTGTGATACATGTATATACACCAGAAATACCCATTCAAGTGATTTTTAATTTCAGAAGAACTCCATATCGGGTACATAAACATAAAATTACAATAATATGAAAAAATGTATTAATAAGTTCAAATGTTGTTTTGGTAAATGCACCTAGGTATGTATTTGTAAACTTATGTTAATTCGTTATTTCATGTCTCTTTCTTTTTTTTTTTTTTGCTTCAATTGATTTTTTGTATCTTATAGACTTATTCGTAAATCGAAAAAACTCACAAATCTGAATAGAATCATATGGCAATGAACATGTTGAATGATTCCTCTAACTCAAAACTAGTTATACATGTACATGTAGATGCCTCTGAAATTATATTTTTCTCGTTGGGTTGCTTGTTCATTAATTGACGTTTACGATATATTCTAATGTTCAGTATTTGTGAAAACGGCTCATTTATCAATTTTACAAGAAATATTATAATACTTGTAAGTCATGAACATTGAAGTTTTTGTGTTTAATATCTTTGCAATAAAGTTTCGGTATTTGTTGTCATTGTCTTAAAATAAAGTGAGACAGCATTTTTTTTTGTGTTGAATAAATCTTAATCATGTTTTGGATAGTGTATTATCCAAAAAAATTTAATCTTTTTTAAAATAAAGTGGGATTCCAGCAACGTTTTTATTTTGTATTGAATAACTCATTATCATTTTTTGGTTAGTGTACTGCTATAACTTTGTTTCATTCACTAGTTCCACAATTTCACATAATTATATATTACAAAATCTTGACAAGAAAATGCCATAGGCAGATCCTAGGGGGGGGGGGGGCTCCTTTCGTGAGAGAAATGTGGTTCATTATATAGGGAATCATTGAAGCATGACTGGAGCAGGGTCCCCCCTTTTAAGTCAGTCTGCAGGCCCCCTTAGGAAAAGTTCTGGATCCACCACTGAATAAAACTTAACTTTTGATATCATCCTTATTTTTGAAGGGTAAAAAGAAAAGATGTACAAATAATGAATGCAACTTGTAAGCTATAATAGCTATCGTCTATACTAACCTGTGCCAATAGGAAGTACAATGCCCGTAGTTAAGAAAATCTGTTGTACGTTTTGCCCGGTCAAACGGCGTTCTTGTTTCCTTGAATCACTGTGCACTGCTAGGCAGGACGGAAGCATACACTTTACTGACCGCTGTCTATTATAATCGCGATTTTTAAGTTCAATAAAATGGTTTTCACAAATTACAATGTTATCAACAGAAATACAATGAGATGATTCAAATTCGCTCTGCAAACAACCCAATTCTGAAAACAGCAGTGTCAATTTACTTCTAGGAATGTCTTTAAGGCTTACAAATTTAAAGCTGCAAGGAGATTTTAAATGAAATTCAGGAAAGTATTTTGGCAGCAGACAGCTTTCTGCCATATTTTACTGAACACTTTTTTTACCTCTGTTCTGAAGAGTTCTAAATATGGTTAAGGGAGATAACTCATTTAGGAAAAAAATAATGTACAGGCATAATTTTCAGAAATTAATTTCACACATTTCTAGATAGAATACCCATAACTTTTTTTGATAATTAGTAAAAACAAGACTAAAATTAATTTCTTTAGTGTTTCTTTTTAATAGATGTAGCCGCATAAATTCACAAAACAACATCAAATATTGTATTTTTTTCAAAAATAACAACTTTCTCCCCTGTTTCCATGGTAACCAACAAACATATATATCGGTTGGTATCATTTTTCTGACTAGACTATTAGGGCCTACATCTCAGCCAATTTTCAGGAAGATCGGTGACTATGCGTGCCAAAAAAGTTTAAGTGGTTACAGAGAATGGGTATTAACTTTCTATCATTTTTTCGTATACGCACAAACATACAATAAAATGAAACACTTTAAATCGGTTTAAATTGTGCAATGCATTTTGAAAATATAGTTTTGAAAAACCGGATATTTTTGATTCATACTTTTTCTATCCCTTTTCTTAAAAATTAGGACACGTGTCACTGGTTAATATAGAATACAATTAACGGTACCAATTTTCTTGCACTAGATGCGCATTTCGAAAATACATGTCTCTTCAGTGATGCTCGAGGCCAAAATATATGAAATCAAAAGCAAATTTAATATAAAAGACGAAGAGCTATAATCCAAAAGGTCCAAAAGTATAGCCAAATTCGTGAAAGGAATACTAGTGAACCATGAATAATCCCAAACAACAAATTTGTGATTCAATTTGGTTTGTCACACTTGCTTATATTATCAATATTATGTATTGTTTTCGGCTGAGATGACTACATGTATAAAATTTATAGTAGCCTCAGTTTTCGGCAATATTGAAACAAATTGGATATCCTTTGAATTGCTTCTTAAGTTATTTTAATATATAAACTGAGCCAAAAAAGTTTAGCAACAAAATTGTGAAATTTTGTTTTATTACAAAATCATAAAATTTAAACATATAATTTTAATAACACAAAAATGGAATTATGATATGTCAGACGCAACATGAATGTTTATCACTCACATTAATAAGGATTTTCTTTGTATGGAGCGCGGGAGGGTCAAAATGCTTAAATGAGTATAGTGTTTCTCGAAATCAATTTCTCAGCCATGCCCTTAGTGCACCAATGAAGGATTGACAGGAACACCAGCAACTTCCCTTAGTCAATGCAGTACTTTTTTAGCCGAAAAAAACTTGTCACGACGTGTTGACGTAAAGCGAAGGAAGCTCCTCCCTTGACGATAGTTTTTTCTTGTCTACGAGATATCGATCTATCCTATGCAGTTGTAATTTGTCGATATCTGTTTGTTAGTCTCTGAACTGTTGCCTAGTGCACATTAAATCGAGCCATGATGTCAACAACCCTCATTCCGGCATCAACCGTTTCAAGACCTTTCTGACTGTCATTTTCGGGGTGGCCTGGTTGACGTCCCAAGCAAATTTTTCAACGGTGTTTGTGTTTTTCTTACCAATGGTGTGTTTCTGAACGTTAGTGAAAAAGAATTTTTTAATATCGTTTTAAAATAACAGGTACAGAAGGTAAAACATCATTGACACGTGCAAAGCTGAAATGGCGCGAAATCAATCAGCAGGAAAAAAGTACGACTGTTACAGGTAAAACTAAGGATTATATCAATGATGTTTAAATATTTTTTTCCAAAAACAACCAAAAAAAAAATTATAAAAAAAAAGTGTTGCTAAACCTTTTTGGCTCAGTATATATACGGAAAAACAAGGTGGATATTTAATCATCGGCTCTCGTGAAGTTTTCTTGTAGGTTAAAAGAAGGGGACAGTATACCTTTAAGTAATAAAACTTTAAGATTTGTATTCTTTAAATTGTATAACGTCTTAGTCTGGCTTTCTCTTCAATTTTTAGATTATATTCAGAATCACGTTTTTATGCCAGATCTTTTATCATTTGTTAAATCAAAGACATGTAGTAGATGTATTTTTTTTTAGACCAAAAAAACTATCATACGGTATTCCACATGTACGGTGAATTAAATTATTGACAAGCATACCACATCTTCTTATATTCATTCGTTATTTGATGAAGATCTTCAACAAGCCTTAAAGGGATAATTCGCGATTTTTCACTTTAAATAAATGATTTTGAAAATGAACTTATTGATAACTATACACTTTTTAATTCTAAATAATTATGTTTACCCAGAGACATATAATTGTATTATATGTCTCTGGAACAAGCATGTGCATACAATAATGCATGTATGTATACGCATGAGTTTCTCGCTACATTAACGACCCGTAATTTAGGCCTTCCTCTTTTGTCTGCTCTATAGTCGGGTTTTTGTCTCTTTTACACATTCCTCATTTTCATTCTCAATTTTTGTAATATACGACGGTATATTGTTCCTGTATCAAATACCATGTACATGTACATATATGAGGCTATGAAAGTAAGTTTACAGAAATAAAGATGATAGTGGAATAAGCACTTTAAATTACAGAATAAAGAGATGAAAATATAAAGAATAGATTAAATGATTCATGATTGCTTAACGCCCAGTTACAAATATTACACTCTACCCCTCCATCTTTTTGTCCATCCTATTTAAAATGATTCTTATAGGAGGGTCTGAATTGGGGGGGGGGGGGGGGCTGTTTTTCTGTAAACATTTAATTTTCACCCCTTTTTTTCTAATCTTCAAAAAATAAGTCTATTCTTTAAAAGTAATTTTTTACGCATTATTCTCTAATTTTTCCCCAGTTTTCTTTAATCTTTAAAAAAAAAAGTAAAAATCATTCTTTTAAATGAATGAGAACGGTGATTTCCAAACAACAGCAAGGCTTTCATTTGTTACTCAACAATGACGTGTTGGTATGTATTGTTCTGCAAGATTTAAGTGCTAGTTCTATGAAGTAACAAGTCCAAGTTTTCATCAGTTCTTTCCAGTGATTTTGACTACACATAAGAAGATGCCAATGAGACAACTCTTCGAAGAGACCAAATGACACAGAAATTAACAACTATAGGTCACTGTACGGCATGCAACAATGAGCTAAAGCCAACCGCATAGTCAGATATAAACAGGGGCGGATTCAGGCTTTTTGAAAGAGGGGCTGTAGTTTTGTAACGAGGGGAGCGAGGCGAAATTTTTTTTTTGCCCCTTTTTAGGACTTAAAACATAAAATAAGTGAAATATGCACTTTTTAAACGGTTCCTGGCGTGGGGCATGCATATTTTGTAGTTGCTGGTAAGGTGTAAGGGTTGGACATTTTAGATGCTGCATCTCCCTATTAATTCACGAAGTCTAGTCTGATTAATCATTTAAAAAAAAAGTCCAAGCAAAAGGGGAGGTGTACGCCCTCTACGCCCCCTCTGGATCCGCCACTGAATTTAAAGCCCGAGTAGAAGTATCGGAAACCAGTTCATATTGACTGAATCCTATAGTCTGTTACCACGAAACCAAAAAAGGTTTACCAAGTTTGTTTTCACTTTTATCATATTTTTACAATGATAACTTTGATAATTTTCTTTAAATTTTAAGAAGAGAAAATTCTGTTACCAGATAATGTTTAGCATTTTCTTTTATTAATCATTCAATAAAATTCAGGTATCTTTTAGCGTTTTCTTTTATTGATCATTCAATGTTCATTATATTTTTAGACCACGCATTTCTCTAATCTTTATTTTTTATGCCCATTATTCTCTAATCTTCATTTTTCAAGGGCATTATTCTCTAATCATTGAACCCCATCCAAACCCTCTTTTTTTTTATTATGTTGTACATGTACTGTTATACCACTGATCGAGACTAGGGTGAGGATAGGGAGCCCGCTAACAATTTTAACCTCGCCACATTATTTTTGTATGCGCCTGTCCCAAGTCAGGAGCCTGCAATTCAGTAGTTGTCGTTTGTTTATGTTTTACATATTTATTTTTCATTCATTTTTTTTGGTTATATAAATAAGGCGGTTCGTTTTCTTGTTTGAATTGTTTTTACATTGTCATATCAGGGCCTTTTATAGCTGACCATGCGGTATGGGCATTACTCATTGTTGAAGGCCGTACGGTGATCTATATTTGTTAATGTCTCTGTCATTTTGGTCTCTTGTGGACTGTTGTCTAATTGGAAATCATACCACATCTTCTTTTTTATATTCCTGTCCTTTTAAAATGCCCATTATAGACATATAATAATACATTAGGCTTAACATTTCAATTTATAAATATCAAATAGCGAAAAAATTATATATTTATTCAATAACGACAATGTTGCTGCAATAGATGCCAAAAACATCAACAATATTTTATTGAAAAGAAACGGCATTTTATTTCACTTGTTCTTAAATAAAAAGATGTTTCATTTCATTTGTTATATACGGACACTGTAAATTTTGAATGTAAATGAGTAAAAATTTGTTTATATTTATATATTGTGTCTTATACGCGTCTCATTTATCTTTTTAAAGATTGATGCACACAATGCAAATGTTTAAATGTTTTGTTTAGTTCTGCGATTCTCATTTTATGTTTGTATGTGGTGAGACTTTAAAAAATAATAATAATGATAAAATATTGAATCTAAAAATATTCAGAAACTATTAACTTTTCTTAAATTTATACTTGAGTCAGAAAATTAAAACCAGCAGTGTCAAACATGTTTAACACTCAGCGGGCATTCGATATCATTGACATACTATATAGCACTAATCGCAATATGTATACATGTACATATATTTTGGGCATCTTATCAGTAATCTTTCTATTGAAGATGTTGAAATATATGTATTATAATTATTCGCTTATTAGGCAAATTCATATTCTACAAAGATATTTTCAATCATTTTAGTTTTGATAAATACCATTACAAATAACTTATTTTGTCTAGTTTCCTGTGTGAGGATATTTGATTGATAAAATTCAATAAACAGTTTAAGGTTGTCGGGTAAATGTGGATTACGGATTAAGATGTTAGATGTCAAACTTGAATTAACAAACTAAGGTGAATTTAACCCGAATATGTAGTTTCTCTTCAACAGTGTTTTAATTCCAATTTCCTTATTTTCATTTAAACTAAATTAATTAGAATGAAAGAAAGATTCGAAACTAAAGATAGTCACAATTAAAACTATGTATTTTGAAAAAAAGACAAAAACCGCCAGATCATATCTGATTTAAATCCAGGGTCCGTATATGCATCTTCTGACTTCAGACTCAGACTTCTCTTGAACTGAATCTTAATGTGCGTATTGTTATGTGTTTACTTTTCTACATTGGCTAGAGGTATAGGGGGAGGTTGAGATCATAAACATGTTTGCGCCTGTTCCAAGTCAGGAGTCTCTGGCCTTTGTTAGTCTTGTATTATTTTAGTTTTGGTTTCTTGTGTACAATTTGGAAATTAGTATGGCGTTCATTATTACTGGACTATATATATATATATATATATATAGTATATATTTGTTAAGGAGCCAACTGAAGGACGCCTCCGGGTGCGGGAATTTCTCGCTACATTGAAGACCTGTTGGTGACCTTCTGCTCAGTGTTGGTTTTTTTTCTTTGGTCGGGTTGTTGTCTCTTTGACACATTCCTCATTTTCCATTCTCAATTTTACAATGGTACGTAAATTAAGATTTTATTCGAAAAGACGGATTTTTCTACATGTTCTACATGTACCAAAAAAAATGTACAACTATTGAATATTGTAAATGTTTAATGATGATACATGTCCAGATCTAGATCGAACTGCTTTGCTTCGTCGAAAGTACGAATATAGAAAAATCACAGATTTATATTACAACTAGAAAGTCCTCGAATAGTTGAAGAAATCATCAGAATTTGTTTATTGTAAGTTATTTTGTACATGTATAACTATAATGCGAACCCGAAGTTGTGAAATCGCAGCTAAGCGTACTTTGGAAAAGCGACGGTTCTATGAAAACCTATTGTTCAAGTTCTGTTTCGACATCATTGTAATATATGTCACTGAACGATAAAATTCAATCCTTTATTTCGTCTTCGTCTTCGTCAAATAGTGCTGTTGGTTTCTTTTTATTATTATTACATACTAGTATACATGAATACACCACAAGTTATTCCTATGTAATCTCATTTAGATATTTAGTAGTTTAAACATATTTTATTGTTCTAAACAAATGGATTAGAAATTTAGTGCATGCAAAGTAAATTTTAAAGATGACAATGATTGCAGTATCTGTGTGAATCTACTTCTCAATCACGCTTCATAAAGATATTACAGAATATTCAAGATTTACAACTTTTCGTGAATATGATTGCCAATGGAATAAACCATGCAGCAGATTTCAAAATAACCATATTAATTTGTGTCTGAATTATATATAACAACTGAAACTGTAATTCTGCTGTAGTGCACCTTTAGAACTTGTATTTCAGATAATTTGACCACGTGACAAGAAATTATCAATAAACATTGGTCACGCACGATAGGTTCTGATGTAAGACACGTACCGTTACAATACCCAGTTTACACGCATCAGCGCACACAGGTTTCTCGAATGGGGCAGTTAATTGGAGGAAAGTTACCAAAAAACCACGCCTACCTTTACCTATTATCCAATCAAACGCCTTTGACATAAACATAAATAATACATCAGTAATATTACAGAGATTTTGAAAAAAGTTGAGACTCTAAATTCTAACTTACAATTATAAATTTATGCTCGTAATGCATTTTCGCAATTTACAATAAATGTTATACATACTTTCACCTATCTAGTGAGGAAAAAATAGAAATTAAAAAAAATTGCAATTTACAACTATTTCGAATTATAGTGCACAGCAAGGACGTATATTTTCCGTCCTTGTGCACAGTTTGTGATAAATGGGTGTCAAAATGTATTAAACAGAAACCACAAGACTAGTTTCAAGAAGAATTCTTTGCTTTTATGCAGAATCGCATAAAACATAATGCTGTCATATTTTGAAAAAGAATTATCAATTAGAAAACTCCTTTTTACATTTCTAAATTCATATATTACGCAGATATAGATGTGGTAGTTACCGATTGAGTCCAGAAGGTGTCAGGATTTACACAGAGAAGACAGAATATGTCGTCTCTGTGACACAAACAACATTGATGATGAGTACCATTACAATTATGAATTGTAGAACATATAAACTATAGAAAAAGAAGGAAATGTTTAAGGAACTACTGTTAGTCAAACTCATCAAATATTGTAATATTAGAAAAACTATGTAAAAGTTATAAATGTGAAAGTCAGTCCTCCAAGCTAATTTAATTGTATCGTTTACACATGCATGTACTAATCTTACCTTATAGTTATGTGTATGTATGTTCTTGATAACTAGTAATTGAAGTTTTATGAGAAATAAAGTATTCGTATTCCTTTAAACATGTAAACCATAAATTGCAGTACACGAAGACAGCCTACGGGTAAAGTACAAGTGAATATATCACAAAAAGATTATATTTAATCCTCATCCGTACGCGTCCTTGTAAATGCCGAAAACTCTGGATTTTCTTTGAAAATTACCTGAGAGGTTATAAAAGATCTAGAAAAGACCAAAAATGAATTGAAATAAAAGATTTTTGTGTAGACGAGTTACAACATTGCATAAGCATGATTAGGAAATTTGAACAAAAAAAGTTCGTGCTCATCTTTGTAGTGGCGAAAAACACGCATATCGAGTTACGTAGACGAAAAAGAATAATTACATTCATAATAATTATGATGTAAATTCACGAAATTAAAAGGTTATAATTAGAAAACAATCTAAAACACGATTCGTCATTCCCCATGTATAATTATAGATTAAAACAAAATTATAATTTTAATTCTGAAATTCAAAAGGCATGTTTCTGATACGTGACAGTTCAGCGAACACTATTACATGAAATGCACGATGATATTGACCGAAAACAAAGGTGAAAGATTCAAATTGTAAAATCATTCGCTGAACGGTAGAATTTCTATCAATCATTCAACGATATAAAAAGACTTTTGAGTGTAAAAGTATGATAGAAATACTTTTAATTTATTGAAATGCCTGTTATATTGTTCCAGTCATTGGTTACTAGTGCATGATTGTCAGTCCATTTCGATATTTCATAGCACTTTTACAAATTCTGAAAAAAAAGAAAAGAAAAAACTAATATTCCCATGGGAAAAATATATCTTCCCATGAGAAGAAAATTGTCCCGCAAAGTGTTCAACTCCCACAAAAGGGAATCTAACCAACTAAGAAATGCATAATCATCTGTTGATTGATTTTACTTGGTTCAATGTTCAGTGGCAAGTATTTTATATATGCGCAGGTCCTGAGACAGATAATCAAATTATCAGATTGCGGGATGACGGACAGGAAGACTCCAAACGTAACAGTGTGAACTAGCTGTCAGAAACTTAAGAACTCTCAGATTCTTTCATCGTTGAAGACCCTCTAGCGACTATAAAGATGAACAGGAATAAAAACGCTGACCATTGATAATTTGTATTTTTGTTAAGCTCTGACTTTGTGTTCGATTAGGTCCCGTGTATGTTTACCCCATATTCCTTTATTTTCTATAAAGGCGTCTGTCTTGACAGTAAGTTGACACGACTTAATCATGTTAATACTAGTTAAACCCTTAAATGTAAGACACCAGATGGAAATACTCAAAAAGGAGAGCCAGTTTGGTTCTCTTTAATGTTAGAGTTCAAATCTTCATGAAGAAACGACTATATGTTTTCTGTATTCAGCATAGAATAATATCTTCTAAACTATATTTTTTCGCACAATGTCTGGATATTGGTGGACATGCATTATTGCGAAACCAGACATTTACAAATGAAAATTAACACTTAGACTATAGACATTTAGTAGGGAAGTAAATGAACAAAAGACAAGTAATTCAGAAACATAAAATTGAGAATGGAAATAGGGAATGCATGGATCACGCAAAATTAAGCAGGGGCGACATCGGAGTAATGGGAGTTTGCTTCTTGCAAGACATTCGCCGTGAAAACAATTTGATATGAAGACAAGCCTTTGTACTGTGACTTTGTTTTAAAATTTCAAACATGAGGCTGTTACGGCCCTGGTCAATGTTTTTAAGCAATACATAGTTTCCTTTCATTTTGTTGTTGGCTTTCTGAAATAAATGTTTACATATTATAGACTATCATGATCCTTTTTTTCAATTTCAGTTAAACACTATGTCTGATTTGCTTTTTCAGAAACTTTAGCATGTTTAAATGTCTTTTTCTTTTTCTTCATCTTTTTGAAACCCTAGTTTTGTATTACCACTGACCAGTTCAGTAAAAAAAACAGCTGCTTCATGTTTGTATAAATGTGTTTGTAACCTTTCTAACATGCTATTATTTTCCGTTATTTTTTATTCCGTGTCTATAGATAGTCTTGATCGGAGAGTCAAGATTTATTTTGTCTGTTGGTTGCTTGGCTAGCGTAAGCTAATCGATTTACCTCACATTTTGAAGTTGGATGGAGATTGTTTTTAAATAAATGCCGTACCTTTGTACTTTGGTTTCCTGTCGGTTTTTTCTCAATTTTAAATTGGGAAGTTTTATCATTTGTTTTGCATGATTATTAATTTTGACTTGCAAATGAACAATTAATAAATCTAGTCCCATGTGTGCTAGCGAAATGTCTTTAGTGTAATCTCGGAGTGTAATTTATATTTCAACTTTTACGTTTGCTTCAGCACAACCCAAAACACGAAAACTTTCATTTTCTTGTAAGAATGAGATTCGTTACTTCAAACAAAAATCGCTTTTATCTTTTTTTTTTTTTTTTTTTTTTTGCAGTAAAAGACCGGTTTCTTAAAAAAAACTTTCATACAATCGACTAAACGAAGTATAAGCTTCGGGAAGGTCAAGGATTATAACATATTTTTCGTAATTTTGCAAAAATCGAAAATTTACGGTAATTAATGGTCGAATTGAAGCTTAATACCTACCAAAAAATCTCAATGAGCGAAAAGACTTTCATTTTAGTCATCTCTGGTGTATTTATGATGGCTTGGTTTGAAGCGAGAACAGTCGAACTATGCTTACTAGTGTTGCATAAAAAAACATGAGGATATGGTTTGTCCTTTATGAATCTATATTGCAAATTTGACTCATATAAGGATAATGTTTGTCTCATAGAAAAATCGGTAGTTTTAACCGATAATTTATTTTTCGATTTTTATCGGATATAGTAGTTATTTGGAAAAATACAAACCGTATAATTAATTATTAAAGTTTCGTATGCATCATAAATCAACCGGCTCCGGCAACTTTTGACTTGTTCTAATATCAATAGTAATGATTTTCAGCGGAGAAAAAGATAGATATTTTGGTCGTGGTTGAAAGAATCGTAAAAGTGTTATTTTTCTAAATTCTGTTTGTTTAATCGGACAAAGTAGAGTCTTAATTTGATTTTTTTTGCCGAACTGGACTCTATATTGTGTATTGAATTGAAAGTTTGCAAACGTTCCGACCAATGAAATTCATTTTAATATGTAACGCGAACTTCAACGAGAGCACCTAGATGAAATATTTTATCTATACTACAATCAGTTTTAACTTAGAAATTTCCGCTCAAATATATAGGAAATAAAATTATATGAAAACAACAATGCAGAATGTTTCTTTTCCATTTTTTTTTAACAAAGTTTATGTTCATTTCAATTTGGTAAGTAGACTTATATTTAATGCCCAAAACGTAAATATATGTTTTCTTTTAAAACATTAAAAAACGTGAAATATTTTCATGTACTTGACACTTAGTTTTATTTCAAATAAGAAAATACTAGATCATCGTCTTTTTCTGTGAAGCTTTTTTACGGAAACATACATTGTCGCCCGTCATTGGTATTATAAAATTTGTAAAAAGAAATTGAAAATTAAAACTTATTTAAAAGTATATACTGAAAAAAGATGGTGTGACTTCCGATCAGTATTTTGTATACAATTTCTTTTTAAAAGCTGTATCGGAGGTTAAATTTTCGTGTTTATCCTGTTTGTGATTTTAAGGGAGTTCGCTTCTCAGTTTTAAAGTAATCAACTTTTCAAAACACTAGTTTATATTGATAGGGAATTAATAAAGGAATCCAAAGAGCAAAAAAATATATAGGTCACAGTGCTTGTTTTCGAGATATAAGCCATTGAAATTTTGGCGGGAAAATGTTCTCTCTTGACTTTTCATAGCTTTTTCATTGACAGGTTGAAGTTCTCAAAAAACTGTTAAAAAGTAATTAAAATTTTATAAGACTTTTACAGATGGCTTATCATTATACATGTAAAAGATTTATAAAAAGAAAAATGGGGGTCACCGGGCAAATTTTTTCAAGGCATTTAAATGGATAAAACCAGAGGATTCCGAAAATCTGACAAAAAATCCAAAACATGACAAGTCAGCTTCCTTAATTATCTTCACCAAACACATTAATGTTTATTTGAGTTATTTTCTGAACTTTATCTACATCGTGGAAAAATAAAACACCCTTAAAAGTTTCTCCCCTTACAGTTTTTCAAAGACTGGTTCATTCAACATGAATTAAAATTTTGTTGCCTTTTTTAATTTGCCGCAAGAATTTATTCTACAGCATCCTTTATTTCCTTTTCGTTAAATATGGGGACGATTGTTTGATAATCTGGGAGGGGGGATTTGTTTTGGATCGGTTATTTATTTTTAAAAACTAAGAGGATAAAAAAAAATTTTCTGAACTGTTGAGGCAAGATTTTTCATTGAGAACAAACAATCTTTAAATTCACTAAAATAATACATGAATAAGCGAGTCATTGTGTACCATTTAATCAGAATTAATAATCGTCCTCTGCAGAAATGAATCTTCTGAATTCCCAACTGCATTTGCCATGTATACATTTATTGCATGTACATACATTATTTTCATATAAACTACGCTAAATTTGTTTTGTGGAAAATTGCATAGAAATAAACATTATATTATATGTATTTGAAGGCATTTTTTAAAAGTAAACAAGAATAAGATCGGGCAAATATATTAGTATTCCTTAAGAAGGATTTTATATTGAGGAATTTTTTAAACTTGAAATTGTGTTAACGAGTTTAAGATACACTAAATCTGTTTTCGATGGTTTTCTTGATGTCTTTCGCCCATATTTTCTGGCATCACATCATCGGGTACCCCCCCCCCTTTCCCCCTTCCACGGCCCCACATAATTATAGGCAATTATGTTTAACTACCAAACTCTATCGAAATATGCCTAGATATTTAAATCTGTCTAAGATCAACTTTGTTTCATGAAGTTGAACGTATGTTTTAAAATTTGAAATTAGAGATTTGCAGACAAATTAAAAAAAAAAAAACTAAAATCATTTTTCAGTAACAAAATTATTTTGTCCATTCCCACCTGTCTAAGTTTCGTCATCATTTAAAAACAATAACTAATAAAAATTTCGGGGATTTAATTTTCGGCTCTCCCTTGACACCATTTGCGAGTATAGTCTTGAACGATGATAGTCCAACGGAAGTGGACGATAAATTGCTGGCCCGTGTTAATTTCGAAAAAGAGCAGGCTAATGCCGCTACAAGGCAGCATTCGCACCAGTAAAGTTGAAAGGGATTAATATATAAGTTGTAATAACTTGTTTCCGAATCCACTATAAATAAATATGTTTAAACTAATAAAATATGATTGATTGTTAGTTTCTTAACGTCCAGTAGCAAATATCTCATGCAGGTTCAGAACGAGAAAAATAATTAAAAATTAGATTTATGATATTTGTAAAATAATTAAATAAACATAGCTGCCTTTCTTACTGATCAATTGACTTTGGCTTGCTTGATGACCAGTGGCAAATAGTTCGTGCATATACTTGACTGACGGATGCATATAAATACCGAGATCAAGTCGAGTAGACCATTGTCAACATTCCTCTGTCTCTGTGACTTTATTTTAATAACGCAATCTGCTATATTCTTGAAACATGTATTAGAAAGAAAAGAAACAGGATATATATATATCATAGTTTTCAATTTTTACTTCCTTACATGTTCATGTTTGGAAAACAAACTGACAGAAGATATTTATTAAAGGACGTAGTATGATTTATGCCCAATACGCACCTCATGAGCAGTTTAATATTGTATACATAAATCTATGACTTGAAATCAAACAGGACAAAAAATAGTTATTCTTTTTGTTGATTTTTATTTTTAATTTGCATGGTGCCATTAATAAATTGATTCTACAATATGGTTGCATGAAATAATACAAAAATATATAGCTACGGGATAATACCTTGTTAGTGCCCCACTCTTACTATTTAATTGTTTGAGATGTTAGTCAGAACGTTGTGACAGTGGACAGTGGTCAACATTCCCCACGGACAGCAGTGAATATGGTTCCCGTCAAATTTCTGGTGGTTTTAGTTCTGACACTTGAAATATCTGATGCACTTTATTTGAAGAAATCATTTAAAGGTAATAAGCTAAGCATGTTTATATATTCGTAAGTTGTCATGAATATTGCATTTTATCACCGAAAGCATAAACTTGCATATATCCGATGCGGGTCCAGTATTATGAAAGGGGGACGAACAAAACAACGTTCACGGTGAGTTAATAATACTTGTAAAAAGTCTATGCATTATTCATACATTTATATATTACATACATATGTAGCTTCATAAAGGGGTAGGTCATATTGACACCCCATGGCCCTTTTCTACCAAGTTGCCTCTACATATAGTGTTATTTTTTTCCTGTGTCACTGAACGTAAAGTATAAAAACATACTTACGTAAAAAACACACTTATTTTTAAAATTTTCACTTTCAACAAAGGCCAATGTTATTTTTATTTGTAAAAAAATAAAGGTATCTACAAAGTTAATTCGAAACGTAGCAGATTTTATTAAAAACTTTGTTGGGTTGTATACATGATGACACATTCTTATATACTTCCGTCATGTTATGCTAGTTAGATATCAGCAAAAAAGTCGGAAAAACTGATCCCTAATACATTGACTTGTGTAAAAGAGGGGCGAACTATGATACCAGATGGGCAATAAAGCACATAGATAAAAAATAAACTGACAACGCCATGGCTAAAAATAAAAAATTCAAACAGACAAATAATAAAAACACAAGACACAACGTACAAAACTAAAGACTAAGCAACACGAACCCCATCAAAAACTGGGGGTTATATCAGGTGCTCCGGAAGGCTAAGTAGATCATGCTCCACATGTGGCACCCGTCATGTTGCTCATATTATTATATACAAATCCGGTAAATGGCCTAATTCGGTAGGTCACAGTTCGTGTCAACCAATGAGTATTGATTTCCTGATTTTTAAAAAGTGGTTAGGCGGAAGACGTCTTACAGCAACTAAAACCTTTAACATGTGCAAAAACTATTTTAAAATTCAGCAAATTTAAGTTTTCTGCACTTTTTATATTTTATTGTTGTTTTCATTTTGAAAGAAAATTGAAAAAACATATTTTTGCAAAACACAAATATCGCATTTCAACAAAACTCTATTATACTTTTAAGTGGTGTGTTAACTACTGCAAGTATCTTGTTCGGGGTACTAGTACTTAAGACCTCAATCTGTATTGAATTAGAATATTTTCGAACGAATTTTGCTAGATGTGTCGATTAATACTGAGCTACGTATAAAAACATTTTAAAAAACACTGTGAAATAAAACCGTTGGTTGTGGTTTGAAAAAAAGTTAAGTAAAGTATGTGATACGCATGTAAAAGTAGAAAATTAAATATGCAGTTAAAGCAATTAAAAAAATCCAAATCCTATACTCAAAAGCCTATATATGGCCCAGCTAAATAGCCACTGTCTTGAAAATATATTGATATTACTAGTTTTGAACTGTTTTAATAATGCATGGATAATCGAAAGATTATCTAATAAATAAACTTAATTTTTAGATTTGTCAAATGATGAAGCAGAAGATTTTCAAAATGCAATAAGGGTAAGTTACTTTTTGTTTCTATACAAATCGTGTTTTTATAAAGATCTTGTAAATGGGCATTTCGTTCGCTAAACACAAGCACTCGAGCATAGATACACAATTGAAAGTTCTCTGTCCGATTAACTCGTATTCACTCGTCAAAAAATAGTCCCTTTTGTTCGTGTAACCGCCAAGAATGTAGGTGACTGTTTGTCGTTGGTGGCTTTCTGCCATGATAATGATATTTTTTTTCGTTTAATGTTTTGAATCATTAATCATAAATAGTTTCCATTTTTATAAAACTGTTTCACATTATTTCATGCTGAGACCTTTTCATAGCATACTGTACGTTATGGGTTTTGCACATTGAAGAAGGTCGTAAGGTCTTAGGTGAACTACAATGTATTGTTGTTGACAATTTCGCCCCTTATTGGCTACTCGTTTCATTGGCAACTAAACCATATTATTTCATTATTCTCATATTGAATCGGATGGGCGCTTCGATGCGGCATATCGTGGGTTCCATCCCGGAGCGAGTCAAACCAAAGACTTGAAACAGAGGATCAAAAGTCACAAAACTCAAACACAAAAGTCAAAAACAAACTAACAACGTCATAAAAAATATGACAAAACATGAAAATTGACGCAAAAACAAACAACCATATTAAAAAAAAAACACAACAAAGAAAACCAAAGACTAAGCAACACGGAGCATTTTATTTGCAGTGATACAGAGATTTCTTTAGTTGAAACAAAATATGGTGTTATATTCACGGACGAATCGAACAAGTCGAGATATATGGAAACCATACTGATGTCCCGGTTGTCCCGCTGTTATTAATATTTGTTTTCCAAATTTTCGGCAAGGATGTAAGTTTCTCTAAACTTACCGTGGTTACTTGCAAGTACAACTACGACGGTTATCTCTGATTTTCTCTGGGTCGGCTAGATCAGCACTTGTAGGTTGTTCTGGCTCTAGTTATCGACTGCCGGCAGATCCGAAACGAGGCTCTCTCGTCTTCCGGATCTGCCTCCAATGTGGAGCACCACCAATGACCCTGAGGTACTACACTCCCCCCAACTTTGTACGAAAGGAGTAACCCCCGGGTAAAAACAAAAGATCATGCTAGGGAAATCAGTAGGGAATATACCAAAAACAGGATCAGAAACACAGTAAACCCGCCCCCACCCATGCCCTATGGAGACTGAACTACAGTTGGTCACCCCCCATTCCCCTCACCCTCGGGATCCCCATGACACACACCCCAGGATTACGCATATATACATCCTTCCCTTTTGGCCAACGGGCCCTCAAATTCATTACTAAGAGCCAACTGGCTATAACTATGGTTAATTTAGGAGCCAACGGGCTGTAAATTCATTTACTGGAAGCCAACTGGCTATAACTAATTTATCTAACAATTGTAACTGGCCAACGGGCCTTTCTGTTGCTATGTACATATTGGGAGTTGCCCACCTACGGGTTAACTCCGTACAGACGGCTACCATTGAGGTGGGCCACCCGTACAATTTCCCTCGGTGAGTCTGCCCTCACTGTCCCCACCACCTTTGCCACCTCATAAAGGTAATGAGGGTGGCCATGCCGTGCATTCGGTGGGGGGAAGTAAGGGGCATCACTCTCCAAGAGAATCCTGTATGGGGGCACCGACCTCAAGGCCTCCTTCTGCTCAGAGTTAAAGGACCTGACACCCATCCCAAACCCGAAGTAAGCATTGCGGTATGAGTCCTGCCACTCCCGCACCTGAGCAATCCCCCCCTGGAAACAGTGGAGATGAATCAACTGTAGCGGATTAACTCCCACGCTCTTCAGAACCTCTAAGACCTCGCGATGGGCTCGGGCGTGAACCCTATCCAGTCTGCCACCCCGAATGTGCAAGACCACAGGCTGGTCAAAGCGGCAGGACTGGAGTGCCCATCGCAAGGTCGATATCTGCCGGGCGTGTAGTTTTTCCTCCACAGTAAAATCCACTCCCACCTCTCCAAGGGCGGACACACTGGAGTGAGACACCAGTTGGTGGAACCGGTGCTGAGTGGCGTCCTCAAACTGCCCAGCACTCTTTGGGTGGATTCCCACTGCTCCAACCCACCCTGGCTCCAGCCTCAAAGGCACACTGGGCCAAGTCTTCGGGTCACAGAAAACTGCAACCCCTCCAGCCAGCTTGACTGGATCCACAGGGACAGGGTCCAACCGCACCCTTAGGAAATCACCCAGAGATGTCCGAGAAGGCAGCCCCATCTTGGTCAGGGACCTATCCAGATGCATATGACTGTCAAATGCCTCCGGAAGATCCCTGCACAATTGGGACTCCACTCCCCTACTCCCTGAGGGACTCCCAGGGTACTTTGATCCCTGTGCCCCCACAGATGAGGATGAGCCTCTTGACCCTAGACTCGGAAGTGACCTGCTGGGACCAGGACGTGGGAGAGACATGAGGGAGGGTACAGGCCGGGTGGGGAGGGACATGAGGGAGGGAATGGACCTGGGAGAGGGCCCCGTGGAAATGAACGCCCCAACCTGCCCCATGGGCCTGGGAGTCCCCTGTGTGCAAACCGGAGCCCCCAGCCTGCTAAAAACTCCTGCCTTGGCTGGTGGACTCCCCTGCTCACTAGAGGAGCTCGCCGGGGACGGCTCACTGGAGCTTAGGTTAACCTTCCCCAGAAAGGCCCGACGCTGATTTCCCTGTAGTAGAGCCATCAACTCCACCTGCGCCCTCCAATGCATAAGGACTGCAGGTGAGTTTATTGGCGACAGTGTGAAGGTTCGCGGAACCTCCCACTGCGCCAATTGGCACACTGCTGCCATGGCTCCCCACTCAGCGGTCAAGTCCTCTGGAGTCAGCCCCACAGTCTCCAGCTGGCTTATCACCCAATGGATGGGGTCCCCAACAGCAGCCCCCCCCCCCAGGGCCCTGAAGAGTGTGCTCAGCGATGTGAGGCGCACCCGGGCTAACCCTGGGTCGGAGACTACCAGGTCACGGAACACCTCGGCCACGTGCTCCGCGAGAATGTGCCCTTCCAGGCCTGGTCCCCGGGTTTCACAGCCAGAAACTGGACAAGACAGTCCAGCACCAACTGCTTCACCCTGAACTCCATAGTGAAGTGTTGCCACCTCACCGGAAGCTGGGGAGCCAGACTGGCCCCGACACACCTCCTGACCCTGAGCCACCCCCTGAGGTGAGGTTGTCAGGAGAGGTGAGGTTGCTGCTGTGGCCTTCTTCTTGGCAGCTCTGCTCTTCTTGTTGCTCCTCGACTTCCTCTTCTTCTTGGTCTTCTTCACCTCCCCCTTCCCCTCAACCCCTTCAGACCCCCCTTCGGACCCCCCACATACCTCTAAGGCAGCCCCTGGGCTCCCCTGGACCTCAGGGTCTAGCTGCCTCAGCTCCTCCTCCGACACACACACTACCAGTTCCTCCGTCACCTCTGTGACGGAGGCCTGCTCTGGAGAAGGTGGCTGGCTTCCATCCCCTGTTTTGTCAATACTGTTCTGGTTATTCATCTGAAATAGATTTACCTTAGAGTGCAGGGAGATCCTGGACACGTGCACCTCTGTGGAGACTGAACATCCAGGACACTGATAGGCGTCCATTCTGTCCGCCTCCTCAGGAGTGAGGTCCACGCATCGTCCATGGAACCATTCCCTGCACTCGTCACATCTAATCATGAGACCCCCATCATCTGGTCCCCGGCATGAGCAATAAATGTTTTTACCCCTTTTTCCCTTGGGTTCCAACTCCTCTATTTCCTTCCAATTTCTACTTAAAACTTGGGCTTGTAGTTTTTTACACCAATTTGGGACCTCCCTATCTTTACACAACTTAATCCGGTCATGATGGCCCACCACCATTGCTGTTTTCATTTTGACCCAGTAAAGATATGGAGTGAGACTTTCCACCACCACCCCAGGGCCCTTCCAAGATGGTGTCAGTTTCCGACATTTTCCCTTGATGGTGGCCGTGTCCAATTGATACACTAGATCCCCCACCTTAAACCTTTTGACTACCACCTTGAGATCGTAATCCCTTTTGAGGCGTTCTTGTGCCATTTTTAGGTTGGCCCTGGCCAGCTCGTGTGCCCCTTGGATGGCCTCCTCTAAGTCTGAAACATATTTTTCTCTATCCTGAATTTCCTCCCCCTGTGGCCCCCTGAACATCAACTCAGCAGGTTGATTGACTTCTCTGCCCAACATGAGATGATTAGGAGTAAACCCGGTGCTTCTACTGACTGAAGCACGGAACGCACCAGCTAATTGCGGAAGGAATAGATCCCAGGACTTTTGATTTTTTCCCACAAAGCACCGCACTGAAGCCATCAGCGTTCGATTGCAACGCTCTACTTGACCATTGGAGGAGGGGCGGTATGGGGTGGTTCTACTTTTGTGTATTTGAAGCAGGTCACACATGGCTTTAAACAGATGGGATTCAAAGTTCCTCCCCTGATCAGTGAATACCTGAAAGGGACTCCCGAAACGGGAGAAGAACTCATTCACTGCCGTACGGGCGGTTAGTTCTGCGCCCTGGGCGGGGAGAGGGACACATTCTACCCATTTGGTAAACTGATCGATCATCATGAGGATATGTTCATTTCCTCGTTCTGTTTTTGGGAGGGGCCCCACAAAATCTAGATGAACCCTTTCCATTGGTGCCCCGGCGTGATGTTTCACCATAGGGTGACGGTTTGGGCGAGTAGCCTTTTTGTTTTGGCTACACAAAGCACAACTTGCTACATACTGTTCAATCTCTTTCTTCATCCCTCTCCAATAATACCTTGGCTTGATCCTTTGGTAGGTTCGGTCCCCCCCTTGGTGGCCTGCTGCAGGAATATCGTGACACAACTCCATGAGTTCCTTCCTTGATACTTGGGGAATGACCACCCTATCTGCCTCTCCTTTCACCCCCTTCCTGTACAGTATATTATCCCCACTGAGGACAAATAATTCCCGATTTAACCAGTAGTACTTGGGGGCGGGACCGCTAAGGAAGATTTCCTCCTCAGAGGGTTCCCCTTTTGTTTTCCTCCATTGAACCACCCATTTTAAGTCTGGGTCCTTACTTTGGTTTTCTTTTAACTCTTCCTGACTGTATCCCAAGTTAACCCCTAGGTCCCCTCCTACTTCCTGCACCCAGATGTCACCCTCCCCCTCTGACCATATGGCTAATTCGTCCCCCCTCTTTGACACAGACACCCGGGATATTTGCACCACTGGTTCTCGTGTGTCTTTGGGTTGTGTACTACCATAGGGTCTCTTTGCCAAGGGTATGGTATCATCAACATTTTCTGTGAACTGTCCCCAATTTTGTTGAGCTCGGGCACAGTAGGTACATCCCCCACAGGGCAAATTTGCTAGAACCTTGTCTACTTGAAACTCAGGACACGGTCCGTATTGAGGCAATCGAGACAAAGCGTCTGCATTAGGATGTTTAGCCCCTGGCCGGTGTTTGATTTCCATATCAAACTGACTGATTTCTTCCAGCCACCGGGCTAATTGTCCCTGGGGTTCCTTGAAATTCGTTAACCAAGTGAGGCTACTATGATCTGTTCGAACCGTAAACCTCCGCCCCAGCAAGTAATGTCTGAATAGCCTGGTGAACCTGACAATGGCTAACAGCTCCTTTCGGGTCGTACAATATTTCTGCTGTTCTGGGGTTAGGGTAAAGCTAGCATAGGACGTGGCCCGTTCCTGTCCCCCCTGGACCTGCAATAATTCTGCCCCAATAGCCTTGTCGGAAGCATCCGTGTCTAAGATAAAAGGATCAGTGGCATTGGGTAATGACAGAACAGGGGCTGACACCATGGCTTCTCTGAGTCTATCGAAAGACTGTTGTTGCTCGTTTCCCCAGAAATAGGGGCGTTTTCCAGTTAAGGCTTGAAGGGGTAAGGCTATATTAGTATAGTCTTTTATAAAGGCCCTGTGATAGTTTGCGAATCCCAAAAACCGTTCTACTTCCTTTGAGTTCCGGGGTTTTGGCCAGTTTTTTACATCTTTTACATATCCCGGCCCAATTTCCATCCCTTCGGGACCTACCACCCTCCCTAAAAATTCTACCTTTTTCCTAAATAAATCGCACTTCCTGGGTTTTAGTTTGAGCCCGTACGTCCTAAACCTTTCAAATACCACCCTCAGGTTTGCCAAGTGGTCCCCAAAATTCCTTCCCAAGACTAATATGTCATCCAAAAAAGCCAACACTACCCGCCATGTTAACCCCCGGAGTACAAGGCTTATGACCCGGGCGTATGTGGCTGGGGCATTGCATAGCCCGAAAGCCATGCGTGCAAACTCAAACAGCCCATATTTGGTGATAAAAGCCGTTTTTGGCCGGTCCTCCTCTTTTATTTTGACTTGCCAATACGCCGAATTGGCATCCAACTTGGAGTACCACACATTTCCTGCTAGGGTGTCTAGGCACTCTTCTACTAAGGGGAGTGCAAAGATTTGGCGGGAACAGGCCCCATTGACCCTCCTATAGTCCACGCACCACCTAACGCTACCATCCCTTTTCCGTATGAGGACTGGGGCAGAAGCCCACTCCGATACGGATGGCTGAATTACCCCAGATTGTAACATTTTTTCCAAATGAGCCTCCTCTTCTTGGGCAAAACCTAAGGGTGTGCGCCGCATTCGCTGTTTAATGGGGGGGGGGGGGTGATTCCCGGTGTCAATGCCATGTTCCAAGGCCGTGAAATGGCCCAGGTCTAAGTCACTGCTAGCAAAGACATCCTGAAATTCCTGTAACAGGGAACACAAGGTCTCCTCCTCCCCCTTAGACAAATCCTCACAGGACCTAGTGAACATCTCTTGTAAGTGTTGGGGCAACAATTTTTCCTTAACATCTCCAGCAACCCCCATCTTGCACACTTTAGGGCCCGGGGGTTCCCCCATGTCGACTTCCTGAGCTTGGGCTAGTAGATCCCCTTTTGAGATCACCAGAGGACTATCGGTGAGGTTTATCAGACACAACACCGGATCTTGACCTACATCATGTAAGGTTCTGGGTATGAGCAAACAGCCCTCAGCCTTTGCCTCAATGATGTATTCTCGACCCATGGGTTTGGCCAACACTCCCATGACTCTTTGAACTGAATTGGCTGGGACTGTATGATTCTTTCCCGCCCGTACCTCAGTTGTTTGGGGCAATGAACTGGCCTGACCCCATGACATTTGGATGACCTCCCCGTGAATGGACAATTGATTCCTATGCAAGTCAAGCGATATGCCCTGCTTCCTTAAGAAGTCTATTCCCAAAAGCATCTGATCTCCAATTGGTGCTACATATATGTCCCATGTGAATTCTTGGTTCCCCAACTTAATATAAAAAGGCCCAGCAACAAACCCATTCATTTGTAGGCCCTTTCCTGCAGTGTTCATTACCACTTCCTTAAGAATAGGAGGTGGCTCCTTTAAACCTTTGTACATTTCCTCGGATATTAGGGTAACCTGAGCTGCTGTGTCTACAACAGCAGCGACCTTGTGACCCTGGACTACCACAGGCACCCGATACATAGTACCCCCCGTTAACTGACTTATGGTTATCATTTCTCTTTCCCCCTCTGTCACCAAGTCCCCCTCCCCATCACTGGTTGAGCTATCACACAGTGTTTGTTCCCCTTCCTCCCCCGACTCTTCGTCTTGTGACCCCGATTCAGACATGTCCGGGACTATGAGACTGATGGGTTCCCTCTAAGGCCCCTCTATTGGTTTTGCTGTTTGAGCTATGTCTTTCTCCTTGGTGGACGTGGGGTCTGGTGGGACGGGAGGTAGTGATTTAATGACCCCTAGTTCCTCGGGATGGGACGGTTCCTCTAGGCATTCCTGCACAAGTGGGGAAATTATTTCCTCCGGTATCATTTCTATTTGACTGATAGTACCCTCCTTAGTTAAGTAAGGTGGGTTATGGCTTATCACGAGGTCCTTTATACTCCGTGGTTTAGGGGCCAGACTCAGACCTCTTGAGTCGACCCGTTGGAGTTTAACGGACCCTTGTTGTCCTGGAAGGTTACCTTTTTTCCCCCAGGTCGAGGAGAATTAGACCTTTGAAACTTTGGGCATTCCCTTTTAAAGTGGCCTGCCTCCCCACAATGGAAACAACCACCATTACCGGCACGAGGAGAGGGGCTTCTGGATGGGGGCCTAGCATTATTGCGGACAGCAAAAGATAGCTTTTGTATTTCAGACATGATATTGCCCAGAGTCCCACTTACCTCCCCCTTGAAGGCATGAAATTGGTCCTTCAAATCCTGGACATCTTTAGGAGAATGTTCTTTGGGGATAATTTTGGAAGGGGCATTATTGGAGACTGGTCCTGATGTGGAACATACAGTATAGTGATCCCCACCCCTGCCTCTGATCTCAGGACTTACACTTTTTACTTCTTTTCGGGCACTACGGCCATATATGGCTTGGTGGTTATGTTGGTGCCAACGAATTTTATCCACTGCCTCCTCAATACTCTTTGGTTTGGCATTGGAGGCCAACATTCCCCCCTCCTTATCTGAGGCCCCCTGACACAATCTCATGATGGCTTGCTGGTACATGTGATCTTCAGGAAGGTGACGGAAGGCTTTTGTGGCGAGGGATTGGACCCTGTCGGCCCAGTCCTCTAAGGTTTCATCCCCACCCTGCCTGGCAATGTTAAATTGGACTTGGGCTGTTTCTGGCAACTCATTGAACCCAAATCGTTTGGCCAACTTACTCACCAAGTCTTCATAAGACAAGTCATGCCTTCTTTCCACGAGCAAGGCATAAAACTCACTGGGTTTCCCATCAAGGGACCAGCACAATTGATCCTTGCACTCCCCTGAAGACCACCCACTAACCTGGCATAATCGGGAAAATTTGGCATAGAAAGCCTGCCAATTAGTTTTCCCATCATACTTTAAGCTCTTTTGTAGGATGGGAGGTCTAACCCCCATAGACCCCCTCTGTCTTTGGTTATCTGACCCTCCCATGTTCCCCTGTTGGTCATATGCATCCCGACGAGAGCTTCTCTGGTCCCCATATCCCCGTCTGGGTTCCCCTGACCCTGTGGGGTACCCCATGCTACTGGCGTGCCTTGATGTCGGAGCCTCGCTCTCCGGCTGGGCATCTCTGAGCCTTGGACCCTCATTATCAATATACTGGTTTTGAAAACCCCCTCTTCCCCTTCCTGTATCTCCGGCATTGTTATATCTAGACCGAGGTGTTTCCCCTTCATACTTGTAATCTCTTGGACCCCCATAAGCACCCATGGGCCTGTCCCATCGGTCCTGGTGGGTCCCCATGTCTTCCCTGAAACCCCGGTTAAGTTCCCCACCATCTTGGAAATTGATGTGTTGGGATGGAGATGTGGACACGGACTCCCTGGCTCTGGGTGTTTCTACTGATTGACTGGAATACTCCGTTTGCCCCCTACCCCTGGCCTGTATGAGGCTATCAATCCTTTGCACCTTCTCCTGATGCCCTATCTCCTCTTTGCAAAATTTATTAGACCCCCTGTTGGGTGGCAGGGAGGTACTAAAATCCATAGATTCTAGAGCTGCCTCTGTTATTCTCATATAAGGAACCTCCCGTAGGTCCTCCAACTCCAGAATTCCTTTATCCTCCCTCAATTCCCAAATTTTTGCGGCAATTTTAGCCCCTACCCCTGGAATTGATAACAATTCCTCAAAAGTGGCAGAGTTTATGTGGACTCTAGCCATGGTTACACTTGAATGGGAACACAATAAATAAACAATAAACAATTTAGGATTAAATTAGGGCTTAGGCAAGGGTATCTACTGAAAAGGGGTGTTTATACTATCAAACTGTTTTGTATGGTTTTACAACAACAACTTTTTAACTGGGGATCAAGCTTATAAGTTGACCCCAGAGGTATGTATGTAAAGGGCAAGTGTATGTGTGTGGGTTGTTTAAATTGACACTTACAATTTCTTCTTTCTGTTTTGACAACTGGAAGATTTGCAATTTTGGGTTGCAAATGGAAGTTGAACTGCGTAGGTCAACTGAGTGCAATACGCGGCGGAAATGGATTGGGGTTTACAAAATTCCCTACAAGGGTTTTGCAGAACAAGTAAGGGGTTCACACTTGTTCCTACAAGGGCTCCGCAAACGGCCAAGTATGAAAAAATCCCTCAAAAATAACAAACGATGACTGAAACTTAACCACACAAGGTTCCCTTCCCGGTGCTTTAACTTTTCCCTCCCAATAAAACTAACCTAGCAAAGCTATGGTTAGCGAAAACTGAAAATAGGTGACCTGTCAGGGATCCCTAAAAATAAAATGGAGGTGCTGTTTTGGCCCCTTGAAATTTTCAATTTCGATGTAGAATTCGACTCCCCGAGTGAATTTGTTCGAAAACGAATGCTCGCAGCGCCAATGTAAGTTTCTCTAAACTTACCGTGGTTACTTGCAAGTACAACTACGACGGTTATCTCTGATTTTCTCTGGGTCGGCTAGATCAGCACTTGTAGGTTGTTCTGGCTCTAGTTATCGACTGCCGGCAGATCCGAAACGAGGCTCTCTCGTCTTCCGGATCTGCCTCCAATGTGGAGCACCACCAATGACCCTGAGGTACTACAAGGATATTAAATTCATTTAGTTTAAACAGTATAATTTTATTCAAAACAATTGAATTGGATTGGGCAACAGGCATAGCCTATGTAAGCCCTCTCCACAAAACAAGGTACGCTATATTACATTCAAACAAAGCAACACATACACAAACATAATGACAAAACAGAATTATTTTTTTCAAAAATACCCCTTAGCTGACTGGAATGATGCTTCAACTGAATAGTTAACTCAGATCAAAAGTATGACTATTTTGAAAATGCTTCAAATGTTAACTCAGAAAAATAAAAAACAAAATATTCTAGGTAATAAACTCCAAAATTCATTTAAATTATGCAAGTAAAAAACTTCGACTTATATTCCTTCATTTCTTTATCTGGTGATGTCTCTGTGAAAGTCTTTTATTGCCCAACTTTTTCTAAGTCGACATACTCGATCTACAGATGGCCTTTTTTTCTGATCCTAAATATTTGGCACTGGATTTTAATTAAAAGTCATGAAACTATGTACACTCACTATTTACAGTTAGTAAAGTCTAAAACAATTTTGATTTATTTTGTTTGCTTATAACGGCCAGTGGCAAATATTTCATGCTTGTTCAGGACGACGACAGCTTTAAACATATAACTAGTAGAGTGGTGAGTATCAGTAGCCATTTCGATTTGATCTAATCTAGTCTGGTTTTGCGCATTTTGTAACACATGATTGTTCAACATGTTAAAGTTTCGTAGTCCCATATTTCGATCTTGCTTTTGATGAACACATTTTTGAAATCAGTGATACATTCATCGAAGATGAATTTCATTTTTATTCTCAATTGTCTGAAGGAAAACGAATATATTAGATAACATTTATTTAAGAATTGAATGCTTCTTTTTGTATCTTTATTGGGGTGTAAAAGCGTTGGCCGAAGTACATTTTGTATGAAGCGCGGATGTTTTATTGCTGACTATGCGGTATGGGCTTTGCTCATTGATGAAGGGCGTACGGTGACCTGTAGTTGTTAATGTCTGTGTCAGTTTGGTCTCTTGTGGACAGTTGTCTCTTGGCAATCATACCACATCTTCTTTTTTATGATGACAATAAATAAAGGCAGTGGCTATTTTGCCGTCGCTGTCTAAAGGTCAATAACCAGTCTTCTGGCCTTTGTTACTCTTGTATGAATTTTAATTTAAGTTTCTTATGTATAAAATGTAGATATCATTGAAAAAGCTCCAAATTATCTCCCTTTGGTACAAAAATGCCATTTTTTTGGCTAACCCGAATAATTCAGTCGTTATATTCCGCTGATCTACGATGGTTACCTCTTGTGGGAGAAACGGACACGGAAAGGGCTTAATTGAATTATTCGAGTTATTTTTTGGCATTATAATTGAAATATCTTTTTCAACTTATCGGTGATGGCTATATTTTTTATTGTTGTTTTCGAATAAGCTGTATATAAACTAAATAATTGTAAAATTTAAGCTGTTTCTGTAATGAAGTTCTTTTTTTATTTCGATATTACCGCTTTTTCTCCTATTAGTTCAACAGAAAAAAGGACATAAACAAAAATGTATGCTTCTTTTGGAGGCAGATTGTGAGCGTAAATGAACGGTGACCCCATTTTTTTATTTCATTTTTCTATTAGATATAAGATACAGTTCATTTATAGAAAAATATAGAGAAATCCTATATTAAATAAAAAAAATTGATTTAGACCCGCGAGCCCCCTAAAAGAAGATAAATCTCTTTAGAGATATCTTATGACTGAAGTGGATATTTCTCTATTTTTTTCTATTCTTAATGTGTTAACTGAAAATTTTAATTTAGACAGGCAAAATATACCTATACTAAGAATAGCCATGCACTGCTATATGGTGGCAAATATTTTAGGCAGCAACCATTTGATTTTCTGGGGGGGGGGGGGGGGGGGGGGGGGGGGGGGGGGCTATGGGTTTTTTTTTCTGAAACAAACAATTTTATTTTCTCAGAATCAAAAATAATTATTTTTTTCTCCAAAAACTGGAAACAAACTTTTTTTTCCAAAAAAAAAACCATAGCCCCCCCCCCCCCCCCCCCCCCCCCCCCCCCAGAAAATCAAATGGTTGCTGCCTTAAGGGATGTTTTAATTTTTTTTTAATTTTTTTTTTTTATCTGCATCACATATTGGAGGGCGCTATTCCATTACTTTGATAATGCAGCATTCCGGCAATAATGTTAGATATCGACGATGTCTATAAGTTCGTGAAGCTGATAGAATATTTCCCTTCCCCCCTTTTTGTAACGATCCACTGCGGACATTTTACGCCTTTCCGTCATTGACTTGTATTTAACAACAAGCGTCAACAAGCGACAACAAGCGTCAACAAGCGACAAGAAGCGACAACAAGAATTATTTTAGCGACAACAAGCGACAAGAAGACTATTTAGCGACAAGAAATTTGTATTTAATGTTTTTTATAAATATACGAGCAGATATGTCTAATTAAAATGTTTTATCATATAGATAGACGAAGAAATGAAACATTTGTGAGGAAGAAAGAGATTGTGAAGTTTATATTAGTATATTGGTAGATGAAGAAATGAAACATTTGTGAAGAAGAAAGAGATTGAGCTTTTTTTTTTTAATTTTTAAATATGAAGAATATGTATAAGATAATGTATGTATCTGTTTTCATCAAAGTCAAAGTATGAATAAACGAATGGAGATATATATGGAGCGGGCATAATGGAATATAATATTTTGATTCATTTGCTTAATAAGTATGCTCTAAGTGTACTCTTGTTATGTCAATTCGATGCTTTATTTGTAGAACTCTCAGCCACGCTTTGCCATCTTTATTATTTAAACGTGTTTCCAGACCCCACGACGAGGACGTGGTTCTACCTTGGGGTCCATATTTTTTTTTTTT
The DNA here is from genome assembly GCA_037788925.1 of Mytilus galloprovincialis. NCBI lineage: Eukaryota > Metazoa > Mollusca > Bivalvia > Mytilida > Mytilidae > Mytilus > Mytilus galloprovincialis. The sequence continues at coordinate 18,690,170 of CM075338.1, read as the reverse complement.
TTTTTTTTTAATTATTTTTAGTCATTATATAGTAATATGCACATTCCTATCTAACATAATATTTATACATTTTGTACATGGTGGTCCCATTTTGATAAGCCGTAGATTTTTACCACTAAGGTTCACTGTATTTTTGCCCTTTTTGAAGTTGTAGTTTTAGCATTTTTAATACGTTTCCGTTGGCAAGGTTTACGTGCACATGCCATCTGTTGAAGTGGTGGACTCTGGGATTGCGTTTAACTTTCTCCCATGAGTCAAGAATTTTTGCAATGCAAAAGCCTTTTCTTTCTCCGATTTAATCTGCCATAGAGCTTTTGTGCATTGAAAAGGGCGTATTGCCCAAGGGGATATCATGAACGGACGTGTCCACTATAGTATAATTATAATACTTCTAATATGCATTTATCGAAGTTCGAGTCATAACCTTTTTTTCCCTTGCCCAAAAGGAAATTGAAACCCTGTACCAAAGGGTATGCATAAACATGATAAATATCGTTTAATGAGGCAATAAACAAATAAAAAGATGAAAACATTCACATTTCAATTTTCTTTTCCTCCTGTTTGATTTCAGTTCTTTGTATTTCACAATTTGTGTCAATATTTTCAGGACAATGATGCACAAATAATTCATTTTGCGAGCTTAATATATATTGCACGAAAAGAGTTTTAAAAAACAAATTATAAGATAAATAATATGTTCTAAAACACAAGGAAAAGTAATCTCATAATACAATAATTAAACGTAATACTGGCTGTTATTCATAATAGATGATAAAATATTATGTAAATAATGTTTCATTTTTTTTCAATCAATTTTAACTTTCTTGTCGCTAAAATTATTTTCTTTTGCATATTCTTTTAATATTTATTGCAATAATTAATTTTAATTAAAAAATAATGTTTTCTTGTCGCTAAATAGTTTCTTGTCGCTTGTTGTCGCTAAAATAATTCTTGTTGTCGCTTCTTGTCGCTTGTTGACGCTTGTTGTCGCTAAAATTCTTGTTGTCGCTAATTAGTGAGACCGTTAACAACAGCTTAGCCGTTTCCGGCAACATGTCAAGTTTTATTACACCAAAATACAAGTTTCTTATGTTACTTTTGACGTTGTCGTTTTAATAAGAGGTTTGTTGGTTTATAAAAACACACTGGCTTCAAATATATTTTTTTTAAATATGATAATGAATTCACATACAGTAGTTTAATCTTGCTGTGAGAGTCAGGCACAGGCGCTTGTTTATATCCATGGGAAGACCCACTATCAACGTACATGTATATTTACAGTTACTTAATGATACTTGATGTTTTCCGGTACAGGATCCTCACGTTTCCTCTTCACCAGACTCATATGTTTGATTGTTATCTCTATTATTTCTGTTGCTGCTTCCGGTTATTTCAGCTCAATAATCAGAATACTAGATTTCTTCGTATTCCCAGTACTTATCTGATCTATTTTTAAATGTGTTTTTAGATGGCACTTTTGTTAGTTTATCCGGTAACTTGTTCCATAATTTGGAAATTCTAACTGAAAAGCTGTTTTTCCTCGGACCTTGTTTTTGAATCGTTGGTGAATGATTTTATTACTAATTTCCTCTTGTGCATGTTGTGCTATGCCTTTTTTGGTGTTTGAAATTAATTTGAGAAATGAACTTGTTTCTGGATCGTATTTACCATTAAGTATCTTATATGTCTCAATCATGTCCCCTCTGAATCTTCTACATGTATATGTCAATGTTGGCAGCTTAAGCAGTCAGGGGACTTACTGAAATAGGTGATTTTTAAATCACTTATTTGAGTAGCAAAATCGTGGTTTTGTCATAAATTGGAATTTTGTATTTTTTTCCAAATTTTAAACACATATAGGTTTAAATAATATCTTTTAATTAGTAAAATTAAAAACAAATAAACTTTTTGCTTCTTTTAAGTAGAAAGGTTTCTGCCTTTGATGCTATCATTTAGCTGAAAATTCTATTTTAGTTGAAAAAATGCTATAATAATGGCTTTACATAATGAACTGATACTTTCTTAAAAGATTTTTCCCAGCAGTGGGAGTATTTTTCCTGTGAAGTTCAAGGTTTCATCTTTCAGATTATGTAATAAAATTCTACTGTTCGCGATAAAAATCTCACTGTTCGGGGGTGTTAAAATTAGTAGGGATTATTAAAAGAATGATACTTAAAGAAGTGATTTTTGGGAAGGAAATTGAGGTCTGATACTTAAACAAGTGATTTTTATGTCATTATCCTAGATTCAGTACAAGGTCATCACCTGAAATGACCTGGTCATCCTAGACAACACAGATGTTGGTTCTGATAAGTTTAGAAACATAATTAGTCCCTGGATCATTAGTATTCTATATTTAAAGCTACAATAAAATTAAATCACTTCTTCTAGTGATTAATTTGTACTACTTAAATAGGTGATTATTAAAGAAAGACAACTCTAACTTCCAACATTTATGGAAATAATGTTACTTAAATCAGTGATTTAGAAAATCACTTATTTAAGTAAGTCCCCTGACTGTTAAGTTTTTTCAATCCTTCAACAACACATACTACAATTAGAGGTAATAGATAAATGGACAGAAGCTACATTGTATAGACAATGGCCATGAGATGGACTGCATATATTATATATACAGACTTCATGAAAGCCTTCGATAAAGTACCCCACATGCGACTCGTTAAGAAAATCATGAAATTTGGGATAACAAATCCAATCCTAGATTGGATTACAGATTTTCTGTCTTATAGAAAACAACAACATGAACAAGTATCAGTAAATGGGGAAACATCAGAGTGGAAAGATGTAACATCAGGAATTCCACAAGGCTCAGTATTAGACCCCCTGTTTTTTGTTCTATACATAAACGACTTGCCTGATTGCGTGACATCAGATGCCTACTTATTCACGGACGACACAAAAATCTTCAGAATCATTGAAAGCGAATCAGATCAAATTATACTACAAAATGACCTAAAAAATCTCCGCCCGCGATGCTATAATTATTTTGAGGATGTTATTTTTCTCATTTCTATATGGCAAAGCCAAGTCCTAAATTTTGAACTTTCATCTAATTACCGCTTATAATCATAAAAAATATATCACCTTTAATCCCTTCAAGTCGGACAATAGACAATTACATTTGTAAGAGTGATCAAATAGGTGTTAATTGCCCTTTGGTGGATAACTGTTTGGATAGGAATACCCCAAGCTGTCACTTGTGACATGATTAATACCACGTGGTCTGCAAAGTATTACAGTAGTATTACTTTCTTTTCTCTTCCTATCACTTTTTGTAAATCAAGAGTGAAGAGTTTGATTATGAGCTAAATAAGTTTTGTTCTTTTTTTGAGAAAGTGATCATAAAAATTTTGGCTTTAGTTTATGTTTCATCCATTTAATGCATTAAAAACGCTATATTCAAAGAATATACAGGGATCTCCATGGCCTGTTTAACGATGGCGCCCCGCCATCGTTCAAATGTCTTGCGCCATCGTCAAATGACTTGCGCCATCGTTAAATTGTCTTGCGCCATCGTTAAATTGTCTTGCGCCATCGTTAAATTGTCTTGCGCCATCGTTCAAAACTTCATTGTTTTTTGCAGCCCGACGCCATTTTTTTATCAATTAAAATCAAATGCATGTAATTGCATAACCCTTAGGCTTTTTATGTTATATCCAATACAGTTCTAACGCCTGAGGGATATCCGGATTAAGATCGCTAATCACTTGTACCTGAGCTTGTACAGGTAGATCAACAAACCACACAGGAGAATACTATCTGAGGATAGCCGATCCATTTGTCGAATTAATCAACTAAGTTTTAGCAAATGATTATGATAATTTAGATTAAATAAAAAAAATTAATAATCCTGTTACAAAGAAAACAGTTTAACAAGTCGAACACGTGCTTTATTTTGACTTACGCAATCAGCACCCCCCTTTTTTTAAGAAATACAAAATAAGATGCAAAACAGTAAATATTATTTCATTGCAAATAACTTGAATACTGCTGTAACGATAATTTAGAATTACTTTAAAAGTTTAAAAGTAAAAACTTAAATATTTCCTGTAAAGAAATATCGTATCGTTATTCCGAATTCATTTCGTATATTACGTCTCTTCTGTTCGTCCTACGAGTAATTTTTCTTATAATTCTCATTATCAGGATTTAGGAACACAATTACACCAACCATACTATCAAAATGACTATTATAATCAATATATGTATAGACATCAGGGAACCCACAAAACACAAAAACGTTCAGGAAATGTTCCAGGAACGTTTCTGTTTCGTTGTGAGAACGTTGTGATTTAACATTGTAGGAACGTAAAAGTGTGGACTACCAGTTACGTTAGAACGTTATGATATAACGTTATGGAAAACCAACCTGGAACCTAAATAGAACCTTGTGTAACCAAACTGGAACCTTAATAGAACCTTGTATAACCAATCTGGAACCTTAATAGATCCTTGTGTAACCAATCAGAAACCTTTATAGAACCTTGTGTAACCAATCTGGAACCTAAATATAATCATTTGTTACCAATCTGGAACCCAAATTTAGACTAGTCCCAGACAACATTTGTATGTTGGCACAACAATGGCCCAACGTATCTACATTCATTAACTCAACGTTGTTTTTCTCTCCATCTTCCTGAACATACATGAACATTTTGCCACTGGACGTTTTAGCAAGCAACAATCAATTAATCTTTCTCTCCAGGAATTGTACCCATATTTGAATGAATTAAATCAACACATCAATGTTACCTATTTTTCTTAAATAATGAATACATAGAGATTAATACATGGCCTTTTCCATATCAGCCTGGGTATCATCCCGAGACCCCCATATCAGCCCGAGACGGAGCCGCATGGCTCGAGGGCTGATATTGACCGAGGGCTGATAATACATGCGATATGAAAAATGACATGTTATGATCTTTTTATCATATGCTTCAACAATGGAGGAAAATAACAGATCATATATTGATCCTTTTACGTGGTTCCAAAATAGAAGTTCAAAGATTGAAAAGTTCACGAACGTCGGACCCAAATTTAGTACATTCGATATCAAATCTTTTTACCATATGCCTCAACAGAGGAGAAAACATTTTTAATATGGACGACTCGACAAACCCCTAAAAAAAACCCAACAATATACATAGTGAACACTGTTTGGAAAAGTCAACCTTTTCAAAGTAACTTTCTAAATTATGTTTGAAACTTATAAAGAATGCATTTATTTAATAATTTGTTTGTTTGTTTGTTTGTTTGGGGTTTTTTTTTATTTTTTTTTTTGTTTATTTTTTGTTTTTTTTTTTTGTTATTATTTTACACAATATACTTTTCAGTATCTAAATAATTGTTTTGTACACTATTTCGTACTGTTTTTCACTGAAAACGTAGCATTAAGGTGTATTTTCCGGAATTTGCCGAGTATCACCGGAATGCCATGTGATAACGTTACGGAAAGGCATGTGATAACAATCGAAGCATGTGATAAACTTTTCATATCAGCCCGCTAAGCACCAATTCGAAAAATATGGAATTTACGTTAATTTAATGCTATTATCATACAGTAAAAATCATTTGTTATTTAGTCTAAGTATATGATAAAAAGATATAAATACCAATACATAATTTATTTTAGCTAGACAAGGAGCAAATTCTTAAAAGTTTAATTTTATGTATCTACACGTTGCAACATCAGATCTAGAATAAAAATTATAAAGTATATTCATGATGTTTCATTTCTATAAATGTAATTCACTTCATCATGTTCATACAGTTATTTTCTAGTTTTATAATTTCACTTCATCATCTTCATACAATTATTTCCTTTTCTGTAATTTCACTTCATCAGGTTCATACAGTTATTTCCTAGTTATATAATTCACTTCATCAGATTCATACAATTATTTCCTTGTTCTGTAATTTCACTTCATTCGGTTCATACAGTTATTTCCTAGTTCTGTAATTTCACTTCATTCGGTTCATACAATTATTTCCTAGTTTTGTAATTTCACTTCATTCGGTTCATACAATTATTTCCTAGTTTTGTAATTCACTTCATCATGTTCATACAGTTATTTTTTAGTTCTGTAATTTCACTTCATTCGGTTCATACAATTATTTTCTAGTTTTGTAATTCACTTCATCATGTTCATACACTTACTTCCTAGTTCTGTAATTTCACTTCATTAGGTTTATATAGTTATATTTCCTAGTTTTGTAATCTAACATGGGTTGTATTCACAAGAGTGTTCCTTTTGTTTTCTGCTACACTTTCATTTGGCACTATTCTGAATCCGTCTTTTGATTAAAAGAAACAACTGGGACTGATTCATTGAATACCATGAACCAATATATTTCATAGACATGATAAAAAATATTTTTTTAACTTGGTAGGTAGGGTACATTGTAACTGGAACCACACATATATTTTTTGGCCCAAGAGGAAAAAATAATTCTCAATCTGGAACTATAAATGAATATAGAAAACATAAACTGAGAATACTGTTATCATGGTTATAGTTTAATTGTATTCTCAGTCATGAATTCAACAATATTGACACAAAGAATAGGGTTGAAAAGAATATTTTATTCACCAAATACATGTAAGGACCTTTATAGCATACAAAAAATATGATACATTTTGTAATAAACAATAACTCATATATCATAATGGAAATAGAGCATTGCCACGACGCGACAAATTACATCGAAAAAAATACATTTTTTTACGCCAAATGTGATGCTATCCAAAATTTCTGGGGAGAACACTGATTGCCTTGTGGTTCATTAGTAAATACTCTTGTAAATACTCGGATAATATTTCAGCCTTTTGTTTGTTATCATCTGTTTTTTTTTTTGATTTTACATCTTCTGTGTCTATATGTAGGTCACCTATACCTTCCCTGGTCTTGGATTTGGATTTTATGTACATGTGTAGCTCCATATGGCTTTAGCATTTTCAGATAATCCTTTTTCCAAGAATTTCTTTTGTTTCTAGATCTTGTTTAGTTATTATTTTTTTGGATAGAATATTTTTCCTTCTAACAACTCTCTTGATTTTTGTCTATTGAGAATACATTTTTATACCCCCGTCAAAATTTTGACGGGACGTATTATGGTATACAAATGTCCGGTGTCCGTCCGTCTGTTCGGCGTAAACATGTCGCACCGTAACTTGAGAACGACTTATCCAAATTTCATGAAACTTAATATAGTTGTTTCTTATGATAGTCAAATGATCTGTATACTTTTTGGTGAAAATAAGATTAAAACTTTTTGAGTTACGGCACTTTGTAACTAAAACAGGGGTGTGTTTTTTTTCACATGTCGCACCGTATCTCAAAAACGTTTCTTGATTATTGCTTAAAACTTTACACACTTCTTAGTTATATTAATCTTAATATCTGTATAATTTTTGGTGATGATTCAAAATTTCATTTTTCAGTTTTTGAGTATTTTGTAAAAAAGGGGGAGGTTTTTTTTTACATGTCGCGCCGTCAGTCAGGGGTTCTACTTGTACAAGTGTATTTTATTTACTTGAAGAAGTAAAAAAAAATATACACATATAAGTAAATAAATAATGTTTGAATAATCTCCCCTTAATTTTCTAAAAAAATTACTTGTATAAGTAAATTTTTCTTACAATCCCACAAAAATCTTCATGTTTTGAGATGTAAAATCATGCCTTTAATGATTTTTCCCAGGTTTGCTCAAATTTTTTCATTAAAGTTCAATGTTTCATCTCATTAATTCATCAAAGAAACTGATTGAGCAAAGATCTTGTATATTTGGGCAAGGCAATCAAAAATTGCTCCTTTGGGGCTTGTAAATGAGCAGTGTTATGAAGATAACAGACAAATGGGATTTTCATTGTCCATGAAATTACACTTAAATGATTAGTAAAGACATCTGTAAAGGGTACACAATTTAAAAATCTATTAGAGCAAAGAAATTTTAAGAATTCAAGAATAGAAGAAAGGATGATTTTTTTACTTATACAAGTAAAAAATTCTGAATGCCTAAGGGACATAACTAAGCCAATTTTTTTTTTACCTATACAAGTAAATAAAATTCACTTGTATAAGTATCATACAAATTTACTTATATGTGTATATTTTTTTTTACTTCTTTAAGTAAATAAAATACACTTGTACAAGTAGTACCCCTGACTGGCCGTATCTCAAAAACGATTTATGATTATTGCTTAAAACTTTACATACTTCTTTTTTATATTAATCTTAAGATCTGTATACTTTTTGGTGATGATTCAAAATTTCATTTTTGAGTTATTGAGTATTTTGTAAAAAAGGGGGAGGGTTTTTTTACATGTCGCGCCGTATCTCAAAAACAATTTATGATTATTGCTTGAAACTGTACACACTTCTTTGTTATACTAATTTAAAGATCTGTATACTTTTTGGTTTGATTCAAAATTTTATTTTAGTGATATTTGTAAAAAACAAACAGGGTGGGGGGGTTTCACATGTCCCTCCGTGTCTCAAAAACAATAAATGGTTATTGCTTAAAACTTCCTCAGAAACTATTTAGGCCACACCAATTTAATTTCTTGTTCTATGGATTTTTGGACTTCAAAATTTGGGGCGAGCGAGCGATTTGAAAATTTAAATAAAAAAATATTTAATTTGAAAATTTTTGAGGCGAAGCTTGAAAAGTAGAGGCGAGTGATTATAATTTTTTTTTGTAAACATAAAATAGTAGGTTTTGACAATATTAAAGCTTGATTTATCACTTGTACTTTGACATTTCTTTAATTTCTGAAGTATTTTTTTCCCTGTTCACCAAGAAATAATTAAATCTGGTCTATGTATGACATGTATGTGTGACTGAAAATGAGACAATTCTCCATCCAAGTCATAATCAGTCTGGGGACAACCCCTTAATTTTATAAATATCCCTTTTACATGTTTTATGAGGGATCAATATAAGTTATAATATATTTGTTTGTACAAAAGGGCTCATATTTTCTCAAAGAACTACATATCTATCTGGTATTAAATGGTCAAAACATGTCCAAGAATTTTGTAATATTCCTGGACTTTAACCATGTTAACACAAACAGTTTAATATTATTCAAAATAAGTGGACCCCTCTTTTAGAAAAAGTTGTTTAAAATATGATGCAACTCTCCTCTTTTTGAGTACAAAATTTTAAGTTTTCAAAGGTTTTGTATAGAAGAACTATACAAATCCTTGGTATTTCTATTTTCTTTTCTACATCAGTAAAATGACCCCTTGTCCATGTTGTCTGAGGGAGGGTTGTTCTCAACCTGATATAAATAACAAACACAGGTCAAAGTACGGCCTTTTACACAGGGCTTTGATACAGACCAAACAGCAGGCTATAAAGGACCCAAAATAATTAGCGTATACAATTCGAACAGGAAAACCAACGATCTAATTTATATATCATGTATATCCAAACGAGAAAATACCAATGAACAACATTACTAAGCGATAACTGCTGAACAACAGGCCCCTCAATCAATCAGGACAGGTGCATAAACATGCAGAGGCTATGGATAGTTTTGTTTCGCCAGCATACAATATAGTTGCAGTTGAAGGCAAATCGTTCAGAAGTTCTTTGTACTTTATTCTAACAACGAACATGTTTTGATAGGGAATATAAGTAAGGGGGAAAGTAACCAATTTTTTGTTCTTTACTCCGGTATTTCCGCTGATATAGATTTATATCGGAGATACAAATCCTTGATCGGAGCACTCCCGCTTTGGATAAGTAGGTTTCATGCTGAAACAAATATTATCACAGATATTTACAAAGTGTGCTGGGGTGCTTTTATGTTTAAAATCGTTATATACAGGTTAGACTGTGATTTTAAAAACAAATGTTGATATCTTTTTATAATGTTTACAAAAAAAAAAACGGTGCTGGAAATGGACATGATTACATGATTACATTTCTGGATGCGGGAAGCGGGAATATAAAAAAAATAAAAAAATTCTGTTTTGAAAAAAATAGGTGCGAGCGGGTCCGTCGAACAAGGAATCAAATTGGTGTGGCCTTATGATTATTGCATAAAACTTCCACACAAGAAGTCGGGCGTATCATGCGCTCATGGCACAGCTGTTTTTCTTTTTTCCTATTTGTGTCATAGTTTTTGTTGGTACAAATCTGTTTTCTAATTCTTTTAAAATGGTTAAAAAATAATTCCCAAATATTATCAATGGAAAATTCAGCAGTACAGTGGATTCCATTGAGAGTGTAGCCAAAGGTAATATCTTTGGTTAGCTTGCTGGTTTAAGCTTGCTTGTTAGCTAAACCGTGAAGTCTTTGTTATATTAGGTAAACTACCCTACTTTGAGAATAGACTAATCCGACAGAAAACCAATCCATTTGTCTGTTGGACTATGTTATTTCAAAGGAGGGTAGTAAACCTGACCTGATAAAGTCTTCACGGTTCAGCTAACAAGCAAGCTAACAAGCAAGCTAACCAAAGATATAACCATTCGCTACAAAATCAATGGAATCCGCTGTAAGCTTATTTAATAATGCCAGTTACATTGATAGTGGTTCTTCCAATGGATAGAAACAAGTGCCTGTGGTGAGCATGCAGTCTGGTCAATGACAATGTTTAGATTAATTATCATGAAATAAATCAACTAAACTTTGTGAATAATTATATTTTGACTATTACAGACCTATTTGAACTCTCTTGATAGAGAAGTAAGACTCCAAGATTCAGACAGATACTCTGTTGATGACATCACAGGCAGTGAGGATACCTTATGGAATGTGGAGGATGAAACACAAAGAGATGTGGACGGAACCTCAGAGGATGTGGATGACCCGGCTAAAGAAGAGGTACACAAGGCTCCTCATGGTCTAAGCAATCACATAATTATAATTTTTTTGGCCAATATAATCACATAATCATATTTTTTTTTGGCCAATATAATCACATAATCGTATTTTTTTTTGGCCAATATAATCACACAATCATATTTTTTTTGGCCAATATAATCACATAAACATATTTTTTTTGGCCAATATAATCACATAATCATTAATTATTTTTTTAAACAAGATAAAATAAACATTGATAATCAACATGATCAAATAGTCAAACAGTTGAAAATGTCAAATAATGAAATATTGTCTTGGTCACTGTAATCAAATACATGAAATATATTTAATCACTATAAAAAGGCCAAGTCACATTATCATGATTATCACAAAACCTTCAGCATGTTGTTCGAGGAGGCTAGCTCTTACATATAGTTTGGATGTCTTATAAACTTATGACTTTTAGCAGAAATATTTGTTGTTTTTATTGGCCTAAATATATATAGAACAGACATTTCTTTAGAGCATTAAGAATTAAACCAATTTTCTGATAACAGACACACATGAACAGCAGTATTTTCTACGACGACAATCATCAATTTCAAAACTTAAATTAGTACAAATATACATGTGTAACCAAATCAACCATGTCAATTTCAGTATGCATGTTTAATGTTAAGTGAATGTCAAGTTCAGTTCAAAATTCTGAAGCCTAGGACAACTTGTACACTTCTGTTTCAAACATGTCAAATTGGACAATGTTTTGTTATTTGTTTTTACTGTTGTTATGTTGATTCTCTTTTTGCAAACCCGTCTTCAGCTGAATGTGTGATTTTGATATACTAGGCGGGCCTCAAGGGAATTCAAATCGAAAAAAAATGCAAAAATGTGAGTTTTTGTGTTTTTCAAAGCTCAAACAGTATACAGAATTAATTGCAAGGATAATGACAATAACTGTTTAGTGTCTTTAAATATCAGCTGTATTTGTACTCAGCTCGAAACAGGAAAATTACACCTGTTTCTTCATGTTCTTAGCCTCGTACAAATACAGCTGATACATGTATTTATAGACACTACACAGTTATTGTCTATGTTCATGTTCTTAAGGTGTTTAAAAAAACTTCTTCAAATTGAATTTAAAGAAAAAATTAATGATACCAGAAGTTCAAGTTCTGGATGCATGTAAGTTATGGACAAATGAAAAACATATTAGCTAAAAAAGGAAATTCCTATTGCCCTTGAACAATACAATTTCTTTGATGGGTGATATTATTCAGTTTTATTTTTTACAATTGCAGGAAAAGTTAGAAGAAATAACTGCTTATGGTGGTGACTTACTAGATCAGGGGGTAAATTTATATAGATTTATATACATGTACCAGGTTTAAATATACCATTGAGATTTGTTTGACATTAAAATAATACAAAATTGGCTGTTGTACTGTCTGTTCTACATTATCTCAGAAGGAAACACCAAGTAGTAACAAACAAAAATGTACATGTATCAATTAAGAACTTAGTTTAATGAAATTGTGGCTCAGTAAAGATTCTGGATTTCATTTTAATTCATATTTTTAATTAAGAGAATTATAAAGCATGCTGACCAAATCCCTTATATCATGTAAATGGCTTTGTAAAAACAAATTTGTTCAGATAAAAAACTTTTGAGAATAGGATTGGGGAATGTCAATGAGACAACAATCCGACTAAAGAGCGCAGAAAATTGTTGAAGTCCACCAACAGGTCTTCAAATCCATGAGAAAATCCTGCAAACGGAGTTGGGCATCAGCTAACTGCTAAACAAAAATGAGTACTAGTTCATATCACACTAAACTCTGAAATGGCATGTTCTTTTGAGAATTTCTTTTTTTTCATTTAACTGTTTATTTGAATTTGTAGAATGTTAACCAAGATTCGACACTAGCCAAGATGATAGAATCTATGATCATAGAAGTCAATGGACAGGATAAAAAGGTTTGCAAATTGTAAAAACTGTAACTATGTTAGTTTTCTTGTTTGAATTGTTTTACATTGTCATTTTGGGGCATTTGATAGCTGACTATGCAGTATGGGCTTATCAGATGTTCATTTTGAAGGCCATACAGTGACCTATAGTTATTAATTTCTGTGTCATTTGGTCTCTTGTGGAGAGTTGTCTCATTGGCATCATACCAGATCTTCTTTTTTATATAAACTATATTAAACTGCTTTTAATTTTGATTTTGTGTCCTGAAATTTCTTTAATCTGGTTCAGAATAATAACTGTTTCAAATGAGCATAAAAATGCTGTCTATTATAAGACTAGTAGACTGATGTGTTTAGTTATAGTGTATATATGCTTTTCAGTTAGAAAGTATAATAAGGCAACATCTTCTGGACACCCTCTCTTCTTTAATTGTCAAAATGTACATCTGGTGCAATAAAATTGTTATTACTAGATCGATACCAGCTCAATAGGCAGACACTAACTAGGTGCATATGCTGGTATGATAATACAGATATTCGTTATATTTGATGTTCATGATGTTATAGATTTTTAAAATCATAAAATTGAGAATGGAAATGTGGAATGTGTCAAAGAGACAACAACCCGACCATAGAACAGACAACAGCAGAAGGTCACCAATCAGTCTTCAATCCAGCGAGAAACACCCGCACCCCGAGACGTCCTTCAGCTGGCCCCTAAAGAAATATCTATACCAGCTTACAGTGATAATGAACGCCATACTAAACTCCGAATTATAATGAATGTAATATGTATCTCCCTCATTCATAGCTATGATTCCTTGTTTGGACTTGACCTTAACTTTTGGTCCTTTTTAGTTTTATCAGCTCCAATATTTGTATTATATACATGTACTTTTTTCTTGTTTATTGTTAGCCAAAGGGATTACATCCAGAATCTGACAGAAAAGTGAAACAAGAAACCATGGAAACAATCAAATATACTCATCAACAGTTAGTGGACATGGGCATTGAGCAAGGCAATGAAAATGTAAGTTATCTGGTCACGGGTGGCATTTTTCAACACTTTTAAACTAGATATGAGCAGGGCTTCACAAATATATTTGAGCCAGCTGGACATTTTTTTGTTTTATATAGATATAGGAAGATGTGGTATGAGTGCCAAAGAGACAACTCTCCATCCAAACAACAATTTATAAAAGTAAACCATTATAGGTCAAAGTACGGTTGTCAGCATGGAGCCCTGGCTCACACCAAACAACAACCTATAAAGGGCCCAACAATTACCAGTGTAAAACCATTCAAACGGAAAAACCAACGGTCTAATCTATATAAAAAAAAATAAAAAATTAAAAAAAAATCCCCGTTTCCATCCTTAAATACTTAGTAAAAAAAGGCAAGCATTTCAATAAGTTTGGCTTTGAGCAAGATTTTTTTTAAGTTATCTGGTCACGGCTGGCATTTTTCAACACAAACTAGAGGGTAATATCATTGTAGGGATCTACTTTCCGCTAAGTCTTGTGTGTGTTGATGAATGATATAGCTTCTAATCACTCCCTGAACAAAAAAATCTCTTGAAAAATCGCCATTTTTAATCACACTTCACATTTGTTTAATGTTGTCAATATAGCAAACTAGGTTTACTTTCCATGTGATGAAAAGCAATATGTTTTTAGATAAAAATTTGATGTTTGAAATAGAGAATGCCATTCTAATGGTTGCCTTTAATTGCATACTGTCACTTCATTTTGAACTTTGAATATAATTGTCTCATTGGCAATCATACCACATCTCCTGTTTAGCTCACCTGGCCCAAAGGGCCAAGTGAGCTTTTCTCATAACTTGGAATCTGGCGTCTGGCGTCATCCGGGGTCTTTAGGAACAGTTTAGGAATTGGGGGCCAAAAAAGGGGCACAAATAGGCATTTTTGTAGTTTCTAGACAATATCTTGTGTTCAAGTGTATGAATCGCTCTGAAATTATACAACAAGTTTTCATACAACAAAGGGATGGTTAGGATCAACTTTTGGAGGGTTATGACTCAAACCATAAGAAATTAGATGCAACAAGGGGCAAAAAATTTTTTTTTCTTCTGGTTAATGGACAATTAAGACAATTTAAAAACAGTGTAAGGGAGGTAATTCAAATTGAAATACCTCATTTAAAATGTGCATAGTGAATTGCACACAAGCAAAAAAATATATAAATTCAAATTATATAACAAATTCTAACTTCTTTGACTACAGTTTATCTGTGTCAGAAACCTATTCTGTGTCAAATATTTAATTACAATCCTAATTCAAACCTGTATTAAGCGTGAATATATAGTGTGTCCATTTTTGTCCCAACTGTTCAGGGTTGGACCTCTGCTGTTGTATCAAGCTAGCACTGCAAAGCAATTTATTTTATACATGTATTGAATTTAATCTAAATCATTTAATCCAATAACCAAACCTTTATTGCATTTTTATCTGTTTTAGGAATTACAGAGAAATTTTTATGTTGGTAGAAATACATACTGGGAAAATGGCATTGTGCCATATACAATTAAAGGCAGTTTGTGTAAGTATATCTTAGTTTTAGGTATTAAGATTAAAACCAATATGGTGGAGGACACTTGGTACCATGTATAATATTATTAAAGGAGTCACATTTGAAGCAGGGTCTGGATACCCTCCCAGAGCACCTGATTACTCCTGTTCTCCAAGAACCCTTATCATAATTAGTATCTTAGTCCTGAGACATCTTTGGTTTTCAAAGTCTAAGGTACACTAAAATTCAATTGTTTTGCTTCTAACACAAATTTAAAAAAATTTTCTTTGTTAAGAATCAAGTATCAAATAGTAAGTCTCTTCAGTGCCATTTGCAGCAAAAATGTGCAGTCTAGGCCCTTGCTGACATGCCATCTATTTAGGATCATTTAGTTTTATTTACTATATAAAAAAGAAGATGTGGTATGATTGCCAATGAGACAACTATCCACAAAAGACCAAAATGACACAGACATTAACAACTATAGGTCACTGCACGGCCTTCAACAATGAGCAAAGCCCATACCGCATGGTCAGCTATATGATCTCTCTGCATTTGCTTTGTTCATCTCTTTATTTAGTTTCGAAAATTGCCAAAAAAGTCTTGTTCCTCAATATTATACATTAAGAGGGATGTCAACTGTATCAGTGGGTCTGTCTTATAGTCAACAATTCCTGTAGCAGAGAGTCTAAGTGGATGGATGTAAATGCAAGAAACAATTGTGAAAAAAAGGGAAAAATAAAGATGAGCATGCATCAAGCAACTGGTTAATATGATCATTTAATCGAGAAACCATTCTCCAAACTAAATAAATTACTTAACTAATCAATTTTGTTGATTTTAGCCAATACCAAAGAGAGAAAGATAATTGAAACAGCTATAGAGGAATTGGCGAGGAAGACCTGTATACAACTGGTTCCTAAAGATAGTATTGAAGCGCAGGATCTCAGTCATACCACTTATATAGAATTTATTGATCTACCGTATGTACATGTAATACTAGTAGCCCATTTCTACTTTAATTTCAGAAAATGTTGTGTGCATTTATTATTGCAATTTTTAACCGGATTTTTGTGACAAAAATGTCGGTTATTGATTTGGGGATGTATGGCGGGCGGGCGGCAACCAAATGTTGTCCGTGCATATTCTCATGAACCGTTCGACCAAAGCTTTTAAAATTTTAATATGTTGTTACTAACAACAAAATGAAGGTCAAGTTTAATAGTGACGATTTTGACTTTTACCGTTCAGGAGTTATGGTTCTTGAAAGATTGAAAAATGGCATTTCCAGTCGTGTCCGTTCATTTACGCATGAACTGTTCAACCAAAGCTTCCCAAATTTTAATATGTTGTTACTGATGACAAAATGGAGGTCAAGTTCAATAATGACGATTTTGACTTTTACCGTTCAGGAGTTATGGTTCTTGAAAGATTGAAAAATGGCTTTTCCAGTCGTGTCCGTGCATTTACTCATGAACTGTTCAACCAAAGCTTTTCAAATTTTAATATGTTGTTACTGATGACAAAATGAAGTTCAAGTTTAATAATGTCGATTTTGACTTTTACCATTCATCAGTTATGGTTCTTGAAAGATAGAAAAATGGTGTTTCCATTCATGTTGTTGCATTTACACATGAACTGTTCAACCTAAGCTTTTCAAATTTTAATATGTTGATACTGATGACAAAATGGATGTCAAATTTGATATTGACGATTTTGACTTTTACCATTCATCAGTTATGGTTCTTGAAAGATAGAAAAATGGTGTTTCCATTCATGTTGTTGCATTTACACATGAACTGTTCAACCTAAGCTTTTCAAATTTTAATATGTTGATACTGATGACAAAATGGATGTCAAATTTGATGTTGATGATTTTCACTTTCACAGTTCATCAGTTATGGTTCTTATGATATTGCCAGGACACAAATAAATGTTAATAAATCCGGTTTGCTGTCGTTGTGACAGCCTCTTGTTGAAGATTGAATGAACAAATAATTATTTGAGATTATTCATTGCGTGCAGATATGTTAGGGTCTGGATTGGGGTCCTTTATACTGTATTCATTAACTTTTAGGTCAGTTTTCTGTATTTGTAATTTTTTTGATCAGTTTTTATATTTCAGCACCCTATTATTCTTTATAGTATAACTAATCACCGTATTTGAATATCAAAAATAGACAACGTGTGACCGAACGACGCATGGATTAAATGAGTGTGCAGCACGAGTTTAATCCATAGCGGTGTTCGGTCACACGTTGTCTTATTTTTGATATTCAAATACGGCGATTAGTTATTCTTTTTATTACATTGGCAAATGGCTTTTTTTTATGAAATTAATGTAGAAAATGTAAGGAACTATATCTTTTTCCTACGCATTGACAATTTGTTTTGATCCGACGTTATCGACATCTTGACAACGCCTATTGTTGTATGACGTCAGAGAGTGAAATAACCACGTTTATTTCACATGTGAAATTATCGGTTTTTATCTAACTGGGAAATCAATGTAATTCATTGCAACCAATGTAATAATTATATTTTTTACCCATTACTAATATCAATTATGTTAACCTCAGTGGCGGATCCAGAACTTTTCATAAGGGGGGGTCGCTTCAGTCATGCTTCAGTGATTCCCTATATAAGCAACCAAATTTTTCGCACAAAAAGGGGGGGGGGGGTGTGGGCCCCCAGGGCCCCCTGGATCTGCCTATGGTTAACCCCAATCCAGGCATAGGTAAAAACTTCATAATAATTTCAGAATTTTCAATATATAAGTCAGGAATATGACGGTTGTTTTGCATCTACTCCATTGTCTTGTGTTGATTTTTTCATTCTTTATACGACCTTTTTGAATTTACTTGTAGATAGTATTTTTGTTATACTTTTTTTATCATTATTGAAAATAGCTCTGTTTATCTTTTAGGGGGTGTTGGTCCTATGTCGGAAGAAATCCTTCAGGTGTACAACATATCAGTTTACAGAATCCTGGTTGTGTGGATGTATGTTCCAATATTTTGTATTTAGATATTATTCTTGCTTAGGGTACTGTGTATTTAAATACAAAAGTCAAGTAAAGGGACCTCATATAGGAAGTTTCATGCAAAATCTATAGAAGACAAAAAGAAACTGTAAACACCAAAAATGATTAGCAAGAGAAAATCTACATATAGATCAAACAAAGCCAAAATTGTTAATGCATTTCTGTGAAAAGTTATTGCCCTTAGACATGTTGGATGACTTTTTTTCACCCATTTTTTTAAACAAAATATAAAATAGACAGAGAAAAAAAGAAGACCTTTATATACTGTAAACCAACTTATTTTCACGGATACTTTATTTCGTGTTTAGCCATTTCGATTCCATTTCGTGGTAATGTTATTTCGCCATTTTTAACCGGATTTTTGTGACAAAAATGTTGGTTATTGAATTGGGGATGTATGGCGGTCGGGCGGGCGGGCGGGTTATCAAATGTTGTCCGTGCATTAACTCATGAACCGTTCAACCAAAGCTTTTAAAATTTTACAATGTTGTTACTGATGACAAAATAGAGGTCAAGTTCAATAATGACGATTTTGACTTTTACCGTTCAGGAGTTGTGGTTCTTGAAAGATTGAAAAATGGTGTTTCCAGTCGTGTCCGTGCATTTTCTCATGAACTCATCAACTAAAGCTTTTAAAATTTTTATATGTTGTTACTGATGACAAAATAGAGGTCAAGTTCAATAATGACGATTTTGACTTTTACCGTTTAGGAGTTATGGTTCTTGAAAGATTGTAAAATGGCGTTTCCATTCACGTTGTTGCATTTACTCATGAACCATTCAATCTAAGCTTTTCAAATTTTAATATGTTGATACTGATGACAAAATGGAGGACAAATTTGATCATCAGAAATGGTTCTTGTGATATTGTATGTCAGAAAACAAATAAATGTTAATAAATCCGGTTTGCTGTCGTTGTGACAGCCTCTTGTTCTAACTAACGTGATGTAGTTAAATAATGAAAGATGCAAGTTTTACATTGTCGCGACGATTTAAATGCGCGTTATTTTTCTACTTGCGAAAGTCGCGAAAATAAATCGCTCGTGAAATTTAGTTGGTTTACAGTTATTAAGATTATCAGCAATACACGATCAACACTATCAAATTTTTAGTCATGTTAGTCATGAATTGTTCTAGTCTTTATTGTTGGACATTGGGTATATATAGATTCAAATGCACAATGATCCAGGCTAGTAATGTCGGCCATTTTGTTTTTTGATGTGTCAGTTGTTCACAGTTGATTTGGTCTTTAAATGTGCTTGTATTTTCATGATTCCTGATATTTCTCGATGTAAGTTCCTTAACTGGCTTATTACACATATTATGTGTTCTACAAAGGGGTATGAGCATGAATGCCCTAGTTTTGGCACAAGAAAATAAAGTTTTTGAAATTTAACCTAATATAGAATTTTGTTATGGTGTGTTGCCATGGTAACCCATTAAATGTGAAATTTAGAATTAAGGTTCAAACACAGTTAATCTTTTTTAAATATTTGATTTCTTGGTTTTGCAAAACTTATTTTATTAAATCAAGTCTTTAAATTATTTGTACTTATTGAACTTTTAAATTTGTATTTTACATTTTGTACATGTTCCCAAAATCTGAAAATTAATATCCCACAAATAAACATAAATCTACAATAATTGTATAATTATGATAATTGGCTATTTCAAGTTGCAATAAAATGCATCCCTATCTTTTGTTTTATACAGCACTCCACGGTCCAACATGAGATCTTACATGCTTTATTATAGAATCTCTATTGTTTTATACAGCATTCCACGGTCCAACATGAGATCTTGCATGCTTTATATAGAATCTCTATTGTTTTATACAGCACTCCACGGTCCAACATGAGATCTTGCATGCTTTATATAGAATCTCTTCTGTTTTATACAGCACTCCACAGTCCAACATGAGATCTTACATGCTTTATATAGAATCTCTATTGTTTTATACAGCACTCTACAGTCCAACATGAGATCTTGCATGCTTTAGGGATGTGGCATGAACAGAACCGCTTAGACAGAGATGATTACATCAGAATTTTAAAGGAAAATGTAACATCAGGAAATGAATTTAATTTTGACAAAAAAAAGACTTCTGATACTCGACCTTATGACGCAGAATCTGTTATGCAGTATAGCCTGTATGTAAGTACTTAGAAACTGTAGAATTTTTAATAATTTGCTGATATGTAGATTATGTAATGCTTTTTGATTGATTTTGATATTTGGTGTTTAAATGTCACTGCATTTAGGCTATTTCCTGGCGGCCAGTCTTTAATGGTGAAGGAAGCCAGAGTGCCCGAAGAAAACCAACAACCTTCGATAGGAAAACTTACAATCCTAGTCAATTAAGATTGGAGTCAAGTGCACCCGCATGTGCGGGGTTCAAACTCACAACCTCATTGTTGACTGGCTAGTGATTACAGTAGTAACTACTTTGACCACTTGGCCACCTATAATGCTAGAATTGGTAACAATGCTTATTTTTGTCCCCTACCGACGAAATCCAAGTGACTTAAGGTTTGCACTCCATATGTCTGTCTATCAGCCAGTCCTGCAAATTCTTTTTTCTACATGCTTGAATATATTGATCTGTTATTTGGTGTATTGTTTTTTCGCAAATTTCAAAGTACAAAACTAACATAAAACTAACAAAGATGACAAAAGCTCACCTGAGGTTTGAATTGCACATATCAGCAATTATGTTAGATTTTTTTGGGCCACAAATAAACTACCAAACTGTACAGGTGAGCAATCTGATTTGCATACAATTCTTATTTGCATCTCATGTGCCCCACATGTGAAACTAATGCGATTTGTTAGCAATTTCTGTTTGGGTTAAGTCATCAGAACCCCTCAAAGATGGTTTGTTATTATGAGGGTAGTAATGCCCTTTACTCTCAGGCGTCAAACAGTCATTTTTTGCTACTGTTAGCGTCAAATTGGTCAAAATATTATCTTAATTCGTCAAAATATCCTTAACGTGATTTGTCAGAAGTCTCAAATACTTATCATTAGCGTAATTTTTTGTAAAAAATCTGAGATGATGCCTCAAAATCAGTCGATTCCATTATTGTCTAAAAGAAAGTGTACATTATATCGTCATGCACCAAACATTACTGTTAATGTCATGAGTTGGCAAGAATTTTTTACCGTTATACGTCATGAGTTGGCAAGAATTTTCACCGTTATACGTCATGAGTTGGCAAGAATTTTTACCGTTATACGTCATGAGTTGGCAAGAATTTTTACCATTATACGTCATGAGTTGGCAAGAATTTTTACCATTATACGTCATGAGTTGGCAAGAATTTTTACCGTTATATGTCATTAGTTGGCAAGAATTTTTACCGTTATACGTCATGAGTTACCTCTATTATGAGACATAGTATAGTCAGTTCCTGATGCAGAGACCACAACTTTGACTTCATTAATTTATGTGGATACATTGCAAAAAGTTTTTTATTTCGTCACAGGTTTTTGCCAGTCAACATAAAAGCTGAAAGATAATTTGACTTTATTGGACTTTTGAATTATGGTTTATCTATACCCAGGAAATCCATAAAAATTGGTATCATCATATGTCAAATATATGAAGTATAGAAATAAGTTCAAATTTAAATTTTCATGTTTTTCTAAGTTTATCACTCTGTAGAAAGCTTATATATTCAAAGGTCAATATTTAGGTTGCTTGGATATGACTAAGTGCAGTTCTAATTTAATTCTAATCCTATTTTTAGTCATTTGGGAAAACAATAGGAAATACAACAGCAAAAACAATGGAATTTGTTGACAAAAACCTAGAATTTTTAGCTGACCTAGAGGCTGGACTGGATTTCTATGACGTAGCAGATATCACTGATGCATATCAATGTGCAGGTATTATATCATATTAAGTTAGTAGAATTACGTATATTTTCCCATTTTATCATATTATTTTTATAAGGAGAGTAAAATTGTTCAAATGAACTTTTAAGAAAATTTCAAATTCCCTTACAAAATCATTTAACTCGCAATATATTTGAGTTAAATCTTAGCTAAAAGATACAAAATGTGACTATCCTATATCATCAGTTTATTTTCTTAAATGAATCTTGTTGAAATAAGAAAAAAAAACTTTTCTTCGACAGGGGAGAAAACTCTTTTTATGCCCCACCTACAATAGTAGAGGTGCATTATGTTTTCTGGTCTGTGGGTCCGTTATTCCGTTCGTCCGTCCAATTGTTCGTCCCGCTTCAGGTTAAAGTTTTTGGTCGAGGTAGTTTTTGATGAAGTTGTAGTCGAATCAACTTGAAACTTAGTACACATGTTCCCTATGATATGATCTTTCTAATTTTAATGCCAAATTAGAGTTTTTACCCCATTTTCACAGTCCACTGAACATAGAAAATGATAGTGCGAGTGGAGCATCCGTGTACTTGGGACACATTCTTGTTTGTCATGAAATAATAAACCAGATTTTAGTAACTTAATTTAATAGAATATTCCAATTATTCATTTGTTTATTAAGTTAATACCAATTTTTATGCTAATTGAGGACCAGTTTTTATGGATACTAATTTTAATGGTTTTGCCAAAGTCTGCACATTAATATTTTGTTGAATTACAGGTACCTGACTTTGGACAGACATAAATATAACATGGGTAAAACATGTAAGTGGACAGTCTTAACCAAATTTGTTTGTATCATATGGATAAACTGCCACCAGACCCATAACTTTGGTACAAAAATAAAACTTCTTATCCTTCTCTGTTTTTTTACTTTTTAATGGAATATATATTCTAGTTAATTATTATGCTTATATTGGTCATTGAAATTAATATATTATGTAAAATGCATATATTGGTGTACACTTTAGCTCATTGTGAAGGATTATCCAGAACGACATGTGAAAATGGTGGATTTGTTGACCACAACTGTGAATGTTTTTGTCCACCTGGTCTGAAGGGAGACAACTGCCAAACAGTAGAAACCACATCAGGTAAGGGGAGATAATTTTCAAACAGTAGAAACATCATTAGATAAAGGGAGATGATTGCCAAACAGTAGAAACATCATCTGGTAAGGGGAGACAATTGCCAAATAATAAAAACATTATCAGGTGAAGGACGATTATTGAAAATAATAGAAATATTATCTGGTAAGGAGAGATAATTGAAAATAAAAATATTATGAGGTAAGGGGAGAAAATTGCAAAATAATAAAAACATTATCAGGTCAGGGGAGAAAATTTCAAAATAATAGAAACATTATCAGGTAAGGGAAGACAATTACCAAATAATAAATACATTATCAGGTGAAGGACGATTATTGAAAATAATAGAAATATTATCTGGTAAGGGGAGATAATTGCAAAATAAAAATATTATCAGGTAAGGGAAGATTATTTGCGAAATAATAGAAACATTATCAGGTAAGGGGAGACAATTGTCAAATAATAAAAAACATTATTGGGTAAAGGAAGATTATTGCAAAATAATAGAAACATCATCAGGTTAGGAGAGACTATTGCCAAATAATAAAAAAAACCTATCAGGTAAGGGAAGATTATTTGCAAAATAATAGAAACATTATCTGGTAAGGGAAGAAAATTGCCAAATAATAAAAAAAAACAGTAAAAGTTAGGGAAGATTATTACAAAATAATAGAAACATCATCAGGTTAGGGGAGACAATTGCCAAATAATAGAAACATTATCAGGTAAGGGGAGACAATTCCCAAATAGTAGAAACATTATCAGGTAAGGGGAGACAATTCCCAAATAGTAGAAACATTATCAGGTAAGGGGAGACAATTCCCAAATAGTAGAAACATTATCAGGTAAGGGGAGACAATTCCCAAATATAAGAAACATTATTTTAGAGGGCAATACATAGTCTTCAACAAAAGACTAGCCAATGAAAATGTGACAGGATTGAGTTTATATTACATCAGGGGTTTACATGAACTTTAATCTGAATTGGTTATTTTTTAGCATGTGGAGGTATTGTCTATGTATCAGAGTCAAAGGTCACAGAGATAAGAACACCTAACTGGCCATCTTCCTATCCTGTTGGAACAAAGTGTACCTGGTTGATAAAGGTAAATGTTGTGAATTATATACTGTCCGTCTTAACTACAATCCCCTTCCCTTTCATGAATGTGACCTACCGAATTAGACTATTTACTGGATTTGTTATAACATGAGCAACACGGCGGGTGCCACATGTGGAGCAGGATTTGCTTACCCTTCCGAAGCACTTGAGATCACCCCTAGTAGGGGTTCTTGTTGCTTATTCTTTAGTTTTATATGTTGTGTCATGTGTACTATTGTTTTTCTTTTTCATTTTTAGCCATGGCGTTGTCAGTTTATTTTCGATTTATGAGTTTGACTGTCCCTCTGGTATCTTTCGTCCCTCTTTTATAGTTTTACAGTATAATATAATTGGATATAAAGCTATGGTCATCCCAATCAGGATAAAAAAGTGTGACAAATGGGGTAAACAAAAGCAAAAGTCAGAGAAATCCAGCCAACACAATGGCCAAACTTAAAAAATATAAACAAAACAAGTATACTCTCAGAAACTAAAAGATTGAAAAACCTTAGCTGAACAAAAAACTGAAATTGTATTTAGTAAATCAAATGCATACCATACACACCTAAATAGAATATGGTGTATCAAACAGGGGTTAAAAAATTTGGTTAAAGCTAACTAGCCCAGGACTTATTGGCAGCAAGATTTTACTAGCCCTGTTGGAAGAACTGCTAGTCCATCAAAACTGACCTGCTAGCCCTAGTATGCCTTAAAAATCAAGAGTTTGCTGCATACTACAAAGTGGGTGTCCTTTGTTTTGAAGGAGAAATTATACACTCTATTGTATAATTTTTGTTGATCTGTTATTTATTCTTTTGGTGCTTAACCCAACTTAGTTGTTCCCACATTCAAAGCAGACTTTTTATTGGCGTGCTTGGTGCAACTAACGGCAATATTCACAGAGCATTGTATGTTTTTCATCAACAGCCAACCTTGCCAAGGGAATCATTGTGTCCCAGTTCTGCCAACTTTTCAGGAAGTGAATGCGTGATTTTTTGGCCAAATTGTACAGATCAAAGAGAAAAAAACAATAGATCAAAGGAAAATGCCGCCAAATAAGACTGAACATGTGTGAGTCTCGCGCTAAAGACCTGACAGCCCTGCTGTCCTGGACACTATTATTTTTTTCCGCTGCTTTTCCCTGTCGTATTTAGCATTTTTGGGGGATTAATTTTCAGCTTCGTTACTCCCTTCAACTACCGTTTTTCGTTTTGAAACTGACGGAAGTTCCTGGGGTTCCCGTACTAAAATATTAAGAAATATTTTGTTGCATGGTTTCGTGCTCAAGAGCTGTGCAACAAGACAGGTCAATACCAATCAATACATCAATCATACCCCCAAATACCGTTAATTGAAAATCTCGGCACGAAAAGCAATGTACAATACCAAAGCCATGGTATGAGAAATTGATATTTAAAGTACGAGAATTGCAATCAACACATGATACCAAGCCACCCAGACATGCCAGAGTTATTTGTTCTATTTTTTAAATATTTACAACAGGACCTGAACAAACCAGTTCAAATTCTTGGAATCCCGGATGACTTAATTGAATCGAAATGGCTAACATAGAATAGTGATGAAGGGATTTTTCACTTTCTATTTTGGAAACGTCAAGAATTTTTTGTTACTAGTCCGTCGGGCATATCGGATTACACATTTTAATTGCCCGAGGCGTAAATGATCTAGTCCCGGGCGTCGGGCTAGTGGATTTTTTAACCCCTGATCAAAGGCATACTATAGCTGTTGATGCTTGTTTCTCCCTTATGATGGTAGAGTTCTGCAAGACTCCTGCTTTTTTCCGATACCACTGTTTTAAATAAATATGACTAAAATAAACACTGCATTTATGAAATTTTCTATTTTACAATATATTCGGAAAGCACAATTAGTTGTACAATTACTATGAAATATATATGGTCTCCACATGGTTGCTTTTAACCAATCAAATTCTTAGAAATATATAGGTTAGGTAATATTTAAAATCAGGCTCCAGCTGAAATGTATGTAAAGTTAACAGAAGATGAGCTTTCCCTTCCATACAACACTCTCGACAGATGCTACCATTGGATGGAAGTAAGGTATAATCTGATTGGTCAACTTGGTGTCAAGATTTGTGGTGAGGCTAAAAACAGGATCTGGACTACAACCTCATCAGGTGAATCTAACTTGATGATGGTAAGATTTGATGCTAAATTTGCGGAAGACCGGGATCCATGGCAAGGATTCAAAATAAGTGCCACAGCTTTTAACAAAGGTAAGAAGAAAATGTGGATTCATTTCCATTTTCATTGGAATGAGTAAAAGTTGCATTTTGGGAGATATTTGATTTCATGGTTTGGCCAAATGCTGCAAATAGCCTTATAGAAAAGTCGTAATTGGTCATTGAATTTTGTGGTTCACCTGTACCCATGAAATCCACGAAATTTGGTAACCAACAAATAATAATGAATCCACAGTATTTTAATAATGACCATATGGATGTTACAGCACCTTGAACTTTTTGATTATCAATAATCTTTACCATGTAAGATGTGTTTGTTTGTTGTCCTTGTTTTAAATGCTACTTGCAGCACTCTTTGCTTGTATTACCATGAAGAACTATTCTAATGCAACAATGTTTGTAACGTTCATTTTGATTGGATAACGTCACTTTTTTACATGGCATCAATTGACAATTGATGCTATGGGACGTACGCGCAAGCGCAGACGACATTTAACAGATTTTAATTACATGTTTTAACGTTGTTTTCTGTCAGTTTCATTAGAATGGAGATAACAATATTGTATTTTAAGCTCCTGACGGCATCAATTGGGGAATTGATGGTCGCAAATACCCGTTTACTGTCTCCGCTAACGCTTCGCCAGTAAACTTAATTTGCGACCATCAAATCCTCAATTGATGCCGTCGGAGCTTAAAATACAATATAGTAATCTCCTAATTTGAAGTACAACAATTTTTACCATCACTGAGAACTGGTTAGAAAACTGGTTTACATGTATTATGAACTTATTGCATGTTGCATCTTTACCATGTTATAACGCCTTAAACTCTGCATATTAATCATCTTGACCGTTTCATAGCTTTAAAAATATCAATAACCTGTACCATGGAAGAACACTGACAAGAGTTTGAAAATATCCTGCACGGCCAAATGGATGACCAAGGTGACCAAATTTCTATACCCAATTAAGTGACATGTAATGGTAGTTTATTATCTGTATCACTAGAATTTTTAACACTTGAGTTAACCCTGCATGTTAAAGGTATATTTGATTCATATCTTCATTGACTAGGATGGTCAATGGGTCCTCTCTGGACATTTGAATTGTCTCAACTTAAACATAATATAATTGTGTGAGCATTGACAAAGGCATAATGTCATATTGATACATATTCTCATTATTCTGTTTACAGACTCAACTCCAACAACTCTACCAAGTGATTTAACTCCAACAACTCTACCGACAACTCTACCGACAACTCTACCGACAACTCTGCTGACAACTCTACCAACAACTCTACCGACAACTCTACTGACAACTCTACCAGGGGATTCAACTCCGACAACTGTACCGACAACTCTACCAAGTGATTCAACTCCAACAACCCTACCAAGTGAACCTTTGACCTGTACTTTTGAGCCTGGTTCAGATTGTTTTTTAATGAATGACCCAAATGCAAAACTTACGTGGAAACAACAGAGAGTAAGTTAGAAAACTTTATTTTGTGAATAAATTATAAACCGTTTTGCAGTACAAAAATGTCCATGTTTTTTATGTTTTATGTTTTAACTTTTTTCAGAATCAAATGCATTGTGGGTAACATTTTCATAAGCTAACTCAAAAGTATTGTGATTGGTTAATAGAATACACAACAATGGAAAAAGGACAACCAATGGTGTTGCTTTATTTCTTTTAAAATAAACCTTCAAAAAAATTACCCATAATCATTTAGATTTTGAAACCTGATAATTGGTATGTCAGTTATGAGGACACAAAAAAATACATATTTTTGATATTTGAATTCAACTTGTTTAACTTTAATTTACAGTCTTTAGATTTTTATAATTTTTTGATATTACTCATTGTTAATGAGGTTCCTAAGTTTTTCATTTTGTTCTGGATCCTTTTAACCCATACAGACCCTCATAAATTGTATTCTGAATTAACATACTAGGTTTATGTCTAATTGACAGTTTTTGAAATATTTATTTTGACAAACATCAAATTGAAACATTATTGATTTCATTTAGTTTTGACAATCATTAAAATAAAACAATTTATTGATTTCATTTAGTTTTGACAATCATTGAAATAAAAAGTTATTGATTTCATTTAGTTTTGACAAATATCAAAATAAGACTTTATTGATTTCAATTTTCAAAAATACATAATTTTGATTTTTGAATTCATCTTTATTTAAACCTTAAACAGTCTTTAGACCAGATTTTAATAAGTTTTGATATGACTAATTGTTAATGAGGTTCCTAATTTTTTGATAAATGATTTTGCCTTTTTATTTTTGTTATTTTTTTGCATTTTATTCTGGATCCTTTTAACCCATACAGACCGTCATAAATTGTATTTAATATCAACTAACATGGGTTTATGCCTTGACAGTTTTTGAAATATTTATTTTAACAAACATCAAAATAAATCTTTATATTCCATGATTTCAGTTTTCAACACCTACACCAGGAACTGGACCCTATGGAGCAAAAGAGGGTCAATATTACTCCTACATGGAGTCCTCCCACCCAGCTGGTAGTACAGGTCAAGAGCTCACGGCTACATTTGTGATGAGAAATGAAATATCAGAAGGTATGCAAGTTTTGTGAAGTCTATAAACAATTGTCTTCTTCTTTGCAAAGGAGAAGGAAGAATGATTGTGAGAAATATAGAATCCACAACAACAACAAGTGTATTATGATATTTCTTCACTCGAGACAGTTAAATTTTAAAATTTGAAGAAAGAGGCTAGAGGAGCTTTTTAAATAATTAAAATTTAACTGTTGAGAATCTATTTCTCTTAAGATTTTTATCCTCCCTTTTCAAAGATTTTAGGAAAGTTGTGTACTTAGATGTAACGTCATCAGGCATGGTCGCCTTTTTTCATGACGTTACAATAAAAATATTCAGAAGAAAACAAGAAAATTTTAAATCACAATTAAATTTCAACCAATCATTTGCGGAGAACAGATTTTTCACTAGTGAGGAGAATTATTTTTCTCACACTGGTCAGGAAATATGAAAATAGCACAGAAGTTAGAGAAAGGAGCTGTTACATTTGGGTAAAGAAAGGCATGTGCACTTTATGACCCTAATATTTCATAACTATAATATTCTAATTGAAGCTTGATGGAATTTAAAATATAACAAGTTTATTTTTTTATTTCACAGCCCAACCTCGATGTTTGTCATTCTACTACAGTATGCATGGGGCAACAATGGGCTCGTTAGAAGTTTACCGGAAAGGGACAGGAATTCCAAAGGATCTTATCTTTATTAAAGAAGGAGAACAGGGAAACCAATGGAAACTTGCCAAGATATCAATACAACCTGTTCCTGGTCTACAGGTGAGTAAGGAAGGGTAACAGTACAATACTTTACTATTACCATCTTAAGGGTAAGGGTAAAAATACAGTCATATTCATGGAGGTAGTGATTTCTATAGCTTATCAGGGGCCTCGGTGGCTGTGGTCTTAAGTAGTAACTACTGTTATAACTAGCCAGTCAGCACTGAACCTCAGTGAGGTCATGAGTTTGAACCCTGTCTTGCTGATGTACTCACTCCAATCTTAGTTGTCCAAGAATTATTAGTTTTCCTACGGAGATCTGTGGTTTTCTCCAGCTTTATACACCGGTAGAAACTGGCCACAACAAAATAGCCCAAAAGTGGTGCTTAAAAGTGGCGTTTAAACACCAAAAATCAAAATCAGTCTATAGCTTATATGACAAAGCATTTGTTGTTGAATGTCACTCACATTGTAGATATTATTAATATACAGGGATGTGGTATGATTGCTGACGAAACAAATTATATCTGACAGAGATCAGGTGTGAAAGTAAAATAGTAGAATTGAATTTTGAGGAGGGTGGCAAGAGAGATAAAATCTAGAAGTTTTTTGTTAGTATGTTACAGATTACTTAGAAACACATGTATCCAATACTGAATAGTGTGTTGGTGGTTTGTTTTTTTGCTCTTTTAAATGTATTTTCTATGTATTTTGGCTACAGTTCTATGTATTTTGGCTACAGTTCTATGTATTTTGGCTACTGTAGCCAAAATACATAGAAAATACATATT
This sequence comes from Mytilus galloprovincialis, assembly GCA_037788925.1. Classification (NCBI taxonomy): domain Eukaryota; kingdom Metazoa; phylum Mollusca; class Bivalvia; order Mytilida; family Mytilidae; genus Mytilus; species Mytilus galloprovincialis. The sequence continues at coordinate 18,659,395 of CM075338.1, read as the reverse complement.
TTTACGTGCAAAATTTACATCTAAAATTTTAGACTTTTAAATTAGATATGTTTTCTCATAAAAGCATTGACTTTATCAGTTCTGCTTTGATTTGGAAGAAAACGTACTTTAATGGAAGACTTTTTCTTCAAATTATAGGTATATATTGAAGCAGTACGAGGGTCAACACATTTAAGTGATATTGGAATTGATGATGTCAAACTAACTACTGGATACTGCAGTAAGTAAAAAAGAATCACATTAATTATGTTTTTCAGTCTGTCTGTACCACTTCAGGTTAAAGTTTTGGTAAAGGAAGTTTATGATAAAGATGAAGTCCAATCAACTTAACACTTAGACATGTGCCTTATGATATGACCTTCCTGTTTTAATGCCTAACTAGATGTTTTACGCCAATTTCTTGGTCCACTGAACAGAGAAAAGGATAGTGCAAGTGGGGCATCCCTGTACTATGATGATGATGATGATGCACATTCTTATTAGGCCATTAATTTTGTTGTATGATTTGTTTAACACTTTTCATTGCAAAGTATACAATATAATTTTTTTCTGATTGTTGAAGGCTGTAAAGTTGCCTATAACACAGCCTACATAGATATAAGAAGATGTGGTATGAGTGCCAATAAGACAACTCTCCATCCAAATAACAATTTATAAAAGTAATCCATTATAGGTCAATGTACATTCATTTCATTTTAACTCTGATGAATAGTTGTTACAATGGCAGTCATGTCAAAAATTTTTTGTTATTATTCTTATATGAGATTAAAGACAGAAGGTGGACACTGGGATTTCTCTTCTGTGTGTCTGCTAGCTTTCCTTTATCTGTCTGTTCATTAATGACTTTGATGAGCATCACAACAAAAAAGACACTAAGTTCAGATCTTGATGTACCCACAGCTATTGACAACTAGTTCAAAGCAATAACAACTGATAAACAAAGTTATGTATCTTAGACTGTTCATTATGATGTATAATAGCTAAAGGAAGATGTGGTATGAGTGCTAATGAGACAACTCTCCATCCAAATAACAATTTATAGAAGTAAATCATTATAGGTCAATGAAGGGCCATCAACACAAGCCTTAGCTCACACCAAACAACAAGCTATAAAGGGCCCAAAAATTACTAGTGAACATTTTAAATCAAATATACTCCTTCAGACCTAATGAGCTAGTGGTTCCCTGTTCACCTTGAGGGTTCAAACCATGGCCTGATCAAACTTAAGACTTCAAAACTTAAAGTTCCTTGTGGCATTATTGATCGAGTAAGAGCAAAGCCCGGTCGGCTTGAATACTTTTTAACAAAAAATTTCACTGGTACTCATAAAATCCAAAAACTTCATATAATATAAATTGCCTATTTTTATGCAAGTCTGTTCCTTAAGATTAACACTCATGTGGCCACAATATCACATGCTAGTGTTACCAATGTTATTTCAATTGATTGGGCAGAGCTCAATCTAATTGAAATTAAATCTCTCACTCGCTATTTTTTTTATTCTTGGTCGCTGCGTGCCACGCAGCGACCAAGAATAAAAAAAATAGCGAGTGAGAGATTTAATTTCAATTAGATTGGGCAGAGCTTACATTTAAATTTGCATAAGGACAGTCTATTTGAAGATTTGTGTGATAAGGATGATTGCCGTTATAAAATGATTTCTAATCACCTATCAGTGTCATCAAAGGAATTTACACTACAATGACTGGACACTTCATTGATGAGTTTATCCTTAAACACCTATCTATAGATGGACTGGTTTTTTGTGAGCGAAACTGGTTAAACTCCGCCCAGTGAAGTGAAATAAATCAATTAATACCAATTTTTATATTTTAGACATAATTTGTACATTTGAGCCTGAGGATCCAGATTGTGTTTTTGATCTTTCCAAGGGAGACTACAACTGGGATATCAAACAGGTAAATATCATCCATATATGAAATATATCAGACAGGTAATTACCATGGTTGAGAAAGATCCCATACTGGCCATAGATAAATACCATGGTTGAGATATATAATCAGACAGGCAAATACCATAGTTGAGATATATCAACAGGGTAATTACCATGGATGAGGTATATCAAACAGGTAAATACCATATGGTTGAGATATATCAGACAGGTAAATACCATGGTTAAGATGTATCAGACAAGTAAATATCATGGTTGAGATATATCAGACAAGTAAATCGTCGCTGTTATGCAAAAACCTCGTATCTCAATATTTTGCGGAAATCTTTTTATCGATTATTTAGAATTAAATATGTATGTTCCACTATATGCGAAAATATCTGACCTTCTAACCAATCATCAACCCGAATTCTGACATGTGACGAAAAAGTGTAGTCGGATTGGTGAGACATTTTGTTGTGCAAAAATATCGTATCTCAAAAGAAAAAAATTTTGCACGGCAGCTGACATTATTACAGGTACAGTTTTATCAATTTTAGGTTCTCAAAGCTAATATATTAGCTTAAAAATAATGAAAATACAATAAAGGTGCAGAAATTTTTGCTCGTCTTGGTAATTGATTGGTTAGAAGATCAGATATTTTCGCATACAGCGGAACATACATATTAAATTCTAAATAATCGAAAAAAGATTTCAGATTTTACTGCCTGGTGTAAAATTATCAAAACCTTAGATACGAGGTTTTTGCATAACAGCGACGAAATACTATAATTGAGATGTATCAGACAGGTAAATATCATGGTTGAGAAATATCAGACAGGTAAATATCATGGTTGAGATATATAAGACAGGTAAATACCATGGTTAAGATGTATCAGACGGGTAAATATCATGATTGAGATATATCAGAAAGGTAAATACCATGGTTGAGATATATGAGAAAGGTAAATATCATGGTTGAGATGTTTGAGACAGGTAAATATCATGATTGAGATATATCAGAAAGGTAAATACCATGGTTGAGATGTATCACAGGTAAATACCATGGTTGAGATATATCAGAAAGGTAAATACAATGGTTGAGAAATATCAGACAGGTAAAATACCATGGTTGAGATATATTAGACAGGTAAATATCATGGTTGAGAAATATCAGACTGGTAAATATCATGGTTGAGATATATCAGACAGGTAAATACCATGGTTAATATCATGGTTGAGATATATCAGGTAAATACCATGGTTGAGATGTTTGAGACAGGTTATTATCATATACTTAGAATAAATAATATATGATGTTTACTGTATGATAATAGCATTAAATCAAAGTAAATTCCATATTTTTCGAATTGGTGCTTTGCGGGCTGATATGAAAAGTTTATCACATGCTTCGAACGTTATCACATGCCTTTCCGTAACGTTATCACATGGCATTCCGGTGATACTCGGCAAATTCCGGAAAATACACCTGAATGCTACGTTTTTCGTGAAACATTACAAAAAAAGTGTACAAAACAATTATTTGGATACTGGAAATTATATTGTGTAAAATAATTAAAAAACAAACAAAAAAACAAACAAAAAAAAACAAAAAAATAAAAAATTATTATTAAGTAAATGCATTTTTTAACAGTTTCAAACATAATTTAGAAAGTTACTTGAAAAAAAGTTGACTTTCCAAACAGTTTTCATTATGTATATTGTTGCTTTTTTTGTTGTTGTTCGGTTCGTCTATATCAAAATGTTTTTCTTCTCTATTGAGGCATATGATAGAAAGATTTCATATCGAATGTACTATATTTGGGGTACAACGTCCGTGAACTTTCAGTCTTTGAACTTCTTTTTGGGAACCACGTAAAAGGATCAATATATGAATCTGTTATTTTTCTCCATTGTTGAAGCATATGATAAAAAGATCATAACATGTCATTTTTCATATCGCATGTATTATCAGCCCTCGGTCAACATCAGCCCTTGAGCCATGCGGCTCTTGGGCTGATATTAAACCTAGGGCTGATAATACATGCGATATGAAAAATGCCATGTGATAATCTGATAATATCATGGTTGAGATATATCAGACAGGTAAATAACATAGTTGAGAAATATCACAGGTAAATATCATGGTTGAAATATATCAGACAGGTAAATACCATGGTTGAGATATATCAGACAGGTACATATCATGGTTGAGATATATCAGACAGGTAAATACCATGGTTGAGATATATCCAGGGGGTAAAAATCATGGTAATATCAGACCGGTAAATACCATGTTTGAGAAATATCAAGGGGGTAAAACCATGGTTGAGAAATATCAGACAGGAAAATACCATTGTTGAGAAATATCAAGGGGGTAAAAACCATGGATGAGATATATCCCATAGGTAAATACTATGGTTGAAATGTTGAGGGGGTAAAACCTTGGTTGAGAAATATCAGACAGGTAAATATCATGGTTGAGAAATATCAAGGGGGAAAAAACCATGGTTGAAAACATATCAGACTGGTAAATATCATGGTTGAGATATATCAGACAAGTAAATACCATGGTTGAGATATATCAGACAGGTAAATATCATGGTTGAGAAATATCAGGTAAATACCATGGTTGAGAAATATCAAGGAGTTAAAAACCATGGTAATATCAGACAGGTAAATACCATGTTTGAGAAATATCAGACAGGTAAAACCATGGTTGAGAAATATCAGACAAGTAAATACCATGGTTGAGAAATATCAAGGGGGTAAAAACCATGGATGAGATATATCCCATAGGTAAATACTATGGTTGAAATGTAATCAGACAGGCAAATGTCATGGTTGAGATATATCACACAAGTAAATACTATGGTTGAGATGTATCAGACAGGTAAATACCATGGTTAAATATATCAAGGGGGTAAATACCATGGTTGAGATATATCAGACAGGCAAATACCATGGTTGAGATATATCAGACAGGCAAATGCCATGGTTGAGATGTATCAGACAGTTAAATACCATGGTTAAAATTTTTTCAAGGGGGTAAATATCATGGTTGAGATATATCAGACAGGTTAATATCACAGTGGAGATAAATATAGCAGATAAATACGAATGGTGAGATATATCAAACTGGTAAATATCATGGTTTTTCAATTGTATTTGTCAGGACCTCTGTCGCTGAGTGGTCTAAGTCTAAGTTTATTACTAGCATTTTTAACATTGAGGTAATCCTGCATGTGAAATGTTTGTTTGATTCCAATATAAATCTACTAGGATGGTCAGTTGGTCATCTATCTGGACAGATGGACTGTCTCAACTTATCAAAAATTGATAATCAATCAAAAGGATCAATCAACTGTATTTGGATATATAGAGAATAATACATGGCAAAATCTGTGTTATATGCCGTATCATCCTGAGATCTCAATATCAACCCGAGTGCCTTTCTGCCCAAGGGATGATATTGGTCATGGGTAATACGGCATATGATACAGATTTTGCCATGTTTTATACGCTTTATCATATATTTCAGCAGGAGAGTGGAGGATATATGAACTACTTTCTGATCTCTAGCACCTGGGTAACCTTCAATTCTACTTAGGCCAACTAAAATTAATTAGTAGATTTTCATCCAAATTTTTGAAAAAAATGGGGTGGGTGGGAGGATTTTATTTTTTTAATTTTATTTCATATGAAACCTTCTTGTCACGTGTTATTCATATATGCAGTATAATAATAAGCTTATATCATGTAAATACATCCATAAAGTATTTTATATAAGACAATAACAATCAAAACTAAGGAGTAACCAGAGACTCATAAAACCAAAAGACATTTACATCAACAGTTACAAATAATAAGTAGGAAACAACACGAACTCCACTTAATTCAAGGAGTGAAATCAAATGCTCCTGAAGGGTAAGCATTACCTGCACCGTATACGACACCCGTCATGTTATTTCTTTGTTCAGCTCGGTAATGATAGAAGGTTGTTACGACTGAGGAAGAATATCACAGAGATATATATGATTGCTGACACACTTTTGTCATAATGGCCTATCAGCTCATGATGGCGACCATAAAATTGCTTGAGTGATGACCTTAATTTGATTGATTTATAGCCCTGTCTTCCCATCCCTAGATTTTCCATCATCTATCATGGAAAACTTCATGGAATACCATGGAATATTTTTCCATGGAATTCCATGGAGTATTGGAACCTGTTTTCCATGGAAATCCATGGAAAATAAAAAGAGACAAAAAGGAATTAATAATATTTCCATCTGAAACATTTTCCATGGAATTCCATGGAAAATATTTTCCATGATGTTTTTCCATGGAATTTCATGGAAATATATTACATAGAATTTCTTTTTCCATGGAATTCCATGGAAATATTTCCATCGTTTTCATTTAAAATGAATTGCCCAAATTAACCTTTGACAATATACATGTACCCTGTTTAACCGTATCTGTAATAATGAAGGTAAAACAAACTAGGTTCCATGCTTTTTAGCTCACCTGGCCCGAAGGGCCAAGTGAGCTTTTCTCATCACTTGGCGTCCGGCGTCCGGCGTCCGTCGTCGTCCGTCGTCGTTAACTTTTACAAAAATCTTATCCTCTGAAACTACTGGGCCAAATCAAACCAAACTTGGCCACAATCATCATTGGGGTATCTAGTTTAAAAAATGTGTGGCGTGACCCGGTCAACCAACCAAGATGGCCGCCACGGCTAAAAATAGAACATAGGGGTAAAATGCAGTTTTTGGCTTATAACTCAAAAACCAAAGCATTTAGAGCAAATCTGACATGGGGTAAAAATGTTTATCAGGTCAAGATCTATCTGCCCTGAAATTTTCAGATGAATCGGTCAATCGGTTGTTGGGTTGCTGCCCCTGAATTGGTAATTTTGAGGAAATTTTGCTGTTTTTGGTTATTATCTTGAATATTATTATAGATAGACATAAACTGTAAACAGCAATAATGTTCAGCAAAGTAAGATCTACAAATAAGTCAACATGACCTAAATGGTCAGTTGACCCGTTTAGGAGTTATTGCCCTTTATAGTCAATTTTTAACCATTTTTCGTTAATTAAAGTAATCTTTTACAAAAATCTTCTCCTCTGAAACTACTGGGCCAAATTAATCCAAACTTGGCCACAATCATCTTTGGGGTATCTAGTTTAAAAAATGTGTGGCGTGACCTGGTCAACCAACCAAGATGGCCCCCACGGCTAAAAATAGAACAAAGGGGTAAAATGCAGTTTTTGGCTTATAACTCAAAAACCAAAGCATTTTGAGGAAATCTGACGGGATAAAAATGTTTATCAGGTCAAGATCTATCTGCCCTGAAATTTTCAGATGAATCAGTCAATCGGTTGTTGGGTTACTGCCCCTGAATTGGTAATTTTGAGGAAATTTTGCTGTTTTTGGTTATTATCTTGAATATTATTATAGATAGAGATAAACTGTAAACAGCAATAATGTTCAGCAAAGTAAGATCTACAAATAAGTCAACATGACCTAAATGGTCAATTGACCCCTTAAGGAGTTATTGCCCTTTATAGTCAATTTTTAACAATTTTCATTAATTTGGTAAATATATGTAATTTAAATTTTTACCAAATATAGTTCTCTGTTACTAATGGGCAAAGTTCATTATAGATATAATTGTAAGAAGCAAAATCGTCCAGTAAAGTAAGAACTTCAAACACATCACCATCACCAAAATACAATTTTGTCATGAATCCATTTGTGTCCTTTGTTTAATATGCACATAGACCAAGGTGAGCGACACAGGCTCTTTAGAGCCTCTAGTTTCGGTTTGGTAAGGTCTTTTGAGTCTTGCAATGGTCAGTAATAAGCAATAGACTCAACCATCATTTTAACCTTTAATTCAAACTCATTTGATGTATTATGATAAATACAATAAACAAGCAAAAACTTTCAATATTGGTATATGTTTGCACTGCCTTTATATCAAGAAATTAAGGTTATAAATGTCACTTATGTCAACACCAGGCTTCAGTAGATCCATCTCGTAAAACAGCATTAACCATTTTATTTCTTCCTCGTGATACCTAAAAATAATTTTTCTGTTATAAATAAAGAGATATTCTTTAAATAATGACATTATTAATAATGGTAAACCACTTTAGTCTTTGTCCTAAATAATATGTTTTCATAATTATTGTATATAAATGTCTTCATTGGTATTTTCCATATATATTTAGAACTTAGTGTTGATCTGCAGTTTGCTGTAAAGATACACTTTTTTTTTCTTTAATGGATCTATTTCTCATTTGCAAACAATTTCAACGGATCTTAAATTTTATAACCAAATTACTTCATTAGTGGATTATTAGTTATTATAATACACCATATACAGTTTGTCTTGTCTTAATACCCAATCATTATAATTATAAGTGAAAAATCTACTATAGGTGTTTTCATGATGTTGTTATGTTGAACTAAAGGAGCTTGCACACACTCAAAATGGTAGAATCTAATTCAGTGTACTTACCAAAAAATATGTTCCTAAATCCAACAGTCAATGCAAGTCATCAGAGAATAAATCTGCACTATTCGATGTCAAGAACTATTTGGAACTATTTAATCTAAATCCAATATAAATTTTGCATTTTGTTCAGGAGAGAAGACATCTTTGTTTGTTGCCTGCATATCCGTTGCAAGTTCAAATTTTCAATGTGTTGGGGGATGTATGAGGAGTTATCTGATTTCTTTTAAAAGAGCCCCAATTGAATACTGTTATTTACCTATATCTTGGATATTTTATATATATTTTAATAAAAGATTATCCATTTATTGTTTATTTACCATTTTTATGTTTAAAGTAATAATAATTGCACAAAAATGTATAAATTCATGTTCGACCCTACATTTGGCCTCACACTGTATGGTCATATCACTTCTTGTCTTCTACACAAAGACCAATGAAAACCAGATGGCACTTTACATTTCTTTCACAGTCTAATTGATGATAAAGAATTAATGTATGTAATTTGTGTACATTTTTTCCATGACTTTCCATCTCAAAAATATTCTAAGTTAAGATTCTATAATTTTTCCATGTTAAAAATATTCTAAGTCAAGATTCCATCCTCTTTTCCATCTCAAAAATATTCTAAGTCCACTTTCCATCCTCTTTTCCATCTACAAAGTTTTATTAGTCTACTTTCCATCCCATTTTCCATCCAAAAAGTATTTTTCCATGGAATTCCATGGAAAGTTTTCCATCTTATCATGGAAAATGATGAAATAAGTAACACATATAAGTTTTCCATCTGAGATGGATTATTTTTCCATGGAAATTCATGGAAAAAAACGCAATTTCCATCATTTTCCATCATTTTATCATGGAAAAAGTTGAACTGCATGGAAAATCTAGGGATGGGCTAGCAACTTTTGAGAAAGCAGTATTCCTCGTTCAACAAAAATCAACGTACTTTGAGCTAGATTTAGAGTCACGTATCAATTGAGACACATATACTCCATATGCTGGTGCCGCTTTTTCAAATTCATAAATATATATGATTTGGCAACCACTGTTCTACATGTAATTGCCGCTTTAGAAACCTATTTTATAGAACACAGCAGAAATGTGGTGAAATGCTCTCTTCAGTTGGACTATCTACATCAAATGTATTTCTTTCTAAGCAATGTTTTGTTGTCCTAATAAAATGAAGCAAATGCATTGGTATGCAATGCTAGTACGATAAGTACAGAATAAAATGAAAACTCAAACGGTGTTGAAATAATAGGCTTGGTCCTTAATATGCAAGATGCATATATAGTTACAATGTAGAACATAAAGTTGTTTAATGACTCTATCATGGGTATTGGGAAAGATAATGTTTGCTGTTTTTTCTACAAAAAACAAAAGACATGGCTAATTCTTAATCTAAGAGCTTGCTAAAATTAATAAATAAAAAATGCGTATGTTTGTTGATTTTCTGAACTCAATATACGGTCACCAATCTAAAAAGTTCATGCTCGTGTCAATTTCTTTATTCCAGTCAAATGTGTTCCACGATTCTTACGCTTTTGGGTTTCATTCACAGTGCAAATGTCTTGACACAAAGTCATTGTATAAATGAAATAGATCGAAGGTGTGACTTGCGGTGATTTGCGTTCTTGAACACAGCGTATTACTCGTAACCCGAATATTTCATGCCCTTCTCGTAATCAATCTCTATTCTCGGTAAATGATGTTGTCATCATAGATCAGCAGAATATATTGACTTAATCATTCAGTAAGAATACTCAAAGAAATACGAAAACCGAAATTTGAAACAGGAAATTTTACATGAAACGAAATTATCGACGGTTACCGGTAACGGAAATGAACAAAATCCGGAAATCGTAATTTTTTCAAAAATAAAAAAAATCGGGGCGGGAAGATTTCAGAGGGGCGGGCGGGGATGAAAATCTATCAATTAATTTTAATTGGCCTTATGTCGTGTTTTAAAAATTTTAAAAGAACTGCTCAATTATACTCACCCAAAGCACCTACTGTTACCTTGCTAACTGTTATTTTTTTTTTAAATATTTTGTTGATTGTAGTTTTTTGTGTGTTTTGTATGGTATTTCATGGAGTTCTTTTTTATAGTTGCAATTTGTGTGCCATAAGATATACTCGACATTTGTGACGTCACATGACAAACAATGATGTCATTCAATAAATTGCGTCACACCAGAATGACTGTTCATATAGAACCCTTTTTTGGGAAAAACGAAAAAAAAAATAGTAAGGGTATGATAAAGGGTGCACATCAAAGTTGCACGATATGGATTAAACAACATAAAATTGAGAATGGAAATGCGGAATGTGTCATAGAGACAACAACCCAACCATAGAACAGACAATAGCAGGAGGTCACCAACAGGTCTGCAATACAGCGAGAAATTTCCGCACCTGGAGGCGTCCTTCAGCTGGCCCCTAAACAAATATATATACTAGTTCAGTGATAATGAAGACCATACTAAACTCCAAATTATACACAAGAAACTAAAATTAAAAATAATACAAGACAGGCTATATTTATCAAATGTTCAAAAGTACTGTATTTACTTTTAAATATATGATAAATAGAGATTAATACATGGCAATAAATGTACAAGTTAGTAATGGCATTCCTACAATACAGGTCAAATCTATTAAAAGAAGGTTTGTATTGTCAGGTTCTCCTTTTCTTGTTCTGCTGTAGTAAATACTCATGTATAATCACCATCAATTTAAATGCCACTTCTATCAAACTATTGTTAGGCCACTCTTCTCAGGTTGTTTACAGTCTATGCTAAAAACTTTTTCAGCTACTACCCAAATCACAAATTTGAACATTTTTTGTACACATTTAAACAAAATTTCTAATTTTCTTTAGACCAAATCAGTTTTTACTAAAATTGTACATTGCTAGAGGTGAAAGGCACAGACTGGGGTTACTAAGGTGACATTCATATGAAGGTTTGACTGTGCCACATAATTATATTGTAAGTTTATTTATAGCATTCACTGCATATATTTATATTCATTTTAGGGGAAAACACTTTCAGCACACACAGGACCTTCAAGAGCACACAGTGGACAGTTTTATGCATACTTGGAAGCCAGTGATAGACCAATGGGTGGGACAGCTGTCATGTCATTCAAAGTTCCACCAATGGGTACGCTTTTATTTTTAGAAACTGATGGATGAATAGATAAGTGTGTAATAAAATTGAGAATGAAAATGTGGAATGTGTCAACGAGACAACAATCTAACCTTAGAAAAGACAACAGCAGAAGGTCACCAATAGCTATAGGTCTTCAATGCAGCGAGAAACTCCAGCACCCAGAGGCTACCCTAAGCTTGCCCCTAAAAATATATATATATATATACTACTAGTTCAGTGATAATGGACGTCATACTAAGCTCCAAATTATACACACCAATCTAAAATTAAAAATTATACAAGACTAACAAAGGTCAGAGTCTCCTGATATGGGACAGACGCAAAAATATGGCGCGGTTAAACATGTGTATGAGATCTCAACCCTCCCTCTATACCTCTAGCCAATGTAAACACATAACAATACGCACATTAAAATTCAGTTCAAGAGAAGTCTGAGTCCAATGTCAGAAGATGTAACAAAAGAAAATAAACAAAATGACAATGATACATAAATAACATCAGACTACTAGTAGTTAACTGAAATGCCAGCTCCAGACCTCAACTAAACTGATTGAGAGATTATGTCTTCATCATATGAATGTCAGACACAATTCCTCCTTTTCGGGGTATAGTATCATACCATCATAACATATATGAGAAGAACATAACCTGTGTCATGCCAACAACTGGTTTTTAAATTAATGTGTTTAGTTCGGATGCAAAGACCCTATAAGTGAATCAATATTTAAGCCAAAATATGCAATCTTTAATGACCTGACTACAGTATGGCATGTTTTGTCACTATTTTATTAATAAAACCACACCAACATTGATCTCTTACATTGTTTCAAAACATGTATTGAGAAATCTTAACATAAATTTTGAAAAAAATTAACCAATATTAGGAGGGCTATCAAAAATACTGAGTTGATTAAAATAGACCTTGGCTGAATATAAATGAAAAAAAAAAATACAAGAAAATTTAAAATTGAACATCAACCATTCATTAAAAAATCAGGGTTCTGTTTAATATTGTTGCAGATAGTACAGTGGCTTTGTCTTGTTGAAAGACATGTTATGGAGCTAGGCTATTCAATTACTCTAGATCTACAGCATCACTATAGATTCTCTAGATATAAAAAATAATATGTGGTATGATTTCCAATGAGACAACTCTGCACAAGAGACCAAATGACAATTAACAACTATAGGTCACTGTTTGGCCTTCAACAATGAACAAAGCCCATATAAGTAGATATCATGTATTATTTAGGCTATCTAGATCTGAGAGAATTTCAACTTGAAAATTAGACATATTGCAATTAGAAAGAAAAAAAAGGAGAGTGTCTTTTACAATTTCAGCCCACAATGAGTATTGCCTGAGCTTTGCTTATAACATGAACGGAGGTAACATGGGAGAGTTGACAGTTCAAAATGAGGCAGAACTGTGGACCAAAAAAGGAAACCAGGGACATAGTTGGAAAGAAGCCAAAGTTACAATCAATGCTGAGACAGGAGATCGTGTAAGTTAAAATAGTTTTTTATGACGGGATCAGTAAAAGGCAATTCAGTTTTCCAAAAGCACTATATCACTCATTTTGAGGGGTGGAAATAAGGAGCTTTTTTCTGGACATCAAGATTGGAGTTTTGTTTGCCACAATTCACTATTAGGCATTTATTTTGAGATTTACACCTTCGTGAATTTATAATGGAAAAATGCTTTATTCTTTCTGGAATTTGAGGTGACAACCTCTCCAACTGCTTCTCCATTTTTAGGATAAACATTTTTTAAGTGATGAAATATTTTCAACTGCAATAACTTCAAATTTTTATATTATAAACAAAATAAGTTCACAAAATGAATCATTTGTCTATATGTGAACCATTGCTGAATACTGTGTCAATGATGGCTGTCACTGTTAGGTTTATGTCTAGACTTGAATTTACTTACAGATTGAGATTGTTGCCACACTAGGATATGACTATACAAGTGATATAGCAGTAGATGATATAGAAATGAAGGAGGGAGTCTGTTAATAATGTAAGTACCATTGTTATCAAACCAGGACATTGCAAAAAAAATTGATAATTGTGAATTAAGCAGTTATTTTTTTTTATATTTTCTTTATTTAAGTTCAGAAGATGCAAGTATTTAAATTATTCTCATTATGAAAACACCCATTGTTAATGTTTATTAAAGATCTTTGACAATCCTAGTCAATTAAGATTGGAGTCAATGGCACCCACACAAGTGGGGTTCGAACCAACAACCTCAGTGTTGAATTACTAGTGATTACAGTACTGTAGTAACTTCTTTATAGTCATAGAAAGTTAACAGATTTATGTACACCTCCTCCATGTACCCTCTTTCTAAGAGACATTTTTTAACCCTCCAAAATTGGCCAGCTTTTTTGGTCTTTTAATTCTCTTAAAAAAATATTTTTGATTGATTAAAGACTGATTTCCGGTAAGGATACGCTATGATTAAGTTTTTTTTTTTATGTCCTGATAATTCCATTCCTTTGATGTGTTTTGCCATTTAATTTTGCCATGTGATTAGGGACTTTCCAATTGAATTTTCAGAAGGGCCAAGTGAGCTTTTCTCATCACTTTGCGTCAAGCATCCAGCGTCAGCGTCGTTAACTTTACTAAAATCTTCTCCTTTGAAACTACTGGCCCAAATTAAAGCAAACTTGGCCACAATCATCATTGGGGTATCTAGTTTAAAAAAATGTGTCCAGTGACCAAGCCAATCAACCAAAATGGCCACCATGGTTAAAAATAGAACATAGGGGTAAAATGTAGATTTGGCTTATTACTCTGAAACCAAAGCATTTACAGCAAATCTGACATGTGGGTATAATTGTTAATCAGGTCAAGATCTATCTGCTCTGAACTTTTCAGATGAATCGGAGAACACGTTGTTGGGTAACTGCCTCTCAATTGGTAATTTTAAAGAAATTTTGCCGTTTTTGGTTATTATCTTGAATATTATTATAGATAGAGATAAACTGTAAACAACAATAATTTTCAGCAAAGTAAGATCTACAAATAAATTAAATGACCAAAATGGTCAGTTGACCCCTTGAGGAGTTATTGCCCTTTATAGTCAATTTTACCAATTTTTCGTAAACTTTTGTAATCTTTTACAAAAATCTCCTCCTCTGAAACTACTAAGGCAAACTTAACCAAACTTTGTCCACAATCATCATTAGGGTATGTAGTTAAAAAGTGTGTCCATTGACCCGGCCAGCCAACCAAGATGGCCGCCATGGTTAGAAATAGAACCTAGGGGTAAAATATAGATTTTGGCTTATAACTCTGAAACCAAAGCATTTAGAGCAAATCTGACATGGGTTAAAATTGTTTATCAAGTCAACATCTATCTGCCCTGAAATTTTCTGATGAATCGGACTACCCATTGTTGGGTTGCTACCCCTTAATTGGTGATTTTAAGGAAATTTTGTGGTTATTATCTTGAATATTATTATAGATAGAGATAAACTGTAAACAGCAATAATGTTCAGCAAAGTAAGATCTGCAAAAAAGTCAAATGACCAAAATGGTCAGTTGACCCCTTCAGGAGTTATTGCCCTTTATAGTCAATTTTACCAATTTTTCTGAAATTTATGTAATCTTGTACAAAATCTACTACTCTGAAACTACTAAGACAAAATGTAACCAAACAGTCCACAACCATCATAAGATCTTGTTTATAAAATGTGTCTGATGACCCTGACCGCAAACCAAGATGGCAGACATGGCTAAAAATAGTACTTTGGGTAAAATGCAGTTTTTGGTTTTTATCTATGAAACTGAAGCATTTAGAGCAAATCTGACTGGTGGCAAAAATGTTCATCAGATTTAGATATATCTGCCCTGAAATTTTCATACAAATCCGACAAGCAGTTGTTGGGTTGCTGCCCCTGAGTTAATCATTTTATGGAAATTTTGCATTTTTTGCTATTATCTTAGATATTATTATAGTATCTAATGATTTCTTATACTATAAATTATGATTTTAACCTAATTTTACATGATTTCCAAAGCATCAGTAAATAAAGGTGAGCCACACAGGCTCTTTAGAGCCTCTAGTTTTAGAAAACAAAAAAATCAACGAATTAAAAACCCCACAAACATAAATTATGCTCAAACCACGAAAATTGATACCCAGCAATTAAAGTGTCTTCACAGTTTGCAATTTACCTACCAATTGTTTAATCTTATTATTATTATCTTACCCTGAACAAGCATTTTATGTTTGCTACTAAACTTTCTATAAATTACCATAAATCAATATTTTCTAATGAAGAAATCAAATTTACCGTAGAGATCTTAAATGTAAGCTTTCTAAATGTTAATGTTTTTTTGCAGTTAGACTCGAGAGCTTATTGACGAAGGAATGCACTTCTGTCTCAAATTGACCGTTTGTGCCTGACCAGACTGTAGTTTCCAGTGCTATAGAATGTCTCTATATTCATTTTTGTTATTGTTATATGTTTTGTCAAAAATAAAAATATTGTTTAAATGTTTGTTTTGCTATAAGTTATCCCAATGTTATTGAAATGATTGACTATCTACGAAACCAGGGGAAAACTTCAGTAACATGCACAACAAGAAGAAAAAAATTGATCATTAGAAGTATACATTCAAAACCTCAAAAGATAAAAAGTTGTGAGGGAAGATACAGAACTTCAGAAGGACCAAAAACATATGTCAGCGTTGCCATTACATAAATGACGACAATTTTACTGCAAAAAATGTGCATTTCAGCAATTCACAACTCTTCAGTGCATGATATTCAATGTAAAAATATTTGCAAATCAAAAACCTTTTACAGCATCAATTGTTTTATAACTTTATAATTCAAAAAATTGAAAATACCTTTAATTTGTCTAATTAAATTTACAAAAAAAAAAACTGTTTAAAAGCTACATTGAAGTTATAGGCAGATGATGTTTGGTCAGGTAGTCCACTAGTAGTGTTATCCCAGTAGGTGGAGGTAATTTTACTTTATAAACCAACAGAATTGATGAGGAGGCTGTAAATGAAACCTTAAATGTCAATGATTTAGTGAATTTCGAAATCGTTGATATTATCAAATAGAAAGTGGTTTTCTACATTTTGAAAAGTAGAAATGTCCAGTAAAACATGTTCACATAAGATGAAGACAGTGTGGTTCCATATAATTGCATGTATTTACTTCTTTGATTTTTGATTGATAGTTGTCACATTTGCAATCGTACCACATCTCCCTTTTTAAGGTTGATGAATTGATTGTTGGTTGCTAAATGTCCTATGGCAAATACTTCGTGCGATTTCAGAGGAACTGTTGACCTTTACTATATTCACTTAACTTCTTGGTGGATATTTGGATATTTGGATGTTCATCTTGATTTCTTCCTAGTGATAATGTTGCCAGTGTTGCTTTAACTTATGGCTTTGTCATTTCTTTTGGAACAGGATAAAACAAAGATTGACCATACACATTTTAATAGGTTGGTCTTATGTTGTACTGTTACACTACTGTTGCAGGTAAGGGGAGGGTTGGGATCCCGCCAACATTATGTAGATGTGTGTCTATCCCAAGTCAGGAGCCTGTAATTCAGTAGACTTTTGTTTTTTTGTTACATATTTTTTTTTCTCCATTTTTTGTACATAGATTAAACCGTTTGTTTTATGGAGTTGTTTTACCTTTCTCATTTCGGGGCCTTTTATAGCTCAGTATGTGGTATGGGTTTTGTTCATTGCTGAAAGCTGTAAGGTGACTTATAGTTGTTAATATCTGTGTGATTTGGTCCCTTATGGAGAGTTGTCTCATTGGCAATCATACTTTTTTTTTATATAATTATGCCATAGAACATGTTTTTACATGTACAAGAAATTAAAGCTGGTATATGTAAAGTTACCTTAAATAACTTGTGGAACAAATTGTTAAGAAAAACAGTGGTCTTTTGCCAAAAAGCAAAACTGTTGTTTTTAAAAAGTTAATTTTTTTTCAATTATTACCATTTTAGTTATTGCTCATGGCATAACAGAAACAAAAATATTACTTGTGATTTCATCGTGAAGACGCATCGAACAAATTATTTTAAAACCATACTGATCAAATATGTCAGTCAGTCTTTTGTATTGTTATGAGTTACAATTTATGACAAAAATAAGCAAAGACCCATCGAAACAACATCTGATAAACAAATTTAATAATACTTTTAGATATTTGGATGATATTTTGGCTCTCAATAATGACGACTTCAGTATGTATATTAATGAAATTTATCCTATTGAACTTACTTTAAATAAAGCTAATACTAACAATGACCACTGCCCTTTTCTTGATCTTGATATCTATATCACTAATGGAAAGCTGAATACTAAAATTTATGATAAAAGGGATGATTTTTCATTTCCTATCGTTAATTATCCGTTTTTAGATGGTGACGTTCCCTTGTCACCATCTTACGGTGTTTATATATCTCAACTTGTACGATTCGCTCGTGTATGTAACAATGTTTTCGATTTTAACGAGAGAAATTTATGTATTACTGAAAAATTATAACACCAGGGTTTTCGATATCACAAACTAGTCAAAACATTTACTAAATTTTATCATCGGTATAAAGACATCATTCGTAAATATAGCTCAACATGCAGACTTCTAATACGTTCAGGTATTTCACATCCAATTTTTTATGGTAATATTCTTTATAAAGCACAAAGGTGTCAGTATTCACCTCAGAAACTTACAAAACCTTTGAATAGACTTATTAAGAAGGGATATAATTACGATACTGTTGTCAAGTCATTAAAGATTGCATATTTTGGCGTTAATATTGAGTCACTGATAAGGTCTTTGCATCGGAACTAAACACATTTATTCTAAAATACAGTTGTTGGCATGACATGGGTTATGTTCTTCTCATATATGTTATGATGGTATGATACTAATCCCCTAACGGGAAGGATTGTGCCTGATGTTCATATGATGAAATCATAATCTTTCAGTCAGTTTAATTGAAGTCTGGAGCTGGCATGTCAGTTAACTGCTAGTAGTCTGTTGTTATTTATGTATTATTGTCATTTTGTTTATTTTCTTTGGTTACATCTTCTGACATCAGACTCGGATTTCTCTTGAACTGAATTTTAATGTGCGTATTGTTATGCGTTTACTTTACTACATTGGTTAGAGGTATAGGGGGAGGGTTGAGATCTCACAAACATGTTTAACCCCGTCGCATTTTTGCGCCTGTCCCAAGTCAGGAGCCTCTGGCCTTTGTTAGTCTTGTATTATTTTAATTTTAGTTTCTTGTGTACAATTTGGAAATTAGTATGGCGTTCATTATCACTGGACTAGTATATATTTGTTTAGGGGCCAGCTGAAGGACGCCTCCGGGTGCGGGAATTTCTCTCTACATTGAAGACCTGTTGGTGACCCTCTGCTGTTGTTGTTTTTTATTTGGTCGGGTTGTTGTCTCTTTCACACATTCCCCATTTCCATTCTCAATTTTATTAGAATATTGTTTCGCTAAATAATTTTAAATGTTTACGATTTCCATTTCAAACAAGTTTTTGAATAAAACTGGAAATGAACATCAAGTTCAGAAAACCTGTATTACTCCTTACCGATTTATAACATGATGTTAGTTTGAATTTTTTTTTACTTGCAAGGACTAAGCCAACTGACTTTGTCCTTGTATGCATGTGCTAAACCA
This sequence comes from Mytilus galloprovincialis, assembly GCA_037788925.1. NCBI lineage: Eukaryota > Metazoa > Mollusca > Bivalvia > Mytilida > Mytilidae > Mytilus > Mytilus galloprovincialis. Next base: position 18,640,111 of record CM075338.1, on the reverse strand, counting down.
TAGATGTAATACCTAAGCTAACTTTACATATACATTTGAAATTATTCTTTTTTTCAAGTATGTACTAAGTTAATGTTAGTTGACTTAGCCCATGTCGGCATGAAATGAGTTTAGTTCAGAAGTTTTCAGTTTACATAATTTACACAGGTTCAGTCATACAATAAAATTTCTATAATTTATTCAATAAGGTAAGTTTTAATGCTTTAAATCATGATAGTTACATAAACATGATAAAATGAAACAAATAACAAAATAACAACATGAAATAAAGCGGTAAGGATTAATTAAAATTATTTCAGATGTTAACAACTATACAATGAATCACAGACAAAATTAAACTCCATATGTTGAATACAATTTACAAGACAAGTTGGATTTGATATCGTATATTCATATATGTTCAATTTTAACATGATTCTCCTTAGATACCTGCATCTATATATCATCAATTTACAATCTCGAGAGAAAATGAAACAAAGGTCAAAGATAACATCTAATTCGTCTTCATTTAGAACATTACTTGAGCGACGCAAATGTCTTCACTTTTGCTCTGAAACGTAAATAAGTCAAATGTTAATCACATTTTACCTAAGTTTATTCTGAAATTACTATCAAAACATGACATTAACGATACCTCATAATTAACTATAATCATTTTTTTTCAAAGGAAATGAAAAGTTTTACTTTGTTTTCGATAATTGTATGCACTCATAACCACTAAAAAACTTACGGTCTTAGTATTTTATAATCTACCTCTTTATATACCCAACTTGAGACCCGTTTGTGTTTTGGTTTTGTTTTTTTTTCTGTGGAATAGAGTGGTGGTTTTTACCTGCTTGATTCAATACAAGTACTAAAGATGTGATTGATTGGTTTGTTAAAAAAAGCAACTAAGAAATAAATGTACAAATTTTGCAACAAATATTTTTTACAACATTCATTTGTTTTTAACAGTCATTAAAAGTATAAAACGTTTTGAGAAATCTTCCTCCGAATAAAATATATAACGTTAAACATATAAGGTTGTTGCCTAGGTCGCCGTGATATAGCGGTGTTGTGCTAATATGACGTAAAGTAATCACAAATCAATCAACTAAGCGTATTACGGAATAAAGGCTTTCTTTAAAAATCGGAGACTGTCAAATATCGGATTAATAAAGGCAACAGTAGTATACCGCTGTTCAAAACTCATAAATCCATGGACAAAAAACAAAATCGGGATAACAAACTAATACCGAGGGAAACGCATTAAATATAAGAGGAGAACAACGACATAACACTAAAATGTAACACACATAGACAAAATCCCACGAGAATAACAAATATAACATATATATATAACATCAAAACCAAATACATGAATTTGGGATAGACAAGTACCGTGACACGTCTTATCGCAATGTGAATTTACACTCAAAAATAAGAGAAAACAAACGACACAACGTTATAATGTAATACACACAGAAACGAACTATAATATAACAATGACCATATTCCTGACTTGGTACAGGGCATTTTTAAAGGAAAAAATGGTGGGTTGAACCTGGTTTTGTGGCATGCCAAACCTCGCACTTTTATGGCCATGTGAAATATAACATCAAAATGACAACACAGGACTAAAATATAAATAAATTGGAGAACACAATTGACAAAGAATCACACGAACAACAGCCAACAAAAGGCAACAAGTTCAAAATTTTAATACGCCAGAAGTGTATTTTGTCCACACAAGACCTATGTGTGACGCACAGATACAAAAGTTTGAAAGCCGAAACGAGTACAAAGTTGAACAGCATCGAGGACCAAAAGATCAAAAGAGCAAATATTCAAAGTCAAGTATATCACATGCCAAAACCGTGACAACTCTCGTCAATACTCGTGTCATGAAAGTTTGTCTGATTTGTAAGACAAGACAGTCAAGCGATTTATCATTAATCCATTAGGTGGGATTTGGAGTGTGTGTGTGTGTGATCATATGTCCATGTGTGTACGTGTTAAAGTTGTGGTGTGTGTAGGAGAGCAAAGAGAGAGAAATCAACAATGTAAACAGTTGATGTTTGTTTTATATATTTACCTTGATCGTTTATAGAAGATCGTTGAAAGCGTAGTTATTATTACAAGAGCTCCAACACTGCCTAGAATAGGTCCTGCTATCCATGCTAGACTTTCGTTCTTTAGTTTTATACATCCTTTTACAAAAATTCAAACATTATATTTATTAATAAAACGTCAAACAAAATCTTATTCAGATAATGTACAAAAACAAGACCGGTAATTTTATATTTAAAACGATTTGTTAGTGCTGCTTTTGTTGTTTTTGGTTTGTACAATAGATTTAGCAATTAATAAACATGTATGTATTGTTTTGAAGGCGGTTATTTGTCTGTAAGTCTTTTTTTTTTATCTTTTCTACCATTGTGTCTTTTCTTGTTTGTTAAATGACATGCAGTAAGATGAATTGAAATATAAGCTGTTGTTAATATGGAATTCTAAATATGTAACCATGATTTGATTTATAGTTATCAAAGGTACCAGGATTATAATTTAGTACGCCAGACGCGCGTTTCGTCTACATAAGACTCATCAGTGACGCTCATATCAAAATATTTATAAAGCCAAACAAGTACAAGGTTGAAGAGCATTAGGATCCAAAATTCCAAAATTTGTGCCAAATAATGCTAACTTAAGGTAATCTATGCCTTGGATAAGAAAATCTTAGTTTTTCCAAAAATTCAAAGTTTTGTAAACAGGAAATTTATAAAAATGACCACATTATTGATATTCATGTCAACACCGAAGTGTTGACTACTGGGCTGGTGATATCCTCGGGGACGAAACGTCCACCAGCAGTGGCATTTTGAAACTTACAATGAACAATGATTATTTCCCCCTATATGATATTGAAATCAAAATACTGGTAGGTTATCTTAAATTTAGCTTGTTTTTGTCAAATACAAAATCTAAACAAAATCTCATACATGAAGATTTGGGAAATAAACGTTACAAATGTTATGAAACTACGTTCAAAACTTATTTGATCATTTCACAGATATAGTTTGCATTATATCCGATACCGCAGTTCTTATACAAAGGATGAGCTTTGAGTACATTAATTCTGTATTTTGACATTGTTCTATATCACAAAAAGATTATGGGTCTGCTATTTGTCTCAATTCTGTTCTCATTGCCTATTATTAATTTTTCAGTTACCTTGAATTGATTTTGATGTTGACCATTGATACGGCATTTTTGGATCACAGACTCGACAGACGTCCAAAGTATTTCCATCATTTGAAAGATAACACTTTCCATCTATGAAACATGTTGAGTTCTAAAATTATAATCAAGCTTTGATAATATTAATTGTTTATACATTGTTCTTTATCTTCGACAACTTGCGTAATTGTAAAAGTAAACCTGTTTTGATCTCTTTATGTATTACGCTACATAAAATTAGTTTAAAATTGCTTTTATCCTTTATCTAAAGACAAGATTATATAAAATGTCAATATTTATAGAAATAATATATATCGCTATTTACATGGCCCAAAAACGGTAGCGTTAGTTTCTGCAAGCGCATGTCGTCTGTTGTATGTCATAGTCTTTGTTCATGTTCCGTCGTCGAAATTAATCAAATATCTGTTCGAATTAAATTTGAGTGCAAACATTATTTGGGCATCTAGTTTAAAATTTTATCAAATCAACCTGGCAAACACGGCTACAAATATAACAAAGGAGAATTGTTGCTAGCTTATTGAAAACTGTCAGCAGAAAAGTCAAGAATTACAAGATCGATTCTTTACTGCAAAAATATTCGAGAAATTAAAATCTGATTAGATTGTCAACCTCCATTTAGTTTTACGGGAAATGAGATTGTAACATAAAATATTGACCCCATGAAATATTGTTCATTTTGCAAAATTTCATATAAAATAGTGTCCCTGTGCATGAAGTTTTATCATCCACATTTAGACAATATTTCACTGAAATTGTGCTCACTGACAAATTTGTCCAATGGGCAATATTTTATGGAGGACAATATGTTCACTGTGAAATGTTGTCCATGAAAACATTTCTCAATCAAATAATAACAAAAGTAAAAACATTACAGTGGTAAGCAGCATGGCAATTTTTAAATTAATATGACTATGAAATTATTTTGTAAAGCAAGTATATGTCACTTTTTTCAAGTTTATCTTTCATGCACTACAATGTCTTTTGTAGCATCGTTTGTTTTCTTGTCTTACCATTTTGAATGTACAATATTTTTTAAACAAAATGAATTAGCACTTCATCTGATTTAATAAATATAATCTTTCTGATTTTCAGAAATACCTTCCGGTACAACTTTATGACGGAGATATTCGAAAAGTGTTTTGAAGTCCCTACAATCCATGATATTGCATAATGAGCAAAAATAGTTTTCTGTTTATACCTGTATCTTTTTATTAATTAATTTATTAAAACCCTTTAATCATTATCCAACATAATATATGTTGATAACCTACCCTTCTTGAAACAAAATGTTGTGACAATCTGTATAACAATGTCTCTATACAACAAAATATCACCTCCCTTTATCAGGACTATATTTGTGAGTATTCATCAGTGACATATTGTCTATATACAGACTAAATTTCAAAATGAATTATAGATATGGACAATATTTCATGAAACATTGTCATGAAATATTGTCTTGGTGGACAATATTTCATAGGACAATATTTTACTTAGCACAAGAAACATAGTTATTCTTAACTACCCTGCTAAATTATCATGTAAATGCTTCATATTTTAATAGTGCAGGAATACAGGCTTGCATCCTATCTTGTAAATGACGCATAAAAACGTGCGGAATTGACGTTCCGCTGTAAGACATGCTTCGTGCATTAGACTCTGATATGAAGCTACGCAAATCAAGTTTTATGGTGAAATCTTCATAAGGTGAAATTTTAATATGTGTAGCTATCATGTAAATATACACATTTTACAATTGTCTCTATATATATACCTTTAAACCAATGACTGGTGGGTCAACAGTAATATCTGCAACTTGACATTTTGAATCGTAGACAACCAACTCTAGTTCTTCTCCAAAATTATTTTTGTCATAACTTATTCCCATAGAATAACCTTTCATAAATGGAATACTGCCTGTGTTTACTTCTCGCTTCTGACGTGAATTGCTGAACAACGGACAATGTACTTCCATTATTGTTTCGAGAGTCGCGTTTGTTATCCACGAAGAAACAATACTCTTCTTGCCTAGTTCAGAAATATAGAAAGTAAATTCTTTCATTAGTATTTCAGACATCGGTAGACACTATATTATGTATTACTGAAAAATTATTACACCAGGGTTTTCGATATCACAAACTAGTCAAAACATTTACTAAATTTTATCATCGGTATAAAGACATCATTCGTAAATATAGCTCAACATGCAGACTTCTAATACGTTCAGGTATTTCACATCCAATTTTTTATGGAAATATTCTTTATAAAGCACAAAGTTGTCAGTATTCACCTCAGAAACTTACAAAACCTTTGAATAGACTTATTAAGAAAGGATATAATTACGATACTGTTGTCAAGTCATTAAAGATTGCATATTTTGGCGTTAATATTGAGTCACTGATAAGGTCTTTGCATCGGAACTAAACACATTTATTCTAAAAACAGTTATTGGCATGACACGGGTTATGTTCTTCTCATATATGTTATGATGGTATGATACTAAACCCCTAACGTGAAGGATTGTGCCTGATGTTCATATGATGAAATCATAATCTTTCAGTCAGTTTAATTGAAGTCTGGAGCTGGCATGTCAGTTAACTGCTAGTAGTCTGTTGTTATTTATGTATTATTGTCATTTTGTTTTTTTCTTTGGTTACATCTTCTGACATCAGACTCGGACTTCTCTTGAACTGAATTTTAATGTGCGTATTGTTATGCGTTTACTTTTCTACATTGGTTAGAGGTATAGGGGGAGGGTTGAGATCTCACAAACATGTTTAACCCCGTCGCATTTTTGCGCCTGTCCCAAGTCAGGAGCCTCTGGACTTTGTTAGTCTTGTATTTTTTTAATTTTAGTTTCTTTTGTACAATTTGGAAAGTAGTATGGCGTTCATTATCACTGGACTAGTATATAATTGTTTAGGGGCCAGCTGAGGGACGCCTCCGGGTGCGGGAATTTCTCGCTAAATTGAAGACCTGTTGGTGACCCTCTGCTGTTGTTTTTTATTTGGTCGGGCTGTTGTCTCTTTGACACATTCTCCATTTCCATTCTCAATTTTATACTATACTTGTGTCTAGGAAAAACTTTGTCAGATACGTTCAAAAAAGCATAAAACATTCAACATTTTATATAAAGTTTTTATAATGATTGCATTTTAAAATCGTATTCTGCATCAAACTTAAAAATAGAAAAGTAAATTTACATACAAGGAATATATATATCTTTAAAACTAGTAAAATCAAAGAAATACTAAACTCCGAGGAAAATTCATATTGCAAAGACCCTAATAAAATGGCAATAGCAAAAGCTCAAACAACTGTCATATGGTGACTTGGAACATTTTTTTATGTATAAAATGGTGGATTATACCTGGTTTAATAGCTAGCTAAACCTCTCACTTGTATAGTCTGTGATTAGTTCTTCATTTCACTGTTGAACGTAGATAAATTATTGTGTCACAGATGACACGTAAATGTTTCAATTGACATATCCACAACAATTCCCTCTTCCAAGCGAGTGTCATATAGTTGACATGAGAACTATTTGCAAATCTGTTCTTTACGAGTAACACGGCCTGATCAACATACGGCGTTGTTTGTGATTAGTCTTCGATTTTCTATGTAGAGTTTTTTTAATGTGTCGTTTTTCTTTTGTGTCGTAGTGTAGTTGGTTTTTCTTAAACTTATGAATTTAGATTTTCCCTGTTGTATTTATGCATCTAAATAAATCATAAACTTCGAAATTGGGAGATCCTTAACTTCCCTGATATTTTTTTACCTCGAATTATTTGATTCTTTTTGGGCAATATATCATAGCATGACTTCAAGCACACATGTACTATAATTAACTGATGTATATCCAAAGTTTTAAAAAGAATCTCACCTCGTATTCGGTCATTTTACATGAAAGGTCATCACTTTTTCCGATATTTTCACCAACAACAAATCCTGTGTCACATACTATTTCACTGAGATCACAAAGACCTTCACCCAAAACTCCAAAGACATCAGGAGGTACAGACTTGTCAATTGAACAGTCCGATGCGATAAAACCTTCATTACATTCACATGTTCCTAAAAAATTGTACATGTACATATCAGTGCTTATATCCAAAAATATTTGGTTTGACATTAAATTCTAATTTTGTAATTACAACTTTGATGTTAAAATATCTAAATAATCCTAGTATAAATTTGTGAACACTTTTATTCAAATTAATGTTTTCAGCAATTTGAAATAAAAGAGCAACACGAGTCCCTCTAGAAAAAACACAAAAGAAAACATAGGTGGTATAATCTTCCTAATGAATAAAAGCTGTATCTTTGGTTGTAAAGTATCTTGAAAAGTTTGTCATAGTTTTAGCAATGTCTTTTTTTATTGTTGTTTCCTTATTATGTACCTGACATTATATTTTCGTCGTGTTTTTTTCTTTATGATTGAGAATGGAAATGGGGAATGTGTCACAGAGACAACAACCCGACCATAGAACGGACAACAGCAGAAGGTCACCAACAGGTCTTTGTACGTTACTTCTTTACCTGTCGTGTTAAAAATTGCTAAACATTTTAGTGTTAATTTCGGCTTGTACTGAAATAACAGTTACTTACTGTGCACGTGGTAATTGAAATGTCAGAACTTTTCTGCAAACTTGAGTAAACCTGCGAGTAGATCTTAAGCGATCTTAGATAGTAGTATTTATATAAGAATCATATTAGGAGAATGTCTATATATCGACAGCTTATGATTTTACAATTGATAGTAAAACAACGCACAAAAAAGACAGGCTGATTTAGATTGTCATTCGCCATTTTTTTTGGCCAAAAAATGATATATACAAATGAAAAATTACAGACCATTGTTGCATTTTCCATTATTAGTGCATTCAGGAAATCCTGGACATAACATTTCCTGAATAGCTTGTGCTATTGATGGTCCGTCATCAGAGGTCTCTTGTAATGTGGAATTCTCCTGCAATTCTCCAATACAATTAGATTTGAAGGTTTCCATTGTAGCCTTTGTCCATTCTAACGAATTCGTAAGCTAAAATATTTAAAAGTTTCCGAGACTATATAAATTTTCTAATTTAGAAATAAGGAACTGTTCAATAAAACTTGTTCCGAGTAACAACACAATACAGCTGTTTTTCTTTCATTCAAACATTTGTTTTACTTTTAAAACGTATATATGAATATGAAATTAGGTATACATAATGTTTTATACATTTAGAAAATAAATGCAAAAACGTATTTTTCTAGGTCATATACCTCAATCTTTATACTATCTTAAGTGCAAAGACATGTTTAAAGAGTTTTAACCCGGATTTGTTTTTTTCTCAATCGATTGATGAATTTCGAACAGCGGTAAATAACTGTGGCCTTTGTTTAACTAGTCAATCCCAGTTGATTCTCAAAATTTAGTCTGTAAACGTTTTTTAGCTTTCCATCCAATAACTATTCTGTTTTATTTCTAATCAATTTTAAATTCTGATCAAGTACACAAAATCAAAACTTTATCATGGCTGAAAACGTATTTTTAACAACAAAATGTAAAAGTATCATCAGGCAGTTGTTGTATTCCTATACTACGATCTGGCCCTATAATAAAGTATAGAAATCTTTTAAAATATCTTGATTGCTTCTTAATCGAACAATTTCTATTCAATGCTGCTAAATGTTTTATACAAATACAAAAACTATAATTAAAACCCTTACAAAGCTAAACTAGTACCTGGATGTCAAGGGCACATAACTGTAAGGCTACATCACCAGCCATATTCGGGATATCCCCACAAGCTTTAAAAACGTCGCTGTTACCCATTCCTTCGGTACAGTATTTCAAAGCTTCTTCTGCAGTCATATTGACATTATCATATGATGCTGATTCCTGTAATACAATGACAGTTACTATTGACGCATTCCGTAATGGATGCAACATGTTTCACTTTGTGTCAAATCACAGTTAATCACTTGTAAATATCGTATGAATGTACCTGTATCGTAAATATTACCAATGTTATTTCAACTGATCGGGCGGAGCTTACGTTTGAATTTGCATAAGGACAATCTATTTGAAGATGTGTGTGAGAAGGACGATTGCCGTTATAATAATTACTGATTTCTTATCACCTATCAGCGTCATACAAAACAATGACTGGACACTTCATTGATGAGTTTATCCTAAAACACCTATTTATCGATGGACTGGTTTATTATGAGCGAACTGGTTAAACTCCGCCCAGTCAAGTGAAATAAATCGAGTAATACGTGTTTTGAAAAGATGCTGTTAAGAACAAATCATCATTACAAGTTAAAGTTTAATTAAAGTGGTTAATATAACAGTAACAAGATGTGATGTCATTTGAACGAGACAACACTCTACTAAAAAAAATAAGTATAAACTTGCTTTTATAGTTCCACGTTCCACAAGGAGCAGAAATCATACCTTATAGTCCCGACATTTAATGCCAAATGTTACATGTGTTTACAGATGTAATATGTCCCATATTAAACAAAAACTTGCGGTTAAATTAACGTGTTGTCTATCGTGTCTAAAATAAATGCAAACAATTCAAAGAAAAAAAATTGGCATGATTTATGTACAAAACAATGAACGAATATGATAAAAGCAAACACGATACCAACTGAATTAGAGGCTCCTGACTTTGGACAGGCATATACAGGTTATGAAAAATATATGAATGTTATGAAAATGAATTCTCAAAAATATTAACCACTCATACAAATTGTTTAGCCAACACAACGTGTTTGCGTCCTGTTTTAAAACATATCATATAAAACAATTCTAGCTAATAATGATGACACGCAAGAAACTTGGTACGTTCAAAACATCTGCAACCACATATGCAATCAAATATTAATTTTTATTGGGTATTTTACACTTAAACATACAAATAACAAGAACTATCTTTAAAAAAGATATCCGACGTATTTATATTTGAGTATATGTTTAAAACTATCATTTTGATAACCTTCATAAGCACAAAGATACCATTTAAATAACGTTTTCTCTATGTGTTCAGTATTCTCGGTCCTCGTATCTTTCTGTTTACATTCACCAAAAACCCCGAGTCATGTACGTTCGTACAACAAAGTTAATAATCATATAATTGTCCCGAATAAACAGCTGTCACGGATGCAAAGAGCTATTGGAGAAACAATTATTTTAATACAAATATAAATCTTTGTAAGATCTAGTTCAAATATTTATAGCTTTTCACTTGCTTACCATCACATTATAATTAACGAGACTTTTTTCAAACACAACCAAATCACCCACCATGACAGCATTTTGTCCAATCACAGAAAGGATTTTTGAGCATGCGTATTCTGTTGCCATAGTTAAGCGTCCATGAGTTCAAAGGGCAAAAACAGAAACTATACCGACTACGTCGGAAAAACAATGTGGATAGCATATGTAATGTTTCAAGAGTCTTCCACTTGTTTAATCCAAATTAAATTAAATTCTAAAGTACGAATAACATTTTATAGTATGGTAGTTTTCCTTGACTGTATGTATACGCTGGTTTTGTAAGTACAGCTCTGATAATTATATTCATTAAACAATTCGTGGGACACAGTATACACATGACCAACAGATATCACTACTTACTGAACGTTTTCGGCGTCGACGGCTAATACTTTTCCAGGGAAATTCTGTGGAGCGTCGCTTTCGCCCATATGCAACTTCATGGCACGTTTTGGATCCAACTCTGTCAAAGTTTTTATCTCTTAAGCAAGACACTGACGTTCCTGGGGAACACTGAAAGTCGTCTGCATGTTCCACAGTTTCTGGACAGTCACAAAAATTATCGTTTTCATTCCACAAATCAATACCTTTTGTGTCGTGCTTAAGCAGAAATAAGTTACTTCCATCATCGTTTATTCTGTCGTGAAATACACAAATATATGAATGATAGGAATTTGATAAATTCATCAGAAAGCTGTTAAATTATAATTCACATCCTGCGATAAATATTTAGTCCAAAGTAAAAGTTAAAGGCTTGTCTTTTATTAAATATAAGGAAGGTTAGCAAGACACAGTTGATGATTTGCTTCTTTTATTATATATAAGTTAAATCATTAAGCTAAGTTGCATGACTTATTTGAAGTAATAAGTATACATTCGTCAACTAAATAAAATAAACCTTATACATACATGACATTGCTAATTATTATACATCCTGTAAGAATGTCCCTCTATAGTAAAATTGCTCTAGTTTTTTTTTAAAGAATCATATAGCGTTAACTGCACTATGCGAAAATAGTATGCCTTGCTGTTGCAACATACTATTGATTTTTACGTCAATCATTGTCAATTTCACGTGAAGAGGCATAGCTTAGTTGCTTTGACAGAGAAATGGGAAATTGTTAAGGAGAAGAAAGGGATCGGGTATAAAGTAAACATTGTTTAGACAGAATTCAAAACAATACCGAACAACTAAAGCTATGACACAATGCCTTTTTAGTTCTGCTCCATCTTACAGGAGTTTCATTATTTCAACAATGAAAAAAAATAGGTACCTCATAGCAAGTTTAAGACCACCTCTCGCACCAGCTTAAGCAGAATTTCACTGACTTGTTTAACTAGTCAATAATGATTTATCTTCCGATAGAGTTAAAAATCAATCATTTCATGCACCTCAAAAAACATGTCTTTGAATGTTTTTATTTGTAACTCTTTCTAACAGTCAAGTAGACAAAATCAAATTTCTTTAAGACAGCATATTTATATATATTTATATATGTATTGTTACATAAAGGGCTTCTTACTATAGGGCTTCGGGTCGTGCACTATTGTCTCTCAACCTGGCTACTATTTTCGCATAGTCAATGTTAACCACAATATTATTATATAAATAGTAATATGACGAAAGCATGCTTAAGAATATAAATTCTTCCTTTTAAGAATCATAATTTACGTCTTTGACTTGTGTAATATTTCCTATTTCTCGATCTTGAAATATCTCTGTTAAAAATTTACGAAAAACAATGTTGTAAATTTACTATTTCGAGATTGAATATCAGGGAGACAATCCGAAAATTTTCATTTCATGTAAGAAACTTAGAAGGGTAAAATGAAGCATCGAAAATGTGAAGATTGTCATTTGATGTTCTGAAATAGCGGTACCAATCATTTACTGGATATATGTATATATTCTGAGATAAAATAGGCTTACAGGATACATTTAAAAAAAATCATAACAGTTGTAGATAGATAAACACTATTTGCAGATAACTTGATCATGAATAAATGCTAAAAAATATAAATACCGCCATGAATTACTGTAATCATGAGGATACAATTCGGCGTGTTTATGGTTTGAACAAGGTAGTGCTGTGGCAGAATATGTACTTTGTGTATTATTTCTCAATCTTAAATCATCATCACATTTTCCATTAAAGTACCCACACAAACCACGTGTTTTCTCGAAGTCATGAACAGATGCTTTGATGTCGACATTCATATAACCAACTGACATAGACAATTCTACTTTTGTTCCCGTTGGGAAAAAAATCTACAATGTGAAAAAAAGTTTGGTAACAAACCAAAAACTCTCTTAAGTGTTTCACTACAATGAAGTATTGATTAACGTCAAAGTAATGACTTTTGCATGTTATATGTACTGGAGTTAAGGGATTTTCGTAAACATAAGAAGTAAATAATTGTAGACAAAACCAAATTGAACAAAAAAATATGTATTCACATAAACGATTCTACTTTTGCTGTCAATATATTCTACCATCAAGGTATATTTGAAATTGATAGCAGAAATTTAAAAAAATACTTACACTATACAGTTTTTCATTTGTCTTTAATTTGCGAACGTCTAATATCTTATCATGACAGGTTCTATAACCCATAGAATGAGAGGAACTGCACATGTCTACAATAAACACATCTCCTCCGGCTCTCACTGCCACCCCGCAGTTACAGAAGTTTCTCTGATGGGGTGGATGACAACTTTTTAACTTTATTTGAACCTATAATTTTAAGTAAAATTCGGTTAAAACATATCATTATAAATGTTATATTATTATCTAAATACATTATTTTTTCGGAGTACCCTGTGTTTCAAATCAATTCTGAAACTCAAGCTTTGAAACTTTTTTAACACAAAAACCCATATTTCAAAAGATTCATTCACCCTTTACTGTTATTGATCAATAAAATATCATCTCATATTAATTTTTTGTTTTGCTACGGATTTGAAGAACAATAATTCTTTCACCAAAATGTCAAATTTAATTCAAAGGATAATTACATAAAACATACTTCCATCTTCCGATTTTGATCGAAGTGCTCATAAAGGGTATATACGCCTGCTTTCTGGTGTTCATATTTTCTACAAATTGACAAAAAAATATAATACATTAGAAAAAAAGATATAGCAAAATCAGAATTGCTGTAACCATTTATTTCAAAAGGTCGACATGCATAAAATGTAACACATAATCATTATTGTCCATTCCAACTATAAAAATGGCAATATACTGGACCGACACAACATTTGTTGAGTTGTGTGGATATTTTAACAGACAATTGCTATTCCATTGGATACTAATTGTGCACCTCTATCATGTCTATGACAATATTTATTTCGACTGTCACATATACAAATCCCATTGCTCAGCAGTAAAATACCATGTTACCTTTCAAATATCATTTCTTAATTCTCATTAATACTTTAAGTTAGTGTTTGATTCGCTCGTGTATGTTACAACGTAGTTGGTTTTAATGAAATAAATCTATGTATTACTGAAAATAATAATTACACAAGGGTTACGTTCTAACAAACTAGTCAAAAATATTTACTAATTTTGCCGTCAGTACAAGGGCATATTTCGGAGATATAAATCAACATGCAAACATCTTATACACAGCCAATCTATTATGGTAATATTCTAATCAAAGCACAAAAATGTCGACATGAAGTTCAAAAACTAACAAAAATTTTAAACAGAATGGTGGGTGCAGAAGAAAGAAATTTAGTTGTCGGGTATTCAAAGATGGCATATTTTGGTATTAATATTGATTTCCTTATGCATTGGAACATTGGAAATAAATTTATTTATTCAAAACTCAGTTGTTGGTATTATAAAGGTTATATTCTTCTCATTTATCTTATTATATCTTGTTAATAAACCCCTTATAGAAAGGATTGTGCTTTATTTTCATATGAAAGAGACATAATCTTTCATTCAGTTCAATTGTGGTCTGGAGCTGGTATGTCAGTAAGTGCTAGAAGTCTTTTGTTAATTTATGTAGTTTTGGTTTCTTTTGTTTATCTTCTTTTGTTATCTATTCTGACATCGGACTCGGACTTCTTTTGAACTGAGTTCTACTGTGTGAATTGTGTTTTTTTTTCTACATTGGCTAGAGGTATAGTGGGAGGGTACAGATCTATACAAAACATGTTTAACCCCGCCGCATGTTTTCGCCTGTCGCAAGTCAGTTTTGTATGACATTCAGTATCACTGATGCAGTCTACATTTTTGTTTAGGGACCATCTGAAGTACGCCTTCGGGTGCGGGAGTTTCTCGCGGCAGTTAAGACCCATTTGTGGCCTTCGGCTGTTGTCTGCTCTTTGGTCGGGTTGTTGTCTCTTTGACACATTCCCCATTTCCATTCTCAATTTTATTCTGTGTTTCAACTCACTAGGGACCGACATGTCTCCGCAGTATTTAGATCCAAGAACATGCTTCCTATCTGTACTTTTACCGGTTTCTCATTGTGACGTTTCAACTACATTTAGATTTACATGGCGGGAGCTGGCGATGACAAAGCAGTCGAATCGCACTGTCTTCCTTTGTTTGGAGTTCATTTGATTTACACATTCGTTGAAGGTAACCATAATATTTTCTTAATAAATTAATTAGTTTTTAACATGACCACTGTTGTCTTAATTTAGCCGTCCCTGTTAGTATTTGTTCATTGAACTCACCGTCCATCAAATGTTTGCATATGAGGGTCGTTGTGAGATTTACACGTTTTTCCTGCCCATTTTTCAAGAGATTTATCTTCATAAATGTTCACCTGCAACGAAATATAAGGGATTAACTATTTTCCGTCAGTCTATATTTAGTATAATTTAGTATGGGAAGTATTTGTAAGATGAATAACACAAGACAAAACGAAAAGATACACATATTAATATAAAATCAAAGATAAAACATCATTACTCGGGGGGGGGGGGGGGGGGGGCTTGATTATCTAAAATTCATTATGCATTCATCGTTCATTTTGCCAAACAATTTAAGATCATTATGCTCTTATTCTTTTGTCAATACTATCAAGAAAATGTACATTAATATTCGTGCAGTCATGTTTACTTTTGTTACCAAAACAATGAAAAGAAAAAGGCAATTTTATGTTGATGAATTTATCCCCTTTTTATTGTTTTTGCAATGAAACTGGCTTAGAAACCAAATCCTTACAAAACATTGCCGACATTTCCTGTTTTTGCAGCTTTGTGTCTACTACGTTAACTCAAGGTTACAATTATGCTTACACAATTCAACGGTACTAAAATTAGTTTTGCATGTGAAATCTAGGTTGATCTCCGTGTCACAAATTGTAGTTACAAGGAAAATAATTATTTATGGTTCAATTGTAGATCAACCGAGATATGTTTGTGTACACATTTATTCTTTGACTTTTATATATTAGGTCAAATAGATTTAAAACATTGACATTTATAACTGTGACTACCTGAATAGGAGTTAGCTCATAACCATCCCATATTTCATGATCAGTAGATATTGCAAGCTTCATGATAAAGGTATTAGGATAACCCAATGTATATGTTCCTGTTCCCTTGTACTTTACTAAAATTGATGCTGTCTTGTTCCATTGATCGCTTTGTATGTTTGTTCTACAATACCGTGAGTGCGATGCTACTGTTCCACTGCATTGTCCGTTTGTTGAATCTGGAACTCTCATTTCCACTGTTAGTTCACATGCACTTCTCACTCCATTTCTCCAAAGGCACCCGAAAGGAACAGTCAAATCAAGATCTATTGTTGCGTTACCATCTGTCCTCATCGTTAGTGATGTTGATTTGGCCTGAAAAAACGTTTGATAGACGGAAGGGTGACACAATTTCTGAAAAAAGCGACATATATATCAACCATACTTTGGCACTTCTCTAATGGAATTGGATTGATTAAAAAGCAGCCAAAAACCATCTACGGTCAACCTTCCCATAAGAATATGGATCCGTAGTTTTTAATTTATAAACGAAAATTTCAAAATGTACGTTTAATTCATGTCAAGGACGAGGCACTAGATACTTTCTTGCATTTTTGAATTTATCTTCATACAAAAAGCTATTAAAGTTTTGTAATTTCATCGTCAGATAAAATTAAGATAAAGCTTCGTAAAAAGTAAAAACACAAAAATACTGAACTCCGAGGAAAATTCAAAAAGGAAAATCCAAAATCAAAAGGCAAAATCAAAAGTCCCAACACATCAAACGAATGGATAACAACTATCATATTCCTGACTTGGTACAGGCATTTTCTAATGTAGAAAATGGTGGATTGAACCTGTCGTAAAAGACCAAAATGCGATATTATCTGTTTCAAAAAAGAAAGCATTTTAAAAGACTGATAGAAAAATTGATAGCAAATAAATAAAGAAACTAAATAAAATGAAAAAAGAGGATCCGTGTGCTTGTTTTCGTAATATAAGCTATTGAAAAATTGGTTGGAAACACTTCTTCTCTAGATTATTCATACATTTAACATACGCACATTTTTCTTTCAAAAACAATGAAAAATTACAAGGATTTTAGGAGATTTTCAAAGATGACATTTAAGACTATGTTTTCAAACTATGAAAAAAATGGTTTGTCGGCAAATATATTTAATTGCACTACATGGATAAAACCAAAACATTCTAATTACATGTCAAAAATTTTGAAACAAGAGAAGCAAACATCCTTAAATACAAATATCTTATTTGAGTTGTTAATATTGCTGGATTTCTGTATTGCTTTATTTATCGAAGGATTGAATTAATACATAATTGACCGATACTATCACTGATGTCTGTCCTTGTCGATTTATTTCAGAATATGTGTTACCTTAATACCCGCAAAGAAGCTTCCACTTTTGTATGATGTACCAGGTCTTCCATCTTTCAAATTTTTAGGACGCACGACACAAGATAGCTGAAAGAATCATTGAAAACAATCAGTTTAGAATTAAAAACGTCATGTTGTACTTACAAATAATGAGAAAATCTTCATTTTAAGAGTATCTTTATCACAATCGAAGTTAGATTAGTAATTAGAGTAATTGTGTATATAAAAAAAAACAGTTTCATATGTGACGTCAAACTAAAAAATATGTAATATTTAGTAATAATTGATCTATAGTAACTAGTTTACTAGTTTGTTGATATTGTGTAACCTTACTGTTTTTCCAAGTGATTTAAGATGTCGATCTTCCAAATGGAGAGCATTTAGATTATTTTGAACAGCTATTCTGGTGCGAAATGATGCCCCGTTAACATTCCATGTAACTTGGTAATAAGCACTTTTCAGCTCATTTTCTTTTCCAAAATGACACTTAAACACTAAAACATCTCTAACTGACCCATCCAATGTTTTCGGAATAAGACTTGTTACAATTGTTGGTGTTGTAAGAACTTCTTTTGGTGGATCATCTGTATTATATAAATTTCATGTACTAATTATTCAGTCATTGATTATAACATAATATATTTGTATAATTTCTGCGTGTGTTGTTTGTTTGTTATTTAAAAATAAATTACCAGTTGAGCACGAGCTTGATAAAAAACAAATAGTGTTAAGGGTTTAGAAAAAATATTTTAAGCATTTCAGGAAAGTATACATATATTCGCAAAATTGCTTACACTCCAATGGCATCTCCAATTGTTTGTTAATTGTCTATGATTCAGCAAAATGAATATGTATTTTAAACTTCAGTCGTTGAAATATAAGTGGTGTTTCTAATGTCATTAGGGTTCTAACAACACTGCAATTAGAAGTATGATTCTACTATGAGTGTTTAATATCCTTGATACGATCATCCTCTTTTTTCAGTCGTCTTATTGTATTGTTAACTTGTTTTAGTGGCTGTTGTATATTTGAAGTAACTTAAATACTTTACTGCTAATTAATCGCCTTACCTTTCACTCCGGTTCCTGTAAGTAAAACAACAAAATATGAGCATGTCAGGATTGATTATTCCAATATTGTGATAGCTTTAAATGTATTCCAGACAAAAGTAACAATGTGTAACCACGATTCAAAAGCATTTATCTTAAATTAAAAAAAAAAGCTTATATTCCGACTGCCTCGTGCAAAGTTGACCTATATTGAAATTGACGAATCGTTATGTTATGTTATATTTGGTCATAAAGCTTCTCGCGTGATAATGTTTGCATGCATTGGTTTGAGTAAGAGCGTTCCTGTTGAAGGTCAATCAGGCTGATACAAATGATAATTCATAGTCAGACTCTCCAATGATGTATCAGCTAAGCTGTCAGTGAGGTACATGACTAATAAAAAAAAAATCTTCGTTGATTTATTTGAAATGCACAAAATAACTAAGGGTTCAAGTTCCAGAGAAAGTGTCTCATTATGTGTTATTGTTGTTATTCTTTATAGGTGTGTTTGGGTCACAAACCTCAAAGTGTCATGCTGATTTCAAATGCTGGAAAGCAAATTATTAAAGACTATTTGTCCACTGTTTTTTTTAATAGGGTGATCTCATTAGATTGTTTTGTAATTTGACTTTCAATTATTGACATATGAAACAAAAAAATCTTAGATTATGGTAATAACAAGAACCATGCTGTTGAAGGGTATGTCTAGTTAGTCAGTAGCAGGCATGTGCCAATTGTAATATTTGCTGAATGTTTATAGAAGATAACTTTGTTTTTTTACTAGAACAAATTGATTGGTGTTGTGAGGCTTTTAGAGTGGTATTTTTTTGGCAAAGAAATGTATCTGTTGATACAACTATATATAATAGAAAATGAACATTTTACCAAAACAATATGCTTTCGGACATTTAGAAGTAGGAGGTAGTGCATATACACGGTATTTTCCGCAATTCTTAATAGAAATGCTGTATTTAGTATCACACGTCTTAGAGTTTGACTTCACTGAACAACCTGTACCAATTGACCATTCATTTTCCTTTTTAGGTATTGATCCTGTAATATAAGACTTAAGTTATAGAAGTTAGGATTACCCATTTTTTTGTTTAGCAAACAGTTATATTTTCTTAAACATGACAAACACAAACCAATTCATAAACGGAGACAGGAACACGGTTATTAGAATTACTTCGATAACTGAAAAAGGACATCCAAATTCATGTCGAAATAAACTGGCAATGTCATGGTAAAGTACGGGAAAACCAACATCCAAACAACAGTTAACAAAACACAAAAAAAGTAAAATTTACGCCTGAACAACACGATACCCAATATAAGCAGGTGATATCAGATGTTTCGTAAGAAGGATTAGCCGATCATGCTTCACATGTGACATCTGCCATGTTACTAAGGTTAGTGCATACCCGATGGTAAGACTAATCTTGTAGATCAAATTGGGCAAATGAAGATAGTATTATGCAAATTGAATTGGAATATACTTGTTTTATTTGTAAAACAGACATGTTAAAATGGTATATTTTGTCATGTTTATAGACATTGACTTGTGACCAATGACGTAACACAAAAATATATGTTACCTTACATATACAAACGACATTATCCCTATATGTAGTACTTTGAGAGGTATATGTATACTTGTATATATAATGTTTCATATCATTCATGTCATCTTTTTTTTTTTGGCTAACAGATCCATTAAATAATGTTTTTTTAATACGACATTTGTATACGGACTATATGAGGAGAGGCCAATATTTTTGCTTCTAAAATGTATTATTGAAAGCAATGATGTTTTTAGTCACTTTAAAATATTTTTTGCCATCAACTAAATGTTGACATAAAGAAGCTGTTAAATACGTTTTTGTTACACTTATGTCATTATTCTATTTAATTGTTTAAACCATATTCAATTTAAGATACCATTAAACCATATAGGATATGTGGTTCCACATTCAAAAATATTTGGAGGAGTTGTCGGCATGTCCACTTCAGCTTTATACCAGTGCATTCCATTTTTTAGATATTTATCACATATATCTACTTCACCATTGGTCGTATCGCTTTGATAGGCTGTAAATCTTCGTTCAATATCCGGAAGTTCTTCATTGTCAGTACATGGGTCAAGTGCCCAAAACAACTTAACGCATGCTAAAACACATTGTATTACTGTATTTTACATGATATTTTAGAATCACTGAATAGAAATTTTAAAATTGTCAAAATGCGCATTTGGTGCAATAAATTCGGTACCATGTATGGTAATTTTCGAAATGCGAAGCATGAATCTTTTACCTTTTTTGTTTTAACTATTTACAATCATGAACTTTGCCTGTGTGCAATCTAGTCAAGAATCAAAACAGGAGAATAAAAAACACAACCTTATATGTTTAGTCATTGAAATGTAAGTTTAGTTATCAAAGGATCCAGGATTATAAGTTAGTACGCCAGACGCGCGTTTCGTCTACAAAAGCTCATCAGTGTGGCTCATATCAAAATATGTATAAAGCCAAACAAGTACAAAGTTGAAAAGCATTGAGGATTAAGATAGTCTTACCGTCATCTAAGCGGTCTCCGGTAATCGTTTGAAATGTACTATGAATTTGTCATTTATGGTCTCCTTAATATGATATTTTCTAAATTCTTATGCAGTTTTATCTATTCATTTACTAATATGCATAAATTTATTTTCATTCAAGACAATATGTCAGTTTTTAATATTAAACAGGGTCGATACAATTGTTTGTTGCCTCAAGGCATACCATAATGACCTGTGTTCAGAAAGCTGGCATACATACATGCGTTAATATCAAACTAAATTTGAATTATTCAAATGATTATAACTATAGTTCTTATATTAAAGACACATTTGACATTTGACATTTTTGTTGCCTAATATGGTTCAATATTGATATTTGTACGTATACACTTATATCAAATTTACGATATATGACTTGTTGAGCATAAATTGACCTACAATTGATATAAAGATTACATCCAAAAGCGGTTTATTTATGTAGATTAGACCGTTGATTTTCCGTTTGATTGGTTTTACACTAGTTTTCACACATTTTCGGGCCCTTTATAGCTTGTTGTTCGGTGTGAGCCAAGGCTCCGTATTGAAGGCCGTACATTGACCTATAATGGTTTACTTTTATAAATTGTTATTTGGACGGAGATCTGTCTCATTGGCACTCACACCACATCTTCCTATATCTATTATGTCTTTCATCAATGTATTTTGCAAACACTTGCAAACAACATCAATCTACTTAAAGTATAGATCTGTTATTTCGTTATTATAAAATGAGCTGATAAATATGAACACGCGAATAAATATTATAAGCTTGTACTATTACGTTTCATTGTCTACTGTTAAGTTGGAAACCCGTCGATAAAAATTACGTTAGAGATCTAATCTTGGTTGTTCTGTTTTAATTGCGATCGAAGAAAGTCGCAGAATGCGAGGAAAACAGAATGAAATTGGTATTGGCGGTAGCAACATCGCATACTATTTTTTGAATTTTGGGTCCTATGTTCTTATGTAGACCAAACGCGTGTCTGGCGTACTAAATTATAATCCCCATTGTAATTTATTACAAAAATAAAGGGACAGTATGTGATATGAATTTGATGATGAAAAACTGCCCAAACTCCTTATTAAAACAGATTTAACACATTCATGTGTAGTAATTTGGAAATCTTATTGACCTAAACATAATTGTAATTCATCTTTTGACATATTGATAAACGTTTTCTGTGTTATATGCACAGTATCATTATTTCGTGCTCTTTTCTGGCCAGTTCTTATTTTTACTTGGAGCAGGCTGAGATATCTATTAAACGATTAAGCAGATCACGACTTTTAACTGCTTGCCGTTTTAACCTTTTGTTAAAGTGAAATGTTTATTCCATTCAAAATCTACTTGTATGATACATATAACTATATAATATTTATTCAAAAACTGGTCACAATCGTGATACATGGACTACCCACAGGACAGTGTTATTGACTTAAAAAGTAATTGCCATTCATATAAGTGCAAATTTTCAGTATATATGAACACACAATAAAGTTATCTATAACTATATAATTAACAAAATCATCTGTTGTCCAATTCAACAACTTTAAAATAAAATTGACATCACTCTAAACAGGAACCTAGGCCCACCGGTCAATACAAACTTACCTCCAGTAAATAGCACATTAATCAGGAAAGTGGCGTTTAAAACCAATCAATCAATCAATCAATATTATATAAGTATTGTTTGGTATATACCGATGGTAAATTTAATGTCATGGAGACGATAGTTCTGTACAATTTCTTAAGGAAAATCAATCTGTCTAAAAGGAAAAATAATTCATTTTGAAGTACTTACAACAAAATATATGTATTACTATTTTTTGAAGTTACTTAAATTAAGAATGCGACTTTATAAAAACAATGTTTACTGTTACTCACCGATAAGGCAAAACGTAAATGCTTCTTTCATTTTCTTCAGATAATCTCGATAACTTTCAGTATACACGTGATTTATATACAAGATATTTTACTTATATATTATGTACGGAGGAGGTGAACGAATAGAATTTAAAATTAGAGTTGATTGACAGTCCTTTATTTTGGCCAAATGGGAGAAAATGTAATGATAGATACAATTGTTGTCCTTGATTTGCATAAAACTGTACCTTATATATATTTGCTAATCATATCAACAGACAGCTTTTTCATGCATATATGGTACTTTCTCTTACACATTATCATGTCTTCAAATAAACTAAATGATTGTTTATTGTTATTCTCTAACTATAATAATATATTTATTCTTTTTGTTTGATTATTATATAGTGTTTATGCTTTCTTTTTTTGGAACGTCCTGTATCTTATTACTTTTGATAGTTTTTGAATACGTTGATAAAAACGTACCTTTGTTTATTTTTTCAACAATTTTAATTGAATCGACTGAAATATTCCGAAAGATTGTCTTTTGAATAGCAATTCATTTTTTTAACATATTATTAGGATAAAATTATTTACCCTCCCCACTGACCCTATATTGAGTTGCATGAATGTTATTCAATAGAATTAGAATATCTTATTAGTTGATCTCTGATAGAGTAAAAGGGGTACATACATTACAAAGTTAAGAACTGACACGAAGATGAACATGAAAACATGTAGGTCACAGTATTCAGTGTGTATCGTCCCGAACATGCATGAAATATTTGCCACTGGACGTTAAGCAAGCATCCAACAAGCAATCAACCTATATAGTGTGACTCAATACGATTTTCAAAATCTTGCACACTTATATGTTAAATCTGGCTTTATTTTATGAAATTACAATTCATCTGACATATATGATAATGTTTCTGTCGTAACAAAACTTAACGTAAATTAACAAAACTTCACGTTATATTTGTTTTTAAGATTAAAATGCGGGCAATGATGATTTCTTTTACACCTGCATGTATCATCGATTAAAATTGTGAAGATAAATTCCCAAATCGGCAACAAAAAACTATCAGACGAATATAATTTTGAAGTAAATTATAAATTGTATTTTTATCAAGGAAAATAATGACCTGACACCGGTCATTATTTTATGGCTTGGAGCATAGTTCATTGAAACATGGTATCGTCCGGGTTGATTCTGAGAAAGAATGGCCTATGGTTCTGAAAGAAAATAGCTCCATATAGGTATATAAGTGAGCTATACAACATTTACCTCCCAATTGAAAGAAATATGCAAAATATGTCATCTGCTCTTTCGACGAGTTGTTATGCCTCTGACATGTACATATTCCCCATTTCCATTCTCAATTTTAAAACTTATCTTAAAAAATATGATTGCAATGAGAAACAATAAATACTACCTTAATATTTAATTTCAAACAGTACATGGGAGACATGATTGTGAACATTTAGAGGGATTACATGAGAATTCAATTACAGCCAGTAAAAGCAGAAATGAGGGTCTAGTGGGGGTTTACAGAGTAGAGAAAAGAGAATAATGAGCAAAATGTACATAAAAAAAACTTTAATGAAGAAGCAATAGAATGAAATAGGAAAATAACATAAATTATAGAGAAATATATACAAAAAAAGGAAAAAGCGTACACATAATTAAGAATAAAATAACATTGTCTTTAAAGATAAAGAATAACGAATTGAGTTAAACGTGGTAAATAGGCAAAGCACATTAACAAAAGAGTAAAATGGAATGATGAAATATAGAACTCTAATTTCGTATTACCACATATATATCTCTGGTTTCGTTATACTAATCAGAGATCATTCTAAACAGTTTTGGGACTTTTTGCCGTGGTGAAGACCCTTTGGACTGTTTTCTGCTCTTTGGTGGAGTTGTTGTGTCTTCGACACCTTCCTCATATTCATTTCTAATTTTCTCTGTCATGTTTAATATGCCTCAGTATCAAGAAATTATCTAGAAAGAGATCTAAAGATAGTGCGTTACAAAACTACGAATACATACAGATCGTTAAGATTCGATTACAAGAGGAGAATATAGGCGACTTACTATTGATTTTAAATAATATGATTGTCCTCTGATCTTTGTACTGAAAAGATTGAAAACAAATATGGAAACGTGAATATGCAAAAAATCATAGCAGTTTAGATAACAAAATAATATTTATAACGTCAATGCAAAACCCTTTGACCATATTAGCTTAGTAAATAAACGACCAAAGGTTTTGTAATTTATTATTCAAGTTTGTGTACCACCACTATGTTTGCAGTGTACTTATGATAATGTTCAATTAAATCATTATAAATTTATGATATTTAAAGGAGGAAAATAATTACTAAACATCAATAATGAAATATTGCATCTTTAAAAGGTATTTGATAAATTGTGTTTTTATCTAATACATTTCTTTTATGTTCCCTTCACATGTAACTTTAATTTAGCTTTTATAAATCAATTAAGATTCAATTTATTTTCATAAAAGCTCTCAAATTTACTTTTCTGAACACTTAAAAAAATGAAGCAGTATATGTTTATTTCATACAACTTTAGCATCTTGGACGGATAAAGAGTAGGGAGGTATACCGTGATGGCACCGTTTATTCGTTTCCTGTTGAACGGTATACTTTTGTTGCAGATGTTTCTGAAGATTGCAGGCAAGAATAATTTTTTAGTCGTTTTTTTTTCTTTTATATATTTTTTTAACTTACTTAAATATTTATTTTAAACATTGTCTTATAATGACATTCATGTGTTTTTTAATGATATTATTTTTTTGTAAGAGTAATCTAATGGAAATTGTGCATTGTATGCTTTCACTAATAATTTACAACTGTTTATGAGATCTACAGATGTTATGAAAATGTTCTAGCTGAGAGAAACGTATTTTCTTCTCCCACTGTTGTTGATAAATGGTATGCATGAATGTTAAAGTCGGAAGGGATAAAACAAGTTGGAAATTAATACTTTGAATAAAATGAGCTACTGTTTTTATAAAATGGGTATTATAAGTGCTCTCATACATAAAAGGTTTCATTCCTTAAAAAGCATATTTTCTAACTTAAATCTAAGCTTCCCTGTGCTTTCGGTGTCCTGTTTGAATAACCTTTTGATTTTTAGTATTTGTAAATATATGTTTAGATACATTTATATTCATACACACGTATCATATTCCAGTAGGTTGCAACACTTTTCTAGCGTAAAGAAAAGGATACCTGTTATAACTTTACGAAAAAGGTTACGATTGCTTTTATATTTTTTTTGTTCAAATGTTACAGCACAAGACCCATGCACTAATTACGAGTGGATAAAAAATCCTTCATACAGAGGCTCCAACTGTCCTTCGATCGACAAAAAAGAACTCTGTGATAAATATGACATTGACAGCAAATGGTATAGGGTTAGGGGCGACACAGAAATCATTACGGAAAAAGTAGACCTTCTAAAATGTGCAACGGAGTTTCCGATTTGGATTAACGGTAAGAATTGATAAACAAAATGAAATGAAGCTTTTATTATTTTAACCATTATGATATGGAGCTTGTTAATTCGACGAATAGAAATAAAATACCACAAATAGCCATTAATATAAGATTTCCAATTACATATTCATATAAAATATGTAAAACATAGATTACCACAAATTCGTATAAAGTAAGAAAGAAAAATGCATATCAGTACAGAATATCATTAAATCTAGTGTAGCAAAATTAGCCGCGAAAATAAGTATAAGTAAATTACGTATATCATGTATATGAAGAAGCACAATAAACTATGGGCTAGAAGTTAAATAACATGTCATTAGCCTAATGTGTCATTAAGTCTTCATTAACTTATTGCATCATTAGGGCTTATTGAAGACTTTATGACACATTAGGTTAATGACACGTTCGTACAACCGGCTGCAGTCATTTTCAAGTTTAATGTTGATAATTCCAAGATTAAAGTTTATAATTCCAAGATTTAAGTTAATGATTCCAAGATTTAAGTTTGAAGTTTCAATATTAAAGTTGATCAATCCAAGATTAAAGTGGACAATTCCAAGATTAAAGTCGACAATTTAAAGAAAAATAATAGATAATGATGGCCATAATACGCTTCTGTACTTTGGCATATTATGAACAGGAAAATATTAATATTCGTGTGTAGCCTTCTTTGTTTTCTATCGAGCGTGAAAATGGAAGCGTTTCGTACAATAATATATACATACATGTATATATATTATCAATTTTATTTGGCAATCGCCAATGGCAGTCAGCAGGGTTAAAGAAAAAATGAGGGTACTTTTTATATGACCTTCCAAATACCGTTTTGATCCCTAACATCACTGAAGAGACATTTATTGTCGAAATCCGGATCTGGTGTACTAAAAAAATATTGACACCTTATGTTTGTGGCATAACATCGTGGCCACAAGTAAATTTTTTTCTGTTTAGTATTAAATTTATATTAAGATTCATTTTGTTATATCTTGTGATCAATTTTATTTGGCAATCGCCAATAGCAGTCAGCAGGGTTAAAGAACATTAGTTGTTCGACCTGTTAGTCAAATGCGTTTTGTTTAAATATACTTTTTCACTTTTTAGGTCTTTTGGAAAATGTTATTTGTGCTATTTTTAGACCCTTCTACAACAAAATTTGTTTTACATGCACACGTATAAAAATTGCGGTTTTTATCCAACGCAATCATAGGTTTGAACGTAGTTTTCAATTTAGACTCGTTTATATTTTTTCGTTTGGGCTTGTATCATATTTTCCCTCCGGTTTTTATGATCCGTTTATGCTATATTGACTCTTAAAATTCAAGAGTTTATCTAAAAATGAGGGTACTTTTTAAATGGCCTTCCAAATACCGTTTCGATCCCTATTATCACTGAAGAGACATTTTTTGTCGAAATCCGGATATGGTGTACTAAAAAAATATTGACACCTTATGTTTGTGGCATAACATCGTGGCCACAAGTAAATTTTTTTCTGTTTAGTATTAAATTTATATTAAGATTCATTTTGTTACATCTTGGGATCAATTTTATTTGGCAATCGCCAATGGCAGTCAGCAGGGTTAAATAACATCAGTTGTTCGACCTGTTAGTCAAATACGTTTTGTTTAAATATACTTTTTCACTTTTTTGGTCTTTTGGAAAATGTTGTTTGTGCTGTTTTTAGACCCTTCTACAACGAAATTTGTTTTACATGCACCCGTATAAAAATTGCGGTTTTTATCCAACGCAATCATAGGTTTGAACGTAGTTTTCAATTTAGACTCGTTTATATTTTTTCGTTTGGGCTTGTATCATATTTTCCCTCCGGTTTTCATGATCCGTTCATTCTATATTGACTCTTAAAATTCATGAGTCTATCTAAAAATGAGGATACTTTTTTCTAAAAATGAGGGTACCTTTTATATGGCCTTCCAAATACCGTTTCGATCCCTAACATCACTGAAGAGACATTTATTGTCGAAATCCGGATCTGGTGTACTAAAAAAATATTGACACCTTATGTTTGTGGCATAACATCGTGGCCACAAGTAAAATTCTTTCTGTTTAGCATTAAATTTATATTAAGATCAATTTTGTTACATCTTGTGATCAATTTTATTTGGCAATCGCCGATGGCAGTCAGCAGGGTTAAAGCACATCAGTTGTTCGACCTGTTAGTCAAATGCGTTTTGTTTAAATATACTTTTTTCACTTTTTTTTTTATCTTTTGGAGAATGTTGTTTGTGCTGTTTTTAGACCCTTCTACAACAAAATTTGTTTTACATGCACACGTATAAAAATTGCGGTTTTTATCCAACGCAATCATAGGTTGAACGTAGTTTTCAATTAAGAATCGTTTATATTTTTTGTTTGGGCTTGTATCATATTTTACCTCCGGTTTTTATGATCCGTTCATCCTGTATTGACTCTTAAATTTCAAGAGTCTATCTAAAATGAGGATACTTTTTCTAAAAATGAGGGTACTTTTTATATGGCCTTCCAAATACCGTTCCGATCCCTAACATCACTGAAGAGACATTTATTGTCGAAATCCGGATGTGGTGAACTAAAAAAATATTGACACCTTATGTTTGTGGCATAACATCGTGGCCACAAGTAAAATTTTTTCTGCTTAGTATTGAATTTATATTAAGATCCATTTTGTTACATCTTGTGATCAATTTTATTTGGCAATCGCCGATGGCAGTCAGCAGGGTTAAAGAACATCAGTTGTTCGACCTGTTAGTCAAATGCGTTTTGTTTAAATATACTTTTTCACTTTTTTGGTCTTTTGGAAAAAAAAAAATTGTGCTGTTTTTAGACCCTTCTACAACGAAATTTGTTTTACATGCACATGTATAAAAATTGCGGTTTTTATCTGACGCAATCATAGGTTTGAACGTAGTTTTCAATTTAGACTCGTATATACATGTATATATATATATATATATATATATATATATATATATATATATATATATATATATATATATAATCATATAATATTTCCAGGCTCTTTGCCAACGACTGGTGCACTTGTAAATGCGACTGCATGCATTAATGAAGGTAGATCTGTTTCAAATGGAGCATGTGATAAAGAGATGAACATTCAAATTAAAGAGTGCACAGGATATTACGTATACAATCTACAACCACCCCGTACTTGTAATTCTGCTTATTGTTTTGGTAATATATTTTTATTAAATGAGAAAAATGCTTAATGATTTAAAATTTGAGAGTATATATTATAGATAACAGTGAAACTTGACGTCTCTATCCTTTCATTTCAATATTGTAAATGATAGAAATTGTGCTTCTTAAATATTTTAATATGGACTTAACAACATTTTGGGTTGTTATAGTATTATTATTTAATTTGGATGTAACGCGTCTTCTGATTGGCTGACGTTATTTTGTTATCAGCCAATACACATAATTTAGTCATGTGACCGTGACGACATCAACGTTTTTACATGCTTTCTACTGTTTAAAATGGAATTTAGAATTAAATTTTAAGAAATGACAAATGACTGCACTATTTTTTCTGTCTATTCGAAATAACATAAAAAATGTGGTACACACTGTTAAATAACCGCTTCGCGCGGTGTACCAGATTTTTTTTATGTTATTTCTTCATGAAAAATATTACTGAGGAACATTCAAATCATAAAAAAAATAAAAAAAATTCCTGCTGAACATGTAACATTCACATTCACACAGATAAACAAAAGAGAAATGGGGTAATCTTAAATAATACAGGATTTTCTATATACATATTTCAGTAACTTCAGTTCAATGACATTACTTTTTATTTTCCGTCGCTGTATCCATGGATTTAAAAATATGAACTCGGGTACACACTAATGCTTAACTGTCTTTTAAAACATTAATATTTCCATAATCATATTTGTAGGGACTGGACATGCATGCCCAGATTTTGGTGAGTGTTTATTATTATCATCATCAACTTTATTCAAAACACCGAAACATTTAATTACTACTATGTGTGCATTTTAGGCAGTATTACCAAAAGTCATAAAAGTATAATACACGTAGCACTGACCGCAACAGTATCTATATGATTGTACTTTATAACTTATGGTAGCGAAGCCACAATACACTACGATGATAAGTGTTTAGAAGTATGCAAATAATATTAAATAATTTAATTTTGGATGTAACGCGTCTTCTGATTGGCGGACGTTATTTTGTTATCAGACCATAGACATAATTTAGTCATGTGACCGTGACGTCATCAACGTTTTTTCAAGGTTTTAAAAATGGAATATAGAATTAAATTATAAGAAATGAATGTAATATTAAAATGGAATATAGAATTAAATTATAAGAAATTAATGTAGTATTTTTCCCGTCTATTCGAAATAACATAAAAAAAAAAAAATGTGGTTCACACTGTTAAATAACCCGCTACGCGCGTTATTCAGTGTGTACCACATTTTTTATGTTATTTCTTCATAGACAGAAAAAATATTACAGTCATTCCGTAAATAATTTTCTAAGGACATGATATACATGTATTCCATTTCGCCATATGTTCACATGTGTAGTATCAGCTGATAAAATATTTGAACCTAACATTGACTTCATTTATGTTATAAAGTAGATATAGGAAGATGTGGTATGAGTGCCAATGAGACAACTCTCCATCAAAACAGCAATCTAAAAAAGTAAACCATTATAGGTCAATATACGGCCTTCAAGACAGAGCCTTGGCTCACACCGAACAACAAGCTATAAAGGGCCCCAAAATTACTAGTGTAAAACCATTCAAACGGGAAAACCAACGGTCTAATTTATATTAAATAAAAAAAGGTATTTATTCATACTGTTCAGTACAAACACATACAACATAGATATTGGTATCCCCACCAAGGCGATTATAGTTTGAACAAATATTTCTCTCCGATGAAAATGAGATTAAAGCAGTTTTTTTTTATATAGATATTGTCAAAAATTGTAAAATCACAAAAATACTGAACTCCGAGGAAAATTCAAAACGAAAAGTCCCTAATCAAATAGCAAATGATAAAACGAATTAGACAACAACTGTCATATTCCTTACAAGGTACAGACATTTTCAAATGTAGAAAATGGTGGGGTGAAACTTGTTTAATAGCGCTTAATATCTCACTTGTACGACAGTCGCATCAATTTCCATTATATTAACAATGTTGCGTTAACAACATGTCACAAATAGGGGAACAAAAACATCACGTATTATCATCGTCTACTATAGCAAATAAGAAAATGCCTTCAGCAAAAAGTCTAATATCACAAAGTAGAGATCTAAGGCATTTATTGGAAGATAGAATAAAGCCAATAATGAGAAATAAAGAAATTATTATCTTAACTAAAATACCAATCGGTAAAAATCTAATGGATCAAGTGTAAAGACTTTATAATCAATCAGAGAGAATACTTGGCATTGTACCTGCCAAATATAGGACAGTGAATACAATTGCGAATTGAAAAAGGGACCGTGTGCATGTACGTCTAGAATAATATCAAGTCATGTTTTAATTTAATGATAACCAAATCAATAGGTATAACAATAAAACAATATTCAAAGATTTGATAACAGTGTTCAATTGAAACCTTTTAAGAAAAAGTTTTATTAAAGAAAGAATTTTTCTAGTTAACTGACAAAAAAAAATACAACGATACAAGACTATTTAATCTTTTGTCTAAATGGTTTTAGAGCCATGCGACTTCTACTACCACCACAAGATAAACACAGTTGATGTCAACCACATTTGCAGTGGTCCTTCGAAATGGTATTTACTTGATTATTCAGTTCAACTACCAAGCAAATGCCCTGAGAAAGTAGAATCTGGATTATGGATCAATGGTAAGATAAACAAAGGAAAATTTAATAAACATTGCAAATATTGCACTTGGATTATAGCATGTTAAATCAGAAGACTTAGGATGACGATTATAATAGCGAGTCACCGCTTTTCCCTTTTTACGCTATTGGTATCAAAGAATAACGTATATTGGAAATATTTTCTTAAACAAAACTTTTCTATTTATCGAAAATCAAATATGTATATCAATAGAGTTTTTTTTTATCTTATGATATTTGAAATAGATATGTATGTTACCCAGTAAGACAATTATCCGGTATATATGCGGGCATCTGTTGTACAGATTGCAATTCTGTGATTTTATGAGTTTATATATATGGATGCATATATGGTCTTGCCTTTTTAATGGTTTTACCATAGCGATCAAATAATACATATGTGGTTTTAGCGTGGTTATTAAAAACTTGTAAACCTTAACGGGAAAGGGTCAAAATTACAGATATTTATCGATGGTACTAGATACTTTGTCTTTAATGTCATGAAGATATACGACTTAATCAAAAAACCTTAAACATGCTTCATAACGAAATCTAATGTCAAAAGATAAACGAAATATCTGTACACTGATTATAACCTTTTACAAAAAATTCAAAACTAAAGTATGCATTTTCTTCAGGAACTGGAATGGACTCGGGGGAAATAGTAAATGCTACCATGTGTTTTAAATACGGATCCTCATGTTGTGAAAGATTTGCAGAAATGAGTGTTAAAAATTGTTCTGGATCCTTAGCCATCCAGGTTTCAGCAAATAATACATGCCTGTGTAGTGGTTCATGTTATAGTAAGTACACAATAGGATGAGGTAAATGTGGTTACTAGTAGTAAGGGTACGACCAGTAAAACAGAAAATTTTAATTAAACATAATGGTCTCCCCTTAAGCCCCTGAAATCGCTCCTATGCCATGTGTATTATGTCTAAGTAACAAGTTGCTGTGATTTGTTTTCAGATTTTTCAATTCATATTGAATCAAATGAAAGCAACATCATCAACCCTCTCTCCAATGAAAACATCAGTATTATCTAGATTAAAGGGATTTGTTTTGTGTGTTATTTGTATGGTGAAGTTTTGTAGTACCGATAGAAAACATTTGTACTAAGTCATCCTCATTTTTAGGGAAATGTTGTTTACCATGCCCAGATATAGAGAAACGATACTGGTAACTTATCGATCCTTTGAATAAACTTATTCTTAAAGTTAACCAATTCAACACTGTAATTAGATTATTGAATATAGTTTTATGTGTATGCATATTGATTTTATTATCAACGAATTAAAAGAAAACTAAATATTATTGTTATATACAAATGTACATATACACATTCATGGATCTACAATCTGTCGATACCTGTATCTTGGCATTGCACACGATTTTTATCTGACTGTTTATGACGTCTTTACACTAAATCCATTGAATTTTGGATGTGTACTGATTCATTATTTAGTCTTAGATGCATGTTTTTTTTTATTAGTTGTTGGTGGCTTTATGTTGAACTAGCTGTCTGTAAATAAGTAAATGCGCGTATTCTCAGATCTGTACTTAGCGTCTTCTTTGTGTTGTTGAGATATACAATAACCCGACCAAGTCCACTCTGTGTAGTATTTGTTTTGTATCCATCTGATGAGTAAAGTCTTTTTTCTACTAATTCTTATTTTGTAATGTTACACCACTGTCCTATGCTAGGGGTGGTTGGGATCCTGGTAACATGTTCAACCCCGCCACATTCTGTATGTATGTGCATGTCCAAAGTTAAGAGCCTGTAATTCAGTAGTTATGTTTTGTTGATATGTTTTGGGTTTTTGTACATATTTTGTACATAACTTAGGCCGTTAGTTTTCTCGTTTGAATAGTTTTACATTTCGCATGTTGGGGCCTTTTATAGCTGACTATATGTGGTATGTGCTTTGTTCATTGTTGAACATTTTACGGTGACCTAGAGTTGTTAATTTGGTCACTTGTCGAGTGTTATCTCATTAGCAATTATACCACATCTTCTTTGATATATTTCATTTAATTTAAAGTATCTAGCACAATGTTGTGCCAATCTTTCTTAGAATCTATCAAAAACTCACTCAAATTGACACTGATTTAGACCGTATGGTTACCTATAGATGTTAAATTCTGTTTCATTTGGTCTCGTGAACATTTGTCTCATTAGCACTCATACCAAACATTCTTTCTTATATATCACTCTGCATTTGGTTTTATGGTCGGATTGACAATTTTTGCATGGGTTATTTCATTGTACGTTTATCAAATAGAAAAGATATGTTAAACAATTTGTGGAGAATCCTTTAACAATTACGTTGTGGTCCATTCATGCTTAAGTTGATCTTCTTTCCCTCCCTTTTTTCGAACAAAACTTCCGAAGAATCACAGAATTTGATGTTTTTTGTGCGCATTCCTATTAGTATATTTTTCAATTTTCTTTTCAGACAGCAAGGGGTTGACAGTCAACAGTTTTTCGGCTTACAAAGTAATTCATGTTTTCCTGTCTTTCTGGTTATCTTGGTATCTTTGGCACGTAAGTATTTATCTGGTTAGGGATTGACGAATTTTTAGAACATTTTTAATGTCAGAATACAGGCTACATTATCGGTATTTTCTTCATTAGCAATATTAATTAAAAAAGATTTCAGATATCAGTCAATGCGACAATATTCAAAATGACACACACATGTACATCTGATATAATAATTAAAAATCTAATAAATTATTCAAAGCAAAATCCGAGGTTCAGCCGTCCAGAACATGACCACACCGGAATGGGATAAACATAATACTATCTCACTCGACCAGCTCATGTCAACTTCAGAATGATGTTATTACTCCTTTGCAATTTTTAATTGTTGGGTGCGCCTTTATTTTTGCTTATACTATGCCTTGACCAGTGTTTTAAGCTAATTTCAAGTTTTAACTTTTTCCAGGTATGAAATACGCATCTAAAGACCTGACTGGAGAAGAGTCAACGTTTTGCAACCTATTTCCTAAATAGCATGAGATTTAAAACAGTGTGTATTGGTGTGTTGATAATGTATAATATGAAAAATCAACGAGATAATATTTTCCCGCCAAATTTCAATGGCTTATATCTCGTTAACAGGCTCATTGATCTATATTATTGTGTTGCTCTTTTGGTTCCTTTTATAATCTCCTATCAATTTACACTAGAGTTATGAAAAGCTTGTTATTTTGAAACTGAGCGAATCTCAATAATAAATAAACCGTCTGTTTAGCATGTAATGATTGTACATATGTCTTAAGAATACAACATATATTTATTTTACTTGTCGTATACATGTATGCTGTTTGTTTCATTTTAAATGCATAATTATATAAGTGTGTTGCATGTACATGTGTAGTAATGAACATGAATGCACAAATGGGGGGGGGGGGCGTATGAAGATACTGCTTATCTTAGATGAGACAATACAAGCACTGAGGAGAAATAGAAAAAATGATATGGGGTGTAAATCCATACTACAAAATCAGTATTTGCATAACAAAAATCACACAAAAAGCAAAGAAACTTTGCTCGTATTGCTGTTCGTCATCTCAAAGTCACAGTGAGACATTCAACATAGAACAAATGAAACTTTCTCCTCACTGTAAGTTAAGACAGTCCCTTGTACTAGTCTAACTGGAATTATTTGCCAAATGATTTGGATAGACTTTGTAACTATATCACCAACAAATCGGACCCAGTAACAAAAACACTTCAAAGGAGTACATAATCATTGCAAACAAATAGTTGAGACTGTTTTTCGTGATATGCCATATCTGTAATACTTGTTTTTTTTATGACTGTACATCTGTTTTGGTTGCTTACATTGAGGTATAGTTATCGGTTATATTTCTACAGACTACAGACTATTGAATGGTAAACTTATGTGAACCAATCACACATTTGATACTACTCCTGCCTTTTGGGCGTTTAAATTATACAGTCATTTAAAAGTATATAAAAAACTAAAAAAAAAATCTACAAAAGATCATTAAATGCAATTCAGAAGAAGTGAGTACTCATTGTTTTAAACGTCCAAAGTATTTACATTCTGCAATGGCAATATTAAACTGTTCCAGGGTATATGTGCATCCCTTTCGATATGTTCGAGTTCCATTTGAAGGCTGTAAAAGAATACTGTTTTCCGACCTGAGGGATCTATTGGGCTGGTATGGCGTAATTAGTTCGTCAAGGTAGCTAAGAAATTGTCAGGCTTTGTTTTTTTCACATATAACAGAAGTTTATACAAACAACGGTAATGCATGTGTAATCATTGTAACAAGATAAGAACTGCAGTGATTGAGTTAAATTATCTTTTTCGAGTTATTAAACGTGCCTCTGTATTTTGGATACGCTGTAGCTTATTGATAATATTAATGTTAATACCGTATAGCTATGCCTTGTCATAGCATTGGTGTAACTAGTGAGTACGCTATTGTTTTGTAGGCTCAAACTAATATTTAAGTTTAAATTCTACAAACATTCTGAATCTGGTAAAAATAAGCCTTATAAACCAGGCCATCAGATAAAAAATTTATCTACAGTATTCTAAGATAAAATGTCTAAAATGAATATTGTCATTTCAAAGTACAAAAAACTAAAATAAAATCTACAAATAATTCTCAAAAGAAGTTCGAAAGAAGCCAGTCCTCATTTTTATGCCCAACATACGATAGTAGAGGGGCATTATGTTTTCTGGTCTGTGCGTCCGTTCGTTCGTTCGTCCGTCCGTCTGTCCCGTTTCATGGTAAAGTTTTTGGTCAAGGTAGTTTTTGATGAAGTTGAAGTCCAAATGACTTCAAACTTAGTACACATGTTCCCTATGACATGGTCTTTCTAATTTTGATGTCAAACTAGAGTATTTACCCCAATGTCAGGGTCCACTGAACATAGAAAATTATAGTGCAAGTGTGGCATTCGTGTACTGGGACACATTCTTGTTGTCAAATGTTTAAAGAATTCCAATTCACGCCATACTATTGCTCTTAATGTTCTTATTGTATTGTTATTCCAAATTTTGAAAATGTGTTTATTATGTTGATAAACCCAGAGGTTCCAATAGTTCTTTAAAACAGAAGATAAAACAGAGCATCGTCACATCCTTGTGAGCAAATCGTTTGTTCAGGATCCGTATCTTAGTCCAATAGGGTCTTACCAATCTTATGTTTTGATGATTTTTGTTTTGGACTGTAATCTCAGAAAGAAAATACTATGATATCGTTTGAAATAGTGATGTCAAAAGCATGGAGGCAACTCGTTTGAGAACAGTTTGATAAATATATAAATGGTATTTTATAATTTGGTAGTAGTTATATTGTCACAATAATGAACAATGACCGTCACTGGTATTTACAATGCAGTATTGATGTATTAAGTCACAATTCAAAGTATTTATACAAATGGAAAGGAAAACAAGTGTGTACTTTGTTTTACCTGAAATACCAATTACTAAAGAAAAAAAACATAGGTACAAACTATTTTACTTAAACATCTATTCATTGTTCTTCACAAAAGATAGCCTCGAGGATTCTATTTTTTTTTGTCTCATCTGTCATTACGCCTGTTGGGATTAGGAGCGATTTTCCCATGTGTTGCAGGGTCGTAGAAAATTTCGTCTATAAAACCTTTGGTATCTCTGAAGCTCAAAATTCCATATAATGAACCGCCGACCCGTTGAGACAAATCAACTTGAAAACGAGTGAAGTTTTCTTTTGCATATGGGTTGAAGACAATTGCAGGTGATTTGATTTTGGCCCCCCTGGGCATACTAAACCTTCCTCTCACATCAACTTTAATGACAGTCCTATCAGGAATCATTAACATATCCTTGCTTGTCCATTCTTTCACGATATCGAAACCATATCTTTTTTTTCGAGTTTTACTAATCTCTTCAACTTTTTCAAATTCAACACACTCAAGCATAATCATCATGCTTGCAAGACTCGTTTGTTTTCGAACAAAGAAGAGAATTTTACAGATCATCGTGAACATGTATGCGGCTTGAATGGCTTGATGCATATTCACATTAAAATCATGTTGATTACGGGCTGCAGCTACACAACCTACGCTGAAAATGAGTTAATAAAAAATAATTTATATTTATTAATGGGATTTAGTCACAATGTTGTTGTTAAAAATGAAAAAAAAACAGACAAATAATAGTACACATGATACAACATAGAAAACTAAAGACTAAGCAACGAGAACCCCACCAAAACTGGAGGTGATATCGTGTGCTCCGGAATGGTAAGCAGATCCTGCTACACATGTGGCATCCGTCGTGTTGCTCATGTTATAAAAAATCCGGTAAATAGTCTAATTCGGTAGGTCACATTCATGAAAAGGGAAGGGAATTGTTGTTACGACGTAATGTCTATACTACTTTACTATTTATAAAAAAAATCACTTTTTTTTAACGATTCGTTTTAAAGACATTGTTTTATATGTCTTTAGTAAAATAATAACCCCTGGATAGTTATTTTACATACACCAAACTTGCTAGTGTTTGCTAGTGTATGCTAATTTAGAAGTGTTTCTCTCTCTTTGAATGGCAGTTTGAATAAAGTTCAAGAAATTACTTTCCCTGTACTTTACTTGATACCACAATAGTACAAAATAATAAGCCGCGTCCATGGAAACGACGTCTGACCGATTTAGTTTGAAACTACAATGTATCAACAGGTATTCCCCATGGAAAACATTTAATGCGAAATGTCCGACAAAAAAAACACGCCAATATGGAATCGACCAGACTTAGTTCATACAATGATTTAGCAATCCATTCTCTGATTCTGATAAAGTAATGTTTTGAAAATAGCATAATCCATATGTTTGATATTATGCTTGCTATATATATATATATTTGAGAGAGCCCAGGTGGTCGTGTGGTCTAGCGGGACGGCTGCAGTGCAGGCGATTTGGTGTCACGATATCACAGTAGCATGAGCTCGAATCCCGGCGAGGGAAGAACCAAAAATTTGCGAAAGCAAATTTACAGATCTAACATTGTTGGGTTGATGTTTAGACTAGTTGTATATATATTATGTACACAGCCATGTATCACCATCATTGATGGCGATCCGATGGATACATCTGTTGTAGAGTTGTCACTGACTCAGACGTACTTATAAATATAATTATTTTCTGTGACTGTATATTACATTAATTTGTAGGATCCTTTACTATAGATAATTTAGCTGATCTGTAACAATAACATCTTCATGCCTTATATATCATGTACTGTAGTACGCCGCTAGATTAAAACTGACGTGGAAAGGTAACACACGGCCAGCGAAAGCTCTTTTTTTAAGAGCCCAGGTGGTCGTGTGGTCTAGCGGGACGGCTGCAGTGCAGGCGATTTGGTGTCACGATATCACAGTACCATGGGTTCGAATCCCGGCGAGGGAAGAACCAAAAATTTGCGAAAGCAAATTTACAGATCTAACATTGTTGGGTTGATTTTGACGAGTTGTATATACATTATGTACACAGCCATGTATCACCATCATTGATGGCGATCCGATGGATACATCTGTTGTAGAGTTGTCACTGACTCAGACGTACTTATATATATATATATATATATATATATATATATATATATATATATATATATATATATATATATATATATATACAACTCGTCTAAACATCAACCCAACAATGTTAGATCTGTAAATTTGCTTTCGCAAATTTTTGGTTCTTTCCTCGCCGGGAATATATATACACGAGTCTAAATTGAAAACTACGTTCAAACCTATGATTGCGTTGGATATATATATATATTAAATGACTGAATAACAGTCAACGATAAATCTTACACGGCTATGGATCATAAAAATATGATACAGTTCTACAAAATATAATATATAACCAGTCTAAAAGGGTATAACATCACCAAAAAATGACAATAAACGAACAAATGTAACTATAAATATTTCGGATAACAGATATCCTTCATCAGTATGAGCACGATGTAAAATGAATCAGATCAAACTATTCTGATTATTAAACTATAGCAATCTTGAATTCTATACAATAAAAAAAGTGAAACAGTTTTAACCGAACATCATATGTAGAGACGCTAATAAATTTTAAAATTTCCAAAAAACAACTCAAAGACATGTACATTTATTCCCCAAAAAACAGCACTAATCGATACAAGCTTGTAAAATATGTCAAACAGAAGCTGCGTATTTATCATCCCAAATAAATAGCAGTTTTATAATGTTAAAAACAAACTAATAGTAAAATTTGGCTA